>VZRO01006629.1:1026308-1053613 GCA_013397915.1 Daphoenositta chrysoptera
GTTTGGTGTTATTGCCATAGCTATTGTTGGTTGTTTGCCTTGTTTTATATATATATATATATATATATTCGTAAAGAGCTGTTATTCCTATTCCTCATATCTTTGCCTGAAAGCCCTTAATTTCGAAATTATAATAATTCAGAGGGAAGGGGGTTGCATTTTCCATTCCAAGGGAGGCTCCTGCCTACCTTAACAGACACCTGTCTTTTCAAACCAAGACAAGGGGGTGGCAATAAAGAAAAGAAATGGCAGCAGAAGGTTGTTGGGGATATAAATCAAGGCCACAGGAAGGATGGAGCCACTCTTGTCCTTTTTGGGGCCAGGGCTGGTCATGGTGCAGTACCACCTGGGCCAAGGGACTCCTGGCTATGGGCAACCCTCAGAATGTGGTGGTAGCCTGGCTCCACAGGGATGTTCCCAGCTGGGAGACAAGCTGTCCTCCCCTGCAGCTCAGGTGCAGCCTGACCCACTCCAACCAAACTGACCACTGGGCAGCTGCCCCTGCTCTGCCCTCTCTGTGCCAGCACAGGCACTCCTGGGCCAGCACAGCTTACTTCCAGCCCTTCAGGAAGCTATCCCATAGGGAGAAGGACTGAAAAGGGGTTGTACTGCTTTGGGGACTGGTCTCTTCTCCCAGGTAACAAGTGACAGGACTCAGAGGAAACTGACTCAAGTTGCGCCAGGAGAGGTTTGGATTGGATGTTAGGAAAGTTTCTTCCTGGAAAGGGTGGCCAGGCTTTGGAACAGGCTGCTCAGGGAAGTGGTGAAATCACTAACCTTGGGTTTTGAATCATCCTAATGAAGGTGGATCACTGTATTTAGCAACAAAAGTAACTGAAGCAAAAGACTGGGAATCCAGTGCCAACCTGAAGTTTGAAGCCTTGGGTCATAAAAGATTCAGCAGATTCCTTGTGCCACAGCTTTCAGATCAACTTGCTCTGCACAGTTTCATAATAGTGTATTAACCGTTCCTATTTATTGTCACAATAAAACATTTGAGATAATTTAAAAACAAACGGAAATCTTTTACAGCTATGTAAAGTTATGTGCAGCTATGCTGCATCAGGGGAAGCTTTTTTTTATCTGGATCCTGCGAAGGGGAGGACAAATAGGAAGAANCCCTCCATCACGGGCTGGAGGACACTGCATCAGGGGAAGCTTTTTTTATCTGGATCCTGCGAAGGGGAGGACAAATAGGAAGAAGCATGACAGGACAGAGAATCGTTCTTCTGAAAAAACAATTCCTTTCATATAAAGCTGTTGAGAAAAGAAGAGACCACTGGCAATATACATTGTTTGCAACTAGGTTTCAGGTTGCAACCAGTGGTTTCAGGCATGAAATGCAATATGACCCTTTCATTGTGATTCCATCATGCCTGCTTTGACATAGGACAAATCTGTAACTCTCCAGATATTTTCATTGTTCCTTCCAATATACCAGGCTATTAGGATTAACTACATTATTTTCTGACCCTTTTTAGTACTGCAGCAGAAACTGGTGTGAAATCTCTCACTCTAGTAATTCTATAGCAGTATCTTACCAGCCTTAATCCTATTTTCTTTCCAGTCAGCTTCTAGTTTGTAGTCAAAGCATCATATACAGCAATGCAATTATTCTTGCTTGTGTAATTAACCTAAACCAGGAAAAGATGGAAATGTAAATATGATGAAGAGGGAGAAGGAGAAGGAGAAGGAGAAGGAGAAGGAGAAGGAGAAGGAGAAGGAGAAGGAGAAGGAGAAGGAGAAGGAAAAGAGAATTCAGAGGTTAAATGAAACAGTCTCTCTGACACCCCATCCTTTAAAATAGGTGGAGAAAACACAAAATCCTTTAACAAGCTGTCAATGGGTAACATTCTTGACCAGATGTGCAAAAAGGGAGCCCCAGGCTCAGGAGAAGACTCAAAATCCCCAGCTTAGGGGACAATAATGACCATATTAGAAAGGGAGAAATGCAGGCAAAGTATTTCAGAGTTGCTTCATTTTAAGGGTAATAAACAATCGCAGGTGGTCATGCAGTTTACCTTGCCAATAAATGATCTGTAGATCTTTAACTTGATCTAAGTTTTATGCCCTGTTGTTCTCAAACTCTACCTGATAAGTAACCAAAAGGCACAGCTCTCACAGTTCCTCAGCTGGCATGATTTGCTTTTCTATGTGAGTGCTTGAAAGCTGCTACCACCAGCCCACAGCAGTTTAAGCAGGGATACCTTAAAAACTTTTGAGATGTCCAATGAACTTTGGAGCCTAAATTTCTTCCCATGAGATTGTAAACTTCTCCAGATGGGAAAGAAGTTCTGTGCCAACAAGTATCACTGCAAGGGAGAAATAAAACAGCACTGAGCTGTTGCTGGAGCTCTATCCCAGACTACTGGGAACACAACAGGGGTAGGATGTCACACACAGTGACTTCCATATGCATCCCATTCTGGAGTGATTTAATGGTGTCGAGGAGTTTCCTTCAGCAATCTAGAAATTTTCAGTTCATGTTTATTGTGGAAGTAGCAGTGTCCTTAGCCACAGAAAATTTACAGGGAACAAGCTATGAACAGTATGTCTAGTGTAGTTCATCCAGAATTGAGCTGACACTGATGCCCATGTGGCCTCTTTCTCCTTTTTATCTTCCAGAAGGAGGCGCAATCTTTATTTTTGTCTATACTGGTAATTTGCCTAATATTTACTTCAGTTTATATATAAATATTCCACTGAAGTAATACCAGCTCCAGCAGCAGCATGCTTTGTCATTTTGTTCTTGTTGACACCAGGGAGGGAGATGTGCTGTCTTTAATATTTCACTATATACAGTCAGAAGATCACCAAAATACTACTTTCTCCTTTGAGTACATCTCACCTTTGGAAGAACTTTGGGGGTAAATACAGGTAAGAAGAGTAGGTGCAGAAATGCTTCTGTGGACAGCACCAAATTGTCTGATCTCATGATCAGGGGGCTGAAGCACTTCTTCTATGAAGACAGGCTGAGGGAGTTGGGGTTGTTCAGCCTGGAGAAAAACAACTCAGGGAGACCTTGCTGTAGCCTTTCAGTATTTCAAGTGGCTTATTATGAACAGGGGTAAATTTTTGGCAGGGCCTGTTGTGATGGGACAAGGAATAATGGTTTTAAACTAAAAGAGGGTTGGTTTAGACTAGATATTAGGAAGAGTTTTTTCACAAGGGTGGTGAAACACTGGCACAGGTTGCCCAGAGAGGTGGTAGGTGTTCCATCCCTGGAAACATTCAAGGTCAGGTTGGATGGGGCTCCAAGCAACCTGGTCTGTTTGGAGATGTCCTTGCTCATTGCACGTCGGTTGGACTAGATGAGTTTTAAAGGTCCCTTCCAACCCAAACCATTCTATCATGGTCAGCATCCCCTTAAATTTCTTAGTCAGTGAACTACTGTTGCTTGGGATCTATCTCACAAGTGTTTCTTCTCCAGCAAGCAATAGAACATGTTGACAGCTGTAGATTGCTTCTTGCTGTGTTCATTAAACAATGAACAGTGTTCTTTAATCGAGTTTGTCACAGTTTTCTTTTCCAGTGCTGTAGTATATGATGAGGTGCTAATGAGTTGCCGCCTTTGCACAGAGGTCTGCCGCAGCTCCCACTTTCAGTGGAGACAAGTTCATCCTGCTTTGGTCACCGAACACCACGTGTTGCTCACCTTTGTTGTTACTACGCCCCGGAGGTGTTTCGGCCAGAGAGCTCTGACGGGCAGCTACCTCCGTGTCGCATTAGGAGACGTGCTCCAGCGGAACTCACGGGACAAGATGCGGCTGCCAGCTGGATTAGCCATCAGCCACAAGGGGGAAGCAGCACCCAGGCATACAAACACCAACCACCGCAGCTGAGGATTTTGTTCTGCTTGAGATAAGCTTAAAGGAGAGGTGTCCCAGAAATACAAACCTGTGATGAGCACAAGAGCGAAGAGGTATTTTTTCAGCAGCTGGACAGCTCGGGTGATCTCAGCACAGGGCTGCTGGGGTACCTGACTGCGAACAGCTGCCACCGCTGCTCTCACAATACACCAACTCTCTTCAAACTCTTCTGCCTGCACTCTTGTGTTTCCAGAAGCACACTTACTTTCAGTTTACTTCCTGTTTTTGTTGCAGCAATCACTCAGCTGTTTTGTTGTGAAGTGGCCATTGCCTCATTGTTGAGCTACGCTAAATTTCAGTGAGTTACTTCTTAGCAGGTCCATCTGTTGTCTCAGATATGCAGTGAAAGCTCCTGGACCAGGCAGTGAATTAATGACCAATGAATGTGGGCCTTGGCATGCACACCAGCAAAGTCTTCATATCCAGCTGCACCACAGCTGCAACTATAAACTTGACTTTCATCCTTTTTTCACAGCAATAACTCAAGTTCCTTTGATTTCATCACAAATAACTGCACCACTGTTTCTGCCTTGTGTCCTCTGCAGAGGAATGCTGTTTTCTCATCCTTACACAGGAGTGCTCAAACCCATGCTTTAAAGAGCCAGAGGATGGTGAAGGATTGCATCAAATACAAATGGATTGATGATATTTTATTATAAGAACAAGGATTTCCAGAGTGTCTGAACATTGTCCTAGAGCAGCTGGATTGCAGTTCTTCACAGAGGGCAGGAAGACAAGGGAAATGAAAAGCAGCTGACATGCAGAATGAGACATCTGAGGGATTCTGGAGGAAGGCAGAATATCCTACACAACACTGTCAGAAGGAATGTCCCCAGTCTTTCAGAAGGATGGTCACCTTTAACCCCACATCTTTAGTTAATGCTCTGCACTTACCTGTTTAGCAGTGCTCTTTCCTAAGAAAATAACTTTACAACATATTCTTTTCCCAGCACCAAGACCAAAACTTTTTACCTGCCAATTTAAAAAATGTACAATTCATAAAACCAAAAATGGTGTAATTAGCTTGGAAAATCTGAACAAAGTAGCAAATTCCAGTTCTCCCACCCACCTTGCCCAAGTTACAAAACAGTGCAGAAATATGTAAAGGTTTTTATTAATTGTTATTGTTTAACAGCTGAGTGACAATTTTATAACAAAAATAAGTTCATTAAATACTTTGAAAACAGATTATTCTTGCATTCTACATAAATATGTGGGCAGTTCCAAACAATTAACCAATTCAGAACAAGTGCTGGGCAAGATAAAACTTACATTAGAATTTTCAGCATAACAACCTACAAAGGGGGTACATTTCAAAAATACATTGCACACTTACAAATATGAGTTTTGGTAGAAACTAACAGGACCAGTGCTTCTACACCAGCTATACACTTTTAGGAAGCCTTCTGAAATAACTCTTCAGTCTTAATACAATGGTCTTCAAAGTGTCCATGAACAATAGTTCAATTAGCTGTAGAAATAAATGACACTTCTAAAAAAGAGAAAGTGAGTACCAGACCTTTACTACACTGCATCCAACCCTGTACAATCAAGTGTGTAAGGCTGGAACGTACATAATTATACTGAAAAAATAGTATTTTATCCTTGATTACATTTTCTTTCAACATTTAGAGTGATATGAGCGACAAATTATGAAAAAACCGAAAAAGCTTAAAATCTTCGATCTTTTAATGCTAAGTTGTACAAATTCAAGGCATGAATCTGAAGGACACTGGCACTGATTTGCTGTGTGCTCTCAGTCGGCTGAGCAGCCTATCTGCCTGCACGTACCTGTGAAGCACACCACAGCTGGACAGTCACTTCCCTCATCCTGAAGGAATTACACACGGGCTGGTACTCAGATGATTTGTTCTCCTGGGCAATGAGAGGGTGTGCCTATGTCCAGCTGCAGCAGCTTGGCTCAGGGTACCACACGAGTAGTAACTCAATTGCGTCCTTGTCTCCCAACCCGCGTACGCTTGGCACCCAGACAAACTGTGGCCCTTCAGGTGTTTGTGAGCTCTCTTTTTTTCTCCTGAAAAAGTTTTGTCTACTAAAACTTTATTAAAAAAAAAAAATCAGTATTGTCAGGAAAATTAATCCACAAACACCAGAGGTTTATGTCCAAAAAGGAGACAGAGGAGTCCTGTAACTTTAGTAGGATAAAGGGAGAGGTCATGGGGCATTCCCCAGGAGCCTCTCAAATTTTTGGAGGACGCAGCCTCCTATTTATCCTAATTTCTTGACTGCATTTCCTTCTCTTTCTCTCCATTGGCTGAGGTACTTGAGAGGTACAGGCTTCCCAAAACGCCTATTACCTAAGACTCCCTTTTAACGTAGAACCCCCACTTTATTTTTAATTCTTATGGAATTTATGGTTCTTCCCATTGTTTCTTTCATCTCTCAATATCCAATTTCATTTATCAGCAGACCTACAGCTTGTTTGCAAAGGCAAATCTCTTTCTTTCCATTCATCAATCAGTGGAATCCTTCCCATTGTTTCTCTTGTCTCTCAGTGCTAGTTTTATCTACCACCAGGCCCACAGCTTGTTTGTAAAGACAAGTCCCTCATTCCTTTCAGTATGAAAAAAAGATTAGTAAGTCAACACGACAGTATAATTAGTACTACCAAGGTGAGCAAAATCTCAATTGGAAAACCAAGTAGTTGGGAAACATCCATTCTGTTCAGGAATTTTGTTACACGTTAGATATTTCTGCTTAGTAACTGGATTAAGTTGCACACACAGCTTCCAAAGATTTATCTGCCGTCGTCTGTGCTCAGACTAAAATGAGACCAGGAGAAAATAGCAAGAGAAAAACCCCACATCTGCAGGAAGATGGGCATTCACGTAGCTTGGATTGCTTCCAAGCCATGGTTCTACATGATTGCCTAAAGCAAACGTGTTTGTCAAGTCTAGCCCTCAGTAAATAATAAACTCCTAATTAATGAACTGACAACCTACCAACGCTAATCAAAGTAACAGAGAAGACTAGATGTTAAAAACAAAAGAGTGAACACTGCCCCTTTGAGGTCTAAGGCTGGATTAGAAAGGAGGAAGAAAAAAAGTTATTATTTGAAATACATGGCACATTTGAAAAAAAGGTGGTTCCTACTGCTAAAACGACCCAAAGTATACTCAAAGTTCTAAGAAATTTCAGGTATTGAAATGCACTGGATTTTTAAAATTTGTTTGTTGTTGGGTTTTTTAATCTGGATCTGTTAATTTTTCTGAATTATTTTATTGTAGCTATTATTTTATTTTTACCATATCTATGTTATTTTACTAGCTAAATTAAAAAGCCACCTTTCTTTAAAATTTGCAAAGCTTGTGTATCTGTTGGCTTTCATGGTCATGTGTATGTAAAGTGGTGAACCACAAGCACAAAATTTAAGAGCTGCAGAAAAGAGTATGTACTTCAGTTCCAGGAGAAGGGAGGCAGGTGGAGAGGGAGTAGTGGCTACCAGTGCAGGCTGCATTTAGGTTCCCACCTGCAAATAACAAACAGGACCTGCCCAAGGAGCAGAGCCAGGTGCAATGGCAAGGCAGTTCCTGCAAGCAAACCAGGTGGCAGCCCTTGGAGGCAGAAGCAGCAGCATGGGGACATCCATAATGGTGGCACATTGTTGGGTTACAACTAAAATTTTGACTGAGAAAAAAACAAGTATTCTTAAATTATCTCCAATATATGAAAATATAACTTCCAGTTTACACACTCCCTAGTATTTGAGAATGGATCCCAAGTGCCAATGAGGCATTAGTCTGTTTCTTTATGTGTTACTTGAATTAGCATTTTTTGGATGTTTCATTCATAAAGCACTATTTGTATGTTAAGCTGGAAGACAATGCAAGACTGATTAATCTGAAACAGGATCAAACTATTCCCCCCCTCAGACTACTAACACATACACTTACACACACATTCACACATATATATTTATATAATTGTACATACAGACACGTAAGATTTATGTGTCAAGCAGCTGGCTTCAACACCGTTTCTCCCAAACATCTGCCTCAAAATCAGTCTTGCTCAAAAAAATTTAAAAAAATAATAGTAATAAAAAAAGAGACTGTTGAGACACCGTGTAAAATGTGAGGCATAAGGAGCACAATGTGCCGCTGCACCCGGGGGAGACAAACCACTGTTCTCTGTTGATGGTGTGTGACCATCAGTGAGGCAAATCCCTCTAAACGGAGTCCTGGTTTGCTGCTTCTGATACCTGTGGGACTTGGCGTATCTCTGTACTGCAACACAAACACACAGAGTTTAAGAGCATGCACAGCTCACCAGAGCATCTGTTGTTAGTGAGAGGAAAGGCACCAGCACCGCACATGTCCCATGCAAATACAAGTGCAAGGAGGAGGAGAGATGGCAACACAGCAGAAGAATTTAACAGCTTCAGACTACAACTGTGATTGTCCCTAACGTGCACGGTGGATCACATGGAATCCCACTGCTTCCCCTACTTAGCGTTTTCCTAACATGGCCTTTTCTACCCTCTTGAATTTCTGCAGTTCAACAGCTAGCTCCCAGTACCTCAGATACAGCCACATAAGCTTTCCATTTTGGCTTCTGGTTCTGTTCAGCATATTGCCACAGTAGTTATCATATTTGAAAATATCTTTTAAGCCACTCTCCACATGTAAAGCCACAGCAACAGGATCAGTTGCTGCTTTAACTAGCAGATTTTTCTCTATTTCTAGTCTCTGACTTCTGGGTACAATAAGACTGCAGTAGATGTCCTGTCTTTCTTTCAGTCCCTCTTCAAATTCTTTTAGTAAAATATTGGCTCTCTGTTGCCACTCTTCTTCCTTTGCCAGGCAACTCTGGTACAAGGTACCTTCTGCTCCTGAGTGCAAAAGCACTTGTTTTTCTCGCTCCAACTTCTCCTGCTCCTGTTCTAGGAGCTTTCTCTCTTCTACTAGCTTGCGGCTCTGGGACACGAGGGCCTCACGGTAACTCAGGGTCCTGTTGCGTTCCTTTTCCAGCTCCACCTCCAGATGAGCAACGGCACGACGATTCTCCGTGATTATATCCCGGTATTTGCCTTCCAGGTCTTTTT
Organism: Daphoenositta chrysoptera; assembly: GCA_013397915.1. Lineage (NCBI taxonomy): Eukaryota > Metazoa > Chordata > Aves > Passeriformes > Daphoenositta > Daphoenositta chrysoptera. Next base: position 1,035,243 of record VZRO01006629.1, read on the forward strand.
GTAAAGTTGACTCTTTTTTGTAGTACTCTTCTTTTTCTTTTTCTATTTCTTTCTGGCATTCTCTGGTCCAGATCCAACCTATCATATATAAATGAGACTTCAGATGCAAGTATAACACACAACAATGACAGGTATGATTAATTAGCTATGCTTCAAATGAAGCTACTAAATGGTAAAAAAATTTCTTTCCTGCCCTCCCAAATGATACCCACTTCTATTTACATGTCCCCACAAAATATGTTCCTGTGGTCCCTGTTTCACAGTGAGTCACTTTAAATGATCATGTTTTCTCTGAAGTAAAGTACGCCTATTCTTTTACTGCCAATACTTGCACTACTTGGATTAGAGAAGGAAAATAAAGTCATGGAGAAACAAACTGGAGGTTTATGATGTAAGTACTTAACAAAGAACTTTCTAGGCCCAGTATATAAATATATATCAGCAACATCTGGGGTTGTTACCTCTGGCCTCTCCAGCACATCCTGTGTCCATTTTTCTTGAGAGAGCTTTGTAAACTGGACCTTATTAAATATGGAATCAACTCCATGTATGGAGTGGCCATTGCCTTAGCGATACCAACAGTGCTTGTCGTTTATAGCACTGTGAACAAGAAGGCCCGGGGCAGTCCCCGGACGGGGCACGGCTCCATCAGCGCCCTGCTCCAGGAGCCCCCTCGGGCCGGGGCCCCAGCGCTACTCACGGAAGGCGGCCAGGCCCAGCATGGGGACCAGCAGCGCGTAGTTCCACCGGCTGCCGTCATCGCCGGGATCGCGCCGATTGGGCAGAATGTTCCAGTTGGGAGGGTCGTTTAAGTTATTCATGAAGGCACCTGCGATGCACAGAGGGGAGACGCGGCCTCAGCGGCGCGCAGACGGGCCGGGGCCGCTCCCGCGGCCACCCTCTCCCGCTGGAGCACCGGGAATACTGCCCGAGCCCCTCGAACGGTGGCCCCGACGCTTGGGAGCTTGGCCGCGCTGCGAGCGGCAGCCCCGGCCGTGACACGGCATGCCGGGCCCATCCCCGTTCCCATCCCCATTCCCATTCCCATTCCCATTCCCGCCCTTGTCCCGCTCCCCCCACGGCGGGACCCCCACGCACGAGCCGGGAGCGCGCGCAGCCCTGGCGCTGCCACTCACCCGCCGGCCCCGCCCCCCGGGCCGGCCCATCAGCCGCGGGAAAGCGGGGGGACAACAAAAGGACTCGCCCGAGGCTGGAGCGCTGCCGGACGTCCGTGCCCGCCCCCGGCGGGCTCTCTGTGGTCCCTGAGCGCCGGCAGCGGAACGCAGCCGGGAGGGGCGTCTGAGCTCCGCCCTTGGGGTTTGCTGAGGCTGCTTTTTGTCCTAGGGCGAACATACAGCCTTTCCTTCGCCTTCACCCTTCTGTCCATATCTTATGTTTACGAACTAGTCTTTCCCACAACTTCAGGAAATAATTCTGGCCTGTTTATTACGGAATACTTAAGGCGCTGTCAGCGAGGAAAAAGAGACCGAATCTTACAGTATTGGAGAACTACATTTTTCAATATTTCACCAAGGAAAAATAGTGGCAGTGACACAACCCTAGGCTTTTTTTTTTTATTTTTAAATTTTTTTTTTAATACTTTACGCTCAAACCTGGAGCTGTTTAGGACCCTTCCGTCACGCAGCTCTTGGGTGGGGTGGGATCGCTCCGGCGAAGGGGAGGTTCGCGCGGGGTCTCCCCCTCCCGGCGTGGTTGGTGTGTCCCGCCGAGCCCCGCGCGTGCGCCCTGCGCGCCCGTTCCCGCCCCTCCTCCCCCCGCCAAGTCTGCGGTGCGTGATGGCGGCGGCGGCTGCAGCTGCGCGGGGGCTGGCGAAGCGCTGGCTGCGCCCGGCCGCGGCGTCCCGGGCGGTGAGTGCCTGTCCCTGCTCTTGCTCCTGTCCCTGCTCCTGCCCTTGTCTCTGTCCGTGCCCTTGTCCCCGTCCTTGCCCTTGGTCTTGCCCTGTTTTCCCTCCGGTGACGGCCCGGCTCCCTTGTCTCCTCCTTGACCTTGACCCGCCCGGTGATCTCCCCACCCCCGGCAGGTTCGGTCCCTCCGGCGCTATTTTGGAGCGGCACCGAGCTCGCTATTCGTGTCCCGGGGGCAGGTTCCTGGGAGTAGGTGGCTGTGGGCATGGCTGGGCCGCGCCTCCCGGCTCGGGAAGCGAGCGCCGTAGCCTGAGGCCCTGAGCAGGTCCTGAGGGATTGAGGGAGGTAGCGGCAGTGGGATGTGCTGGGGAAGGGTCCGGAGGAGCCTGGCAGGTGCGGCCCCAGCACCGGGATGGGAAGCTCGCTGCAGACTCCTTCTGTGTCGGCACTAGCGCGTCCAGCAGCACCGGGGAGGTGGTTGTGCTCCTGTACTCGGCCCTGCTGGGGCCACACCTCGCCTGCTGCTTTCAGTTCTGGCTTCTCCCTTCAGGAAGTACATTGGGGTGCTGGAGAGAGTCCTGTGAAGGGCGGCGAAGCTGGTGAAGGGTCTGAGCACAAGTCCTGTGAAGAGTGGCCGAGGGAGCTGGGGTTGTTAAGCCTGGAAGAAAGGAGGCTTAGGGGGGAGTTTGTCACTCTCTTCAAGTGCCTGAGGAGAGGTTGTAGCAAGACTGGGGGTCAGTCTCTTCTCCCACGCAACTAGTGACAGGATGAGAGGAAATGGCCTCAAACTGCTGCAACAGGGGACGTTTGGGTTGGACATCAGGAAGAATTTTTTCACAGCAAGGGTGATTAGACATTGGAATGGGCTGCCAGGGGAGGTGTGGTGGAGTTACCATTCCTGAAAGTGTTGCAGGAAAGATGGAACACGGCACTTAGTGCTGTCGTCTAGTTGACAGGGTGGTGTTTGGTCATTGGTTGGAGTCTGTGGTCCCATAGGCCTTTTCCAACCTAATGGATTCTGTGATTCTAGACCTGTGTGGGAAGCCAGTGTATATCTAAGTTGGTTGAACCTGGCTGGTGATTGTGACCAGAAAGGGCTGCTGAGGCGTCTGGCAGGTTTGTGTTAGCTGGGCTGAGTGAAGGCTTGTACTTCTCCATGGTGAGGTGGGAGTTTTCGGTTTCTTCCTACTGTTCTCATCCTGCATGTCCATAAAGACCTTGGGATTACAAAAATGAGCTGTACAAAGCAAGTGCAGAATAGACAACTACAGAGAGAGGGAAAGGCTTAAAGAGTGTCTCCATGTTTTAGATGGCAGTGAGCTGGCCCCGATTGGACCTTAAATTTCACAAATGCCATGGTCTTCCTGGTATCATAAAAATTCAGGATCACTGCAATCAGTGTTTCCTTCAGAAAAGTGTAACATTTTTTCTGCTTTGTGGACTTCTGTTCGGACTCAAAGCCTGGTAACACAGCAGTTTGGAACAGGGAGAGTGGTTGCCTGGAGGAGAGTACTGGTAGAACACTCTATGAATAGGTGTTGAGACTGATCTCATTCCAAGATGACAGGAGAAACCAGAAACTTGCTAGCAAGTATAATGACACAGTAAGATTTGCTGTTATGCAAGAAGATAATTTGAGGAAGCTGGTATGAGAAATGATAAAACTAGGCGGAGGAATGTGTACTGTAGTTCACTTCAGAGATGACGGAAAAGGTGCACATTTGGAAATAATGGGCAGGGAAGAGCTCCTTGTTAGCATATTGTAGGGTGATGGAACCATGAATGTAACAGCTGCTGGAAAAGGCAGATATCACTCCAGTGAATCTTAGGCTTATTTCAAATAGGGAAGTGCCGATGTCACTGGACAGGTCGCACATGTGGCTTTGTGTTGCTGTTATCAGCAATCATACACGCTGAGTTACGCTTTTTTTCTTTGAACTGTGTAAAGAAGGAATACCAGGTTCCGATACATTGGAGAGGTGGAGACTAAAATTCTGATTGTTTTAATCTATCAAAGCAAAGATTGCATACTGAGTAGGTTTGGGTGCGGTGCTTGCTGTTTTGGTTTGGTTTTGAATATATCAGGGGAGGGAGTGACATTGCAGAAGGGTAAAACTTGCACCCTTGTGCTTAGTTTATGTATTAATAAATGGTTCCAGATTGGTCACTAATTTCATAAAGAATAAGAGAAGCAATGCTCAGTTGGAAGAGCATTCCCTACAATGTTTTAATTTTCAGTACTGTGACCATCTGAAATAATTCCAGTTCTGAGGATTACTTGACAGGAGAGTAATTTTCCATTATTTCCCATGGTTCCCACAAAGCTGTCTTCATCTTTGCTTAATTATGAAAAACTACAGGAATACTACAGCAGTAATTGCATACATATTCTTCCATCAGCACAGCCTCAGACAGGTCTGAGAGGCAGGTCACTGTTAGTGAAGTAAATAATGCATAGTCTGGGATGCCCTGTTAACTGCAGGCTATTCTCTCATCAGTCAAACTTCTTTTGATTATATGGCATGATTATAGTAAAGCCAGAAGTTCATTGCAGGTAGCTCTAAAACATATTGATATTCTTGTATATGTGCTACTGGTGGTAACTGAAGATTTGTTATAAATGTAGGCCAGCTGAGAGTGCCAAAAGTCTATCCTGTGGAAACATTTGTTCCATAATAGTTGTCTTGGCTTCTTTCCGTAGTGGCCAGCAGCGTGCCAGGCTCCCGCACGGAACTTACACTTCACTGTCTATGGAAAGAAAAACGCCTCCACAAAGGTTTCTGACTCGGTATGTTTGTACTTTTTATATTGTGATTCAGTAGTGCACTAAATGCTTGACAGATAGGAAACATGAAACAGTTTTTTAGTGGAGTGTTGTCTTTGTTGTCTTTAAGTATTTTGTGAGACTGAGTTGCTGAAATACGTGGCTCTTTTTAATGACAGTTTCCAACCAAGAGAGGATAACAGATGTAGCAATTGCTGCAAAAGTCTGTTGAGAACATCACACCTATCCTGCTTGTGTTTTTGTGAAAATTGTTTGACGTATCTTGAACTATCTGTGCTCATAACAAACGGATTTATTTTTCCAGATTTCCACACAATACCCAGTAGTGGACCATGAGTTCGATGCAGTTGTTGTGGGTGCAGGAGGAGCAGGCCTGCGGGCTGCCTTTGGTTTGTCAGAAGCTGGGTTTAACACAGCCTGTGTTACCAAGCTGTTTCCCACCCGCTCTCATACAGTTGCTGCACAGGTGAGAAATGATGCAGAAAAAAAGTTTAAAAAATGCCTGCTGTCAGGAAGCTGATTTGGATGTAGAATAATCGTAGTTTGGGTTGGAAGGGGCCTTAAAAGTTACCCAGTTCCAACACCCCTGCCATGGGCAGGGGTTCTACCCATTAGATTAGATTGCTCAGGACCCCATCCAGCCTGGCCTTGAACACTTCTAGGAATGGGGCACTTGAACATCTTGTTTCAAGGCTGTGCTTTTTTTTATAGATATTGCATATGTAGTTGAAACTTTTTTGGAGGGTAGTATATCATAGAATCACATGAAGTTTGGGAAAGACCTCTAAGATCACAAGAGTCCAACCATTAACCTATCACTGCCAAACTTTATATTAAGTAATGGGTACATTTCATTTTGCTTCCAAGCTAAGGACATTGCAAGACACATTTTTTTTAATCTCACTTCCAGTTGTTCTTAAAATCCTTATTTCCCCTTATGTTTTCATTTCATTATACTGCCTCTATTTTCTTCCCCTTTTCCAAACATTATTAAAATGCAGTGCTGCTTGTCTCCCGTCAGTGTAACTGTGATTCACTGTGTTACACAAAAAAGCAGGACAAGCCATTGTGAAACTGAGGAGTTTCACAGGTTTTTCACAGCCACATTAAATCTGACTTGACTTTATTTTTGTACACCAATGCATAACTGGTGAGTGATTTTTAATAGAAATGAGGTAAACCTACTAAAGCTGTACTTGATCAAACCCATTCCAGGAAAACGGATTTTCGTTTTCAGGGAGGGATCAATGCTGCTCTGGGGAACATGGAGGATGATAACTGGAGGTGGCATTTCTATGACACAGTGAAGGGGTCGGACTGGCTGGGTGACCAGGATGCCATACACTACATGACTGAGCAAGCCCCAGCTGCGGTGATAGAGGTGAGACTCACGGCATTTATGGCAGCTGTAGTTATAAATAACACAGGCTAGCTTCCAAGGAGATCTCCTTAAAATAACTCACTGTATTGTGATGCACAAGAGTTTCTGATGCTTGTATTTGGGTTCAACAGCTGGAAAATTACGGGATGCCATTCAGCAGAACTGAAGAAGGAAAAATCTATCAGCGTGCATTCGGTGGACAGAGTCTTCAGTTTGGAAAAGGAGGACAGGCCCATAGATGCTGTTGTGTTGCAGACAGGACTGGACACTCACTCTTACATACTCTGTATGGCAGGGTAAGGAGTTGTGAAGGAAACTTGGTTTGGGTTTTTGCATTTGCATTTACTGATTTTTTTTTTCCTTTTTATCCCCAGAGTTTGAAAAAAAAAAAAAATCAAACCCAGACCAAACAAACATATAGCTGTTCACATATGAACGAGGAATCCAGGGGAATGGCTTATAATAGTTCTGGGTTATCTTCCTTCCTGAGGCAACGTGGAAGGATGAAGACAGTGGATGCTAATTATTGTACACTGATCAGTGTCAGCTTTGTGGTCTGGACTAGTTCTCCACTATCAGTACTTTTGTGTCTATTAACTAGACCCAAAGAGAATTTATGTAAAGTTTGTCCCAAAAGCCCTTTTTTCCCAAAAATTTGACAGCAGCATTGGGGAACTCTGAAAAGAGGTACAAGCCAGCATTGTTTTTCACTCATCTTCAAACTGGGAGGAGGGGGAAACAAAGTGTAAGTGAATTAAGACCTACTGTGCATTCCTGAACTTGTTTTATGGCAAGTAAGTGACTAGTGTTCCAGCGTGTCTGCCTATTAATTATATAAACAATAATTGAAGGAAATTGTGGCTGTTTGAAAATGGTAGTCAGCTACTTGAAACCAGAAATCCAAGTACCTGGTAGCTACTGTTTTTTATTTACTTGGTAGCCCGCTAATTGCTCTCCTCCACATTCACACTGTGTGTGCTGCTGCAATACACATTCTCAGTGCTGCCAAACACTGCACTGATCCCTGAGGGCATGAAAGAATGTTTGACTCGGTGCCTGCTGCTCCTGCTGGTTTATTGGGCTCCTGGAGGTGTTTTCCATTTCTCTGGGAGAGCTTAAGTGCAACGTGCTTGTACATGTATGGAGCAGTGCAGCTGGCTAACGTGTTACCAAATGTAGGGTGAAGTGGCGAGTCCTGCTGGCTAGCTCATGACTGCTCAGAATTAAGTGCTTTTGCTGCTACTTGTATCTTCTAAAGCTAGAAGAGATGAATTAGCAATTCTGTAATAAACAGTTACGAGGAAACAGTCTTCTGTGAGAGTTGGTGGGGGTGTTTTTTATCCTGATACAGCCCATGTGCATTGACAGTTTTGAAGAGAGGTTACTTCAGTAAGATTTCCTTTTGTAATTTTCCTCCAGTCTCTACGATACGATACAAGCTACTTTGTTGAATATTTTGCCTTGGACCTGCTTATGGAGAATGGCGAATGCCGTGGTGTTATTGCCCTCTGCATTGAAGATGGAACCATACATCGTTTTAGGGCAAAAAACACAGTCATTGCCACTGGGTAATGTAACATTTGGGATGATGGACCAAAACTTGGGAGTGTTACCAGCTGGAAGTTTGTGTGCTTGTACATGGATTCAGATCCACAGTGTGAAGGAGATACATTAACTGACAAAACAAAATTTATAGATTAATTCCCCCCACACCTAAAGGAATATAACTGAATTCAGTCTTTCTCTCTGAAAGAAGGCACATGCTAATTTTGTGACCACATATAAATTTGGTATGAGGCCTAACTTTGAATTCTAGAACAATGACATAAAGTAAGAATGTTTAAGAATAATATCTATGATTCAGATGGTCTTCAATTTTTAAAATGTGCTGTTTAAAACAGACATTGTTGCAATGGTACCAATGTGTCTGTCTGTAGAGTTCTGAATTTCCTGTAGGAAACAGCTTTTGTCAAAATTGCAGAGAATCTATTTCATTAAGATACTGCCACTGTAATTTTAACTGTTCTAGGATGAAATTATCATAGTATGAGTGTAACTTAACATTACTTGGTTGCAAAGTTTGTATATGTTTATTAGAATGCTATTTGCATTAGTCTTTTGCTGCTTATGTCTGTCTCCTATCTATTTCAATATGAAAAATACTTATAAATGTATCTGTAAAAGGTACACTTATAAATATTTTTCTGGAAGGTTGCCTACATAATTTGTTTTTCTGATGCATTTTTCATGCTTGTGTACTTTGAGGTACACAAGAATATGTACATTGCTATTTCTTCAGAGAGTTTGTCCTGAAATTGGGCCAATTGGCTGTTCTCAATAATGTTGGAGGCTAGCCTAGATGTTTGCAGCATAATAATTCATGTTTAATACCTGGACAACTAAGTTTTTAAATCTAAGAATATAAAACCGGGGGGATCTAAACCATCGTTATATGCTATTTTTTATAGAACTGCTAGTGATAGTTCAAATGAAGTTGAATGGTATGGATTGAGAGAACTTTCTAAAATAACTTTTTTTTTTTTTTTCTGGCAGAAAGGCTTCTGATATTAACCTAGCTATCCTGCTTTGGAATTGGTATTCTTTTTCTTGGAGCTTGTCACCAGCCATTTTTCAAATACGGTTGAGCATAACTGTGCTAAACCAGTTTTGTTTTCTTTTGATTGAACTAGTACACGAGATGGCAAAACTTCTGCACTTTTCTTATTAACCCTTTTCTCTACTTCCACAGATGTGCAAACAGTATAGTTTGGTGGTATGTTCTAGTGATGTTTTAACTTTTCTTCCTGCTAATTCTGTTAATTTTGTGTTCCGTAGTGGGTACGGCCGCACTTACTTCAGCTGCACATCTGCTCATACCAGTACTGGTGACGGCACTGCCATGGTCACACGAGCTGGGCTTCCTTGCCAGGACTTAGAATTTGTGCAGTTTCACCCTACAGGTACAGAATATGAAACTTACAACATTATTTTTAATGAGTTGAACAGATTTTTGTGTTGTTTTAAAATGTCACAGAATCATAGAATATGCTGAGTTGGAAGGGGCCTGTCAGGTTCATCGAGTCCAACTCCTGACCCTGCACAGGACACCGCAAGAGTCACACCATGAGCCTGAGAGCAGTGTGCAAATGCTTCTGGAACTTCATCTGGCTTGGTGCTGCGACCACTCCCCTGTGGAGCCTGTTCCAGTGTCCAGCCATTTGTTGGGTGAAGAACCTTTTTCTAATACCCAACCTAAACCTCCCCTGACACAACTTCAGGCCATTCCCTCAGTCTTGTCACTGTTACCACAGAGAAGAGGTCAGTGCCTGCCCCTCCTCTTCCTATCACGAGGAAATTGTAGACTGCAATGAGGTCTCCCCTCAGTCTCCTCCAGGCTGAACAGACCAAGTGACCTCAAACTTTCTTCATTCGGCTTCTCTTCAAGGCCCTTCATCATCCTCATTGCTCTTCTTTGGATGCTCTCTAATAGTTTAATGTCTTTCTTATAGTGTGGCACCCAGCACTGCCCCCAGCACTCGAGGGGAGGCTGCCCCCGTGCAGAGCAGGGCAGGACAATCCCCTCCCTTGCCTGGCTGGCAATGCTGTGCCTGATGCCCCCCAGGACACTCTTGGCCCTCCTGGCTGCCAGGGCACTGCTGACTCATGGTCAACTTTCCCTCAGCCAGGACCCCCAGGGCCCTTTCCATGGCACTGCTTTCCAGCAACTCCTTCCCCAGTCTGTCCGTACATCCAGGGCTGTTTCCATCCCAGGTGCAGAATCTGGCACTTTCCCTTGTTGAACTTCATAGGGTTGGTGATTTCCCTGCCCTGTTAATTTGTCGAGGTCCCTCTGCAGGGCATCTCTTCCTTGGAATCAACAGCTCCTCCCAGTGTTGTACCATCTCCAGACTTGCTCAGTATCCCTTACAGACCTGTGTCCAGTCATTTATGAAGATGTTGAAGAGCACAGGGCCTAAGACTGGAAGAGGCCTAAGCCCTGTGGAATCCCACTAGTGACAGGTCACCAGCCTGATGGCACCCCAAGCATGGTGTGCTCAAGTCAGTTTGCACTTTTCTGCAGCACTTGAGTAGTGTAGTTGCTTGTGACGTGTTTAGACTCATCTGCAACTGTTGTTGAATATAAAATTGAGAGTAAGACATACAATGTGAGAAAGGTCTCTGCTGTCCTAATTAAAGAGCAGTGTTAAATACTTTGAGGTGCTGTCTTTACGATGCTAACAGGTTTTATGAATTACAAGCTGAAACCACCTCTTAAACTTTTATTTGCACTGTTGTTAATATTTTAAGGGGTTTGATATTAGACACAAGAGCAGTGGGATAGGATAGGTGGAAGTGTTAGGGAATTATATATTTAGTGGTGTAATTGAAGTCCAGGTATATGTTTAGAACTGTGGTTTTATAGCATGTGATCAGTATCTAAACTGTGAATAACAATGATCACAAACTAGATTTAAATTAAATAGTTCGGTTTAACTCATGATGTGATTGTTTGTAAATGGTTTGCATAATTTTACAATGTTACTGTTGTATCGTAGAGATCCAGTATTCACTTGACTTAGTTGAGGTTTTTCTAGTTAAAGCTTCATTGCTTATATGATAATTCTATAGCTTTAAAGATAATTATCAAGTGCATGAATTAGTTTGCATTTTTGTTTTCTGTGAGGACCAATGCTGCAGGGTAACAAGTAGGCCTTCCTTCTCTAAAGGAAGAGAAAACTGCGTAAGCTTTTACATTCCACAGGATTTGAAGCCATCCTGTACTGCTTTAGCATAGGAGAAGAGGGAACAAAAATGAACAAATGGACCTTGAGATTATCAACTTCTGGTTTATTAAAAGTCCTAAAATAATTGCTGAAGGTCTACAAGGTCTTCATAAAATTTTCCTGACATATTGATGGGTGCAGATCACTTCCAGTTTTAATATTTGAAATACTATGGGTGTTCCAGATCAACTTGCTTACCTTTCAGAAAGAGTGTTTAAAAGGACTAACAACAGTTTTTTCAATGTAGTCTTGAGGGACAGTTCCTGGTAGTATGATTAGGATGGAATAAAATCTGCCCCTCTGATCTGCTCTTATTGTTTTGCGACGACCTTGTTTATATAGTGTTCATCATCCTGAGGAACACTTGTGAAGCTGTGTAGAGAAATCTCCTTGGATGGCATTTTCTTTCTTGAACAGGTATCTATGGGGCTGGCTGCCTTATCACAGAAGGATGTCGTGGAGAGGGAGGTATTCTAATCAACAGTCAAGGTGAAAGATTCATGGAGAGATATGCACCTGTTGCCAAGGATCTGGCTTCCAGGGATGTAGTGTCTCGCTCTATGACCATAGAAATCCGTGAAGGAAGGTTAGTTAAATTCTCTTAACAAAGCTGTAGAACAAATACTTAATCATTCTAGACTGTAAGAAGTGCAAAACTTCATTTGATAAGCACATGGTAATTCATGAGAGTGAGCTTTAATGACTGTTAAGCTGATCTCTGTGTGTAAGGCAGAAATCTTTCTTGTTAATTCCTAATGATACTGACAGAGAACTGATGATGTTAGGAGTCTCTTGTTTGAATTCAGTGTGTCTAGAGACAGTTGCTCAAACAAGTTTAATGTATATGCTCTTACTATAAACAATTAAAATAATTTTGTGCTCTGTTCTCTTGACTAATTATCCAATTTTTACATATTTCTGCAGAGTTGTAATAGTTTAAAGTCTTAAATAATATGAATTATTGTGAAAAGAAAACTGGGAGTTGGAAAACAGCCTCAATTCACTCAAGTGCCACAGTCTTACTAAATATGCTAGATATTAATTTTTGCCAGATAACATTTGAAAAAGAACTTACTTATTTTTACAAGTGAAACAAATTGCTTTAGAAATGCTACTCGTGTTTGTAAATTCCTGCTATGTATTCCACTGGTACTTTTCTTTTGCTAGGGGTTGTGGTCCTGAAAAGGACCACGTGTACCTGCAGTTGCACCACTTGCCACCCCAGCAGCTGGCAACCCGTCTCCCAGGGATTTCTGAAACAGCCATGATATTTGCTGGAGTGGATGTCACTAAAGAGCCTATCCCTGTCCTGCCTACTGTGCATTATAATATGGGAGGTATTCCTACTAACTACAAAGGACAGGTAAGGAATACACAGCACTTTTGGCCTGTGTTTTCATCATCGTACTAGGAAATTATTTTCCAAATAGAAAAGCATTAAGAATGTTTTTCATAAACATAAAGATGGTTAATACAATTTTTAATAATAATATAATAATGATGTCAGAGTACTTAAAACACACAATCTTTTTTGTGTTTTTAAATAACTCGATAACCATGTTCCAGTCCATCTGGAAATGGGAGTTCCAAGAAACATCTAAAATGAAGTTACTGTCATGTCTGACAACAATTCTCTGTTTATCAAGCTGAGAATAATATAGTTGAACATAGATCAAAGTAGGGCTCTGTTGCATTCTGTAACGTGAGTTAATGTGTATTATTCCTCTGTAGTTCATGTAATTTAAACACTAAAGCAGATCCTCTAGCTGACACTAGTTGGAAGTCAATGTAGTGGTGTCAACTGAATTCTTCTCTTTGTATATTGTACTTGTTAAATTTCGATGTAAAATTTTGCTTTTGAAGCATGTCAGATCAGACTTTATTCCTGTGCATTTCTGACTTGCTGCAGGGTTGTGGTGAACTGAAACCGTGCACTCTTCATAAGCATAGATAAGGAAATCTTGGGGTTTAGTCCCACCTGTATTTACATGCTGCATACATTACTACTGGCTCTTTAAAACTAAGATAATTCTGTGTTTAGAGTTGGAAAAACCTTTTGTTTGCTGTGTTCTCCCTTGCATGCCCATGGCCTTTGCAAAGAGGAGGCTTGCAGTGTTACAGCCTGAGTATTAATGGAGTGTGTGCAATGGCAGGTGATCACCCACGTGAACGGTGAGGATAAGGTGGTGCCTGGGTTATACGCCTGCGGGGAGGCGGCCTCTGCGTCCGTCCACGGCGCAAATCGGCTTGGAGCAAACTCCCTTCTGGATCTGGTGGTCTTCGGCCGTGCTTGTGCCCTGACTATTGCAAATACATGCAAGCCTGGTAAGTATCCCTTTTCTAGAGACATTTGCCTTTATGATGTCATTTCTGCCCAACGAAGAGTTGTTGCCACCTGATTCAACTTTAGAATGATAGACATAGGCTCTTATTTGTTAGAAAAGGAAGAAATAGGTGTTTATGCTTTTTGTATGCGTGTTCTTTGTCATGCAAAGGTTTTGACATTACTATTTGCTTTGTAATTGATCCTTTTAGAACTAGAATTGGGTCAATGCTATTGGCATGAACAGTTAGGATTTTTTACAAATTAACACAGAATATTGAATGTGAAGATTGACTTCTCTACATCCTGCACCATCTTCTACATCAAAATGTAATCTGTATTACACTTGGCATTTTTTGTGTAGTGGTATTTGGTGCCACCTTGCTTATGTATTTATAAGAAGGACTGACATGCAAGTGATAAGAGATAGATACTAAAAATTGCAATATCTCATTCCCCGGATTCTCACTGCTGAATATTATATATTTTTAAGTAATCTGGTTCAGCAACGTGAGAAACAAAAGAAGAAAGCCCTCCCTTCCAACACCCAACAAAATACTGGAAGTGCCAGTTACATTGCCAGAGCAGCTGGAGTCCAGAAGTAGTTGTCTGTCTTCTTATTGCTTAGTGTCCAAACTGCACCAACTGCAGAGACTGGTGGTTCCTCATGGAATCAGCCTAGATCTTATGTTGCTTATTGTGTCTGGCTTTGTGCCAACATTTTTTCAAATCCTTCTGTGGCTCTTTAGAGTTTGAAATTGCAACAAGGGGTTTATTAATCTGAATGCAAAGCTACATGTGAGATGAACAGTGCTGGTAAGATGCTGTGTTTGCTTTGTTGCCCAGTAACACGCGGCTTCCTGTATTAGAGACGAGATGCAGGGCTCTTGTCTAACTGCCAAGCTAATTGACTTGTCCTGGTCCCTTACAAATCCAAGAAAAGGTAGGAGGTTTGGGAGTGAGGAGACAAGGAAAGCATAGCAGAAGGTTATTCCACAGACTTATTCCATAGTTCAGAAGATTTTTCATCAAGAGCTGTTTCGAAGGAATGAACAGCAGAATTTTGCCAAACCTATAAAATCTCTTATTAATTGTTATATGAAAGAATGGGATTCATATTCCACTGAGAGCTTTAAATATATGGATACAATTGGTGGGACTTCAGTAAAGTTATGCTTACTGTATACCTCAGAGGAAGAAAACAGATTATGTTTTAGTCAAGGCTGATTTTTAGTAATTGCTAGTCTATGAAACTGCCAGAAACCAAACCAAAGCTTGATTACCAAACTCACTGAAATTTTCTTATTAGGAGAGCCAGTTCCTCCCATTAAACCAAATGCTGGTGAAGAGTCAGTTGCTAATCTTGACAAGTTAAGGTTTGCTGACGGAAGCATAAGGACTTCAGAAGTGCGACTTAACATGCAGAAGGTAAGCCTGGGGAAGCTCTCAGGGACAGGCTGGGACAAGCTGCAGGCAGCAATGGGGTTTGGTGACTTCGCTAACTGCACTTCAGGATTTGCCATGCAGAAGTAAAAAGTGTGTGAGAGATTGTGCAGCAAAGGTTGTATCACTGTTGTTAATTCCTTCTTCCCTTCATGGTTATTCCTCTTGTGTAGTTTACCTGCTGTATAATAGAGTGGGGTTTCAGTTGTTTGGGTTGAGTGGAAGAATGTGGGGTTTTTCAGGCTGCAGACAAGTTTGAACTCAGAACAACTCTGTATCAAGCTCTGCTGGAGCTAAGGAAGCCATCTGCTTTCATGTGCTGCATATCAAACTGATTTTGTTTTACTGTGTTGCAGGCAATGCAAAACCATGCTGCTGTATTTCGCACTGGTTCTGTACTCCAAGAAGGCTGTGAGAAACTTAGCCAAATTTATGGTGATCTGGCTCATCTAAAGACTTTTGACAGAGGTAATTTGATAGCAAAGAACACACCTTGCCCAGAGTACTCTGGGACGGGTATTGGTGGTTTTGGTTTTCTTTTTTTCTGTAAACCTCATGTGTTTCTTGAATGTTTGGCTGAAGATTTTGAATCTTTCAAAATATTTTGTAGAGCCCTACTTACTAAACATGGTAATCAGGTAAAATACTTGAGCTTACCAGTCATTTTCTGGTTGCGTAAACTTGCAAAGAAGCAGAGACTGAAATTGGATTTAAATGAGTAGGTACAAACTGCTCTCAGAACATGATGTGAAGTTGTCCAAATACTAAGATGAATGATGAACTTTGTCAGTATCTTCTGAAAAGGCTGGGGAGTTACAAAAAGGTAGCAAGACTATTCATAGGCTGAACACTCAGTTTCTATTTTCCAGCTGGGCAGATCATGATGCAGACAGATACTGCCATGTCTTGTGGTGTATCTTAAGAGAACTTGGTTATTTAATTGCAACTGATGATGCACCTTTGGTTCACTGATGTGTATTTCTCTTGTTTGTAGACCATCTTCCATAGTATGTTAATATTTTACCAGGTATTGTGTGGAACACTGACTTGGTGGAGACCCTGGAACTGCAGAACCTGATGCTTTGTGCTCTACAAACCATTTATGGTGCTGAGGCTCGCAAAGAGTCCCGGGGTGCCCATGCCAGAGAGGATTTTAAGGTATAAATATTTTCTGTCACCTGCACATAGGATTGAATCTCCTTGTTACGTGTCCTCAGATGGATTATTTTAGATTTGTAACTTCTTCAAAGTACAGTCTTAAGGTTAGTGTAGTATTTGTTTGGGGACCTATCTGTTCTGCTTTATCTATTCTTATTTGTTATTTATAAAAGGACCAATGCATGATACACTGGGAATGATCTTGAGAAGAGTCATTCCATGTGCACATCTGAGTGCTTAGAGACCTCTAAAGCAGGACTATAGTAATAATATCATGGATGTGTAAACAGGACATAAAGATGCATAAACATAATAATTGTCCTATGCAAGGAAAGTTACCTTAGAGCCCTTGCTAAGCTGAGCATTTCAAACTGGACATGAGCAGTGTTAAGAGAAAGCTTGGTGTCTGTCCAGAGACACGCTGGGTTACACGTGTGATTGAAAGGCAGCTAATCTTGTGGTTGTGAAGTGATTTGCAGATACAACTTCTGGTCTATGCTAATCTCATTTTCTCCCTAGTTACGGGTAGATGAGTTTGACTACTCTAAGCCACTCGAAGGCCAACAGCGGAAGCCATTTGAGGAGCACTGGAGAAAGCACACCCTTTCCTACGTGGATATCCCAACTGGGAAGGTACTTTGAGCTTGGTGCTTGAGGGTCTTTTTTGCTCTTTCTTATAAACAGCCTTGGAAATGGTGGTAATCCTGCAAATGATTGTCACAAAATCGAACACTTATTCTGTTGTTGAGCAGTAGGCATAACTGGGAGAAGTTATTGTTGATCTTTGGGAAGTGACTTTGCTATTTGAGCTGGAATTGTGTTTCCCCTTGTAGCTAATTCAAAAGCTTTTTTCTAATGGTGAAAAAACCTGTTGGGTGTTTAGTAGGATGGCTTTATGTTATTTCAAAGGTAGAACTGAATTCTGACCCTATAAAAATCTTAACTGTTGGTGTTTTTTGGATCTCATTCTCTGAATCCTGTTGTCCTAAAGTCTTTGTTCCCTCTTACTTTAGGTTACCTTGAAGTACAGACCAGTGATCGACAGAACTTTGAACGAGCAGGATTGCCAGACCGTCCCGCCGGCCATCCGCTCGTACTAGCAGCTTCCATCTCACCTGAAGCCCTCTCCCAGAGGGGTCCGTGTACATAAGCATAGCACAAGCAAACCAAAGTAGCGTTGGCACTTCGCAAAACGAATGGAAAATGCTGACAAAACTTCTCTCCAGCTTGTATTCTGCTGTGGCTTACTGTACATTTATTAAAAGTGGAATGCAGAACAGCTTGTGTTCTTTCACCCATCTGTCAAAACTGACAGTGAAAACACAAAATGTGTCTAAATAAAGTCATTACAACTCTTGTATTTGTTTGAATGTACTGATCTGTATATATAATTACAATGCTCTTATTGTGAATGTATAGTTATTTCCATACTTTAAGAGCAAGAAATGCGGTGCCCAGTAACACGACAAGGGACAGCAGGCACAAACTGAAACACAGGAACTTCCATCTGAATGTGAGGAAGATGATCTTTACTTTGAGAGTGGCAGAGCACTGGAATAGGCTACCCAAAAAGGTTGTGGAATCTACTTCTCTGGAGATAGTAAAAGCCTGCCTGCATGCAATCCTGTGCAATTTGCTCCAGGTAAACCTGCTTTAGCATGGAGGTTGGACTAGATAACCTCCAGAGATCCCTTCCAACCCCAGCTATTCATTGCAACAGTTTTAGGCAAGATGGAGATGCTGAATTTTGTGACGTGGTACTTAAGCATCTTAGTTGCTGATTATAAGTAATACTGAAGAAAATAAGACGATGCAGTAGTAGGTACAACTTTGTATTGTCATACTGTTTCATTGAATGAAAAAGGAGACTTCCACTTACTTCCTCTGATATAGAATAATACATATAATACAGAATATAATTTTATTACCAATCTTTACAGTCTCTGGGACTTCTGAAGTCATTTAAGTAGCATGCCCTGTGTATTTCCTAGACTGTATTTTCTCACGGAAGCCAAGGGACAGAAGACTTGCCTAAACATTAAAAGCTTACAAGACTTGAATTCAAAGTGCGTTTAGTGCCAAGGTGTAACTTGTAAGGCATTAATAGAGCAGTTTCTGGCAGCATTTCTGTGAATAACACAACTCATGTAGGACTGAAGTGTACCTCTGCAGCTTGCAATGGGATGAAGCATTCTCCATGTTTGACAACAAAAATTGTTCTCTTAATGGCTGAATGTTGGCTGCTCTTGGAGAAAAACAGAACGTTGGAAAACCTGGTGTTGGAATATTGATGCTGGTGGGTGGAAAAATGGAATATGCCTTCTTTCACTCTTGACGGGTTTCCAATTTTTGCACCAGGCAGAGATGTAGCACGTTGGAGCACTGCCTTCTTGGGCAGGAAGTGAAGAGGGGGATGCACCTTGACTTGGCTTTTTTAATAAAAGGAGCCTTGACTGTCGTTAGGAGGCAGGGAATAAGGATTTATACATCTTCGAAGAAAAGGCTACATTAGGGCAGAACAAGCTCATACCTTTTTTTGCCCTCGTGGGAAAATCGCTGTCGCAGCGGTTTTCCCGCCGCCCTTCGCCCGGAGCGGGCGCGTTTTCCCGGGTTTTCCCAGGCCGGGCGGACC
>VZRO01006629.1:1053848-1069143 GCA_013397915.1 Daphoenositta chrysoptera
CGGGCGGGCGGCGGCGCCGGGCCCGGCTCGGCCCCGCTCGGCAGCCGCTGCCGGGCAGGCCGGGACGTGCAGCGCGGAGCTCTCCGGGGCGCTGCCCGGGATGAGGCTGACGGCCCGGGATGAGACTGACGGCCCGGGATGAGACTGACGGCCCGGGATGAGGCTGACGGCCCCGCACGGCCCTGAGCCGTCGCGGTGTGGCCGGGCTGCGCGGGCATCCTGCCGGGCAGGAGAGTGTTGGTGCAGGACCTGCTTCACAGAGCTGTGCTGTGCGGCAGCTTCTTCCAGCAGGAAACTTAAGGCGTTTTCTTGGAGCTGTTGAGGTGCAAATAACAAAAAGATGTGTTCTCACAGGAATGGGAATGTTCGTCAGAGGAACAGCTTTGAGGCCTCCTGAAAACTAGGGAGCTTTTAGCTGAGAATTACCCGGTACTTGTAGCAGGCATCATCAGTAGATATTCGTGTATAATCAGTTGATCGTCAGGCTCAGGCGCGAGTGGGACTTAATTGTTGCGTGAGGTTCAACATAGAAACACAATTTGGATAAGGAACTTCAAATCTCACTGCTAATAAGTAGGATGTTGCATGGAAATCTTACGTGCATCTTTGTGAGTTCACTCCTTAAAATAAGGAGGTAAATTAGACTGTCAGATGAATTTCAGAAGAAATTCGGGATTTTATCGATTCCTTAGTTTACTAAATTCGTTAATACATTTGTCTAGAACATTAGTTTCCAATCTGTAATATTGATTAAGGTGTAAAAAGTAGCGTTTAAAAGAACAAGCTTCCCACCGGGTGAAAAAACTTCATGGTGGGTGAAACTTACCTGCATAAAAAAACTGGTGTCAGAGCACAATACGTAACTCAAACCACTGGCCCGCTGGATGGTTCCCTTTTTAATTGAGAAAAACATTATAGATCATGGCCTTCATTCATTTGCTGAAAAGCTGGTATTTATGAATCTGATCTGCAATCTTACAAGAAAGAGATGTGTTTTGCTCTTTGCAGGTCAGAAATGTGACCAGTTCTGTGTGTATTGTGAGTTCCTTGAGTTTAAATAACACCACTAGCTAAAACATCCCTCAGTGAATTTGGAAGTCAAGCAGCTGTTGAATTCTTACAGGAAAAGCTCTGTATATTCTTATGTAAAAGAGGAGCCACCAAAAGGTGTACTAACCAGTATTTATATTTAAAAAACCAGCCACCCAACAAACCCAAGCCATGACTTTTTGATGTTTGTAGAGATTTTTTTCAGTAGAGTTGTTTTAAAACATGTTTTGTAGATCCAGCCAAACGTTTATGCTGTCCTGGTATGTTTACTGTGTTGCCTTAACTAACAGCTTAATTGAGCAAGATGTTTTAAATGGAGTTGACATTATGGTCCTTCTGTAGCTGAACATTGTAAAATATTTGGGTTCTAAAAGGTAAATTACAGAACTTGTGACTCAACTTATGTTAAAAAAGAGAAACGATGCTTGAAAATGGAAACATTCTTCATCTGCTAAAGGAGAGCAGTTGAACAGAAATTACATATTCTGATGACCTTGAAAGAGTGCTTTTGACATGATAAAAATGATTGTTCTTTGATTTCAAATACTAATATCCAAAAGTTGCTGCACCCATAAATCAGAATGTGATTTTCTGCAGGAAGCATTATTGCAGAAGTTCTGCTGTATCTCTGGTGTGTTATGGTGCAATCAGTTCTGATCAGTTCCCTGCAACAAGGCAAAAGTACAGTTCTGTTTGCCTAACTCTGTAAGCTTTGGACTGTGTTTGGGTTCTAGGGATTTTGGAGGGCTGAGCACACCTTGTCAGGCCTCCTAAGAAAAAAAAAAGGTTCTGTAAATGTGAGGAACAGTAGTTGGGAGCAGAGCCTTGCTTGTAGCTAGGATAGAAACTAGGTGAGTACAGGAGATGGCCTTGGCTTGTGACAGAGTTTCCAAGTCTCCTTTTGGCTTCTCCTGAGGTCTGGGGATGGGGGAGTAGAGGGTTGATGAGAATGTGCTACTGATGCACCATTTTACAGCTGGTCCTGGGGTGACTGCAGAAACTGCTTTATGTACAGGAACTGGGACCTTCAGCTCATAAAGCCACTCAAGAGGCAGAATTCTGGCTGAGGAGTGAGGGAATCGTGTTTGTTACATTCACATTCAGACAGCGGCTGCTGCAGAGGTCTGAGAGTAATGCTGCAGCTCAGTTACTTCAGTCTGCATGAAAAATATCACTTTGCTTTTTTTACCCAATGGCACCTGTTACACCAGGAATCAGCAAATGACATTCTTCTTGAAGCACCTCACCCTGTTAACTTCACTGGAATTTATGAATGTGAAATTGGCTCGGAAAGTTGATTTTTTTTTAATAATGATTTCATTGTTGAAAGGTACTTCTACTTGAGGATGTACTGACCCTATTTATCTTTGTTTCACCATTGTTTACATTGGAATTATGTAAGTTTGAGGAATCAGTTGTGCAACTGTTAGTTTTTTTGTGTAAAAGGTTACAGGTAGTTTAACTTTTTATATTGCTTGAGGGTGAATACTTTTGGTGATTAAACCAGTGATGCTATCGAGAGCTGGGCTTGGAGCCGAATTGGTTCTGCTTATCCAGCTCTGTGAAAGCCTGGCATTGTGTGCTTTTACAAGGTGTCCAAATGTCAAAAGCAGGGATTTTGAAGACTGTGAGTCAGCGATCCCAACTGTTGGAATGTTAATGTGCACACATGTATAGTAAGACCCACGGGCATCCCAATAAACATTTTTGGTAGTAACATACTAAATAAGCATTTACTATGTTCTGTTTTTTGTTAGCATGTAAATGAATGCTAAGTGACTCAAGCAGGACAAAGAGGATTAAACAACATAGAAGTTACGTACTGCTCTGCACTAAGCTTTCTATTTTTGTGGAGTCAGTGCCTGGGAGAGCATCAGCCAAAACACAAGATGTGGGGAGCAGGACAGCTGTGTGAGAGCTAACCCTTGTTGTGGGCTGGGCTGCAGCTTCTTCCAGCTCATGGGCACCACCTCCTCTGAAGTAGTCAAAATGAGCAGGGCTGATGTCTCTGGTGTGTGACTGATGGTACCTGATGGCAGAGTGTCTCCATCTGGCTGGGAATGAGGCTTAGGACAATAAAAAGGGTGGGACACTTTCCCTTCCCTGCCTGCAGCTTGCCATTCATGATGATGCAAACCTGGGCAGGCAGAAGGTCAGGGCTGCTGAAGAGGATGTTCTGGCCAATGCCCGGCTGTGCTTCTGTCAAAGAACACTGAGACCCACTAAAGAAGGAGCAAGTAAAATGAACCAAGAAGAGAGAGGAACAGTCTGACTTCAGAAGTGGGACTCCTAGAAAAGAGTAAGAACTGAGTGAACATAGACGATACTTTCCCCATTTTTTGACCCACACTCTTTATGTACTCGGCACTGGCGAGGCCACACCTCAAATTCTGTGTCCAATTCTGGGTCTCTCAATTCATGAAGGACACTGAGGTGCTGGAGTGAGTCCAGAGAAGGGCAGTGAAGCTGGTGAAGGGTCTGGAGCACAAGTCCTGTGAGGAGCAGTGGAGGGAGCTGAAGTTGTTAAGCCTGGAGAAAAGGAGTCTTGGGGGGACCTTATCACTCACTACAACCACCAGAAAGGAAAATGGAACCAGCTGGGGGTTGGCCTCTTCTCCCAAGCAACTACTGACAGAACAAGAGGGAGTGGCCTCAGGCTGCGCCAGGGAAGGTTCACGTCGGACATCAGGAAGAACTTCTTCACTGGAAAGGTGATTGGACATTAGAACGGGGTGCCCAGAAAGTGGTGGAGTCACCATCCCTGGAAATGTTTATGAAATGACTGAATGTGGCACTTAGTGCTACGGTTTAGTTGGCATGGTGATGTTTGGTCATTGGTTGGACTTAATGATCTTGGAGGACTTTTCCCACTTAATGATTCTATGATTTTCACATCGGGGGGTTTCCTGAGTCTGTGGTTTGTCTTTGTAATAACCCAGTCTAGGTCTTTCTTCTGAGGGCTTATATCATCTTCCCTGAAGTCTTGTGGACTTCTTGCATCCTCAGCATCAGCTGGCAAGGAGTTTTGTCAGTCTGTGACTTTTGTGAAGAGCTGCTCCCTTTGCCTCACTTTGAACCTGATTCCTGCAAGCATGTTAGGGCTCCTGTGTCTTGTATTGGAAGAGACAGTGAGCAGCTAACACTGGTTATACCTCAGTTTTCCTTCAATCCCCAGGTTTTTTTCTGAACAAAAAAGTCACTGTCTTAAAGCTGTTCCCTACCTTTTATTACTTTACTGCCTTTGAACTGTTTCCAGTAATACACGTTTTGGGGGTGAAAGAACCAAATCTGCACAAAGACCTCACACTGTCGATGAACCGTGGTAGCACAGCAGTGTTTCTGTTTCTAGCCTCTGCTTTTCTTGATAGTTCCTCGCATTTGATTTTCTTCTTTCACTGCACTGCAACACTGACTTGACTCTATTAATAACAAGTTTGTTTCCCAAGGACTCACCCCTGAGGGTCATGGTTAGGTCAGGAACCCAGCATTGTATATGGATATACCCTGCCTACAGGGCTGGGATTGTTCTACTTTTATCCATGATAAAGATGTGAAAAAGACTTCTCCCCCTTATTGAAGACTCTGAAAGAAGATAATCTCCTGTTGTGGGAAAGGAGAAATGCTTTTCTCACAGAAAATTGCAACTTTGCTGACCAAGGTATGGGAAGAAGAAGAGTAAACTGCTCTTGCTTCCTGTTCAGTTCCATAATCCTTTTAGAGCTGCTTGTGAATGTGACCACATCATCACAAATGAATAGGCTGTTCTACAAAAAGTAAAGAATTACTTTTTGGGGAATGTCAGCTAAAATTAATTTACTTATGCCTGTGTTAGATAATAACAGATGCTAGGTGGGTACATGACACAGAAATATTAACATGCATAACTATTGCACAAAATATACCTAGATTTAGTTCCTTTGTGTTGCACAGCTAGAGAACAACTGTGTTCCTGGTTTATTAGGCTAGAAAGGATAATTAATGGTCAGTAACTTGGTACTAGATTAGTCAGTTGCTCCCTTCCAGTATTAAGTGTCCCGTGCAGTGTGGATTTCAAATAGGAATTTTGTTACTCATGTGTTGATCAGGCAGACGCTGCCGGAATTGTTACCATGCTACTTCTTCAGTTGAGCTTTAACAAAACACCATTCTGTAAATTATAAACTAAGTTACTGATTCTTTGAAAAGGAGAAACAGAGTCTTTCATCAGGATGAGGTTTCATGCAGTGGGCACTCGAGGTCTTAAGCCACAAGTGCTGCCTGTCACCATGGGTCAGCTGTGGTACAGAGTTTGTAGTTGTGGCTTTTAGTGAGACAGGTGCTCAAAGTAGAAAACTGTCTCAACTTTGAGGATATGATTAGAAAAATACCTGTGACTAGCTGCTTGTCTTGGCTTTGTATTTTTTTACCTCTTCTTGAACATCTTTTTCTTGACAACTTGCTTTCAAAAAGAATATACTGATTGTTAGTGTTTCAATTTTTTTTTCCTTTCCCATAGTCTTCTCAAGAGGCTTTTAGGATAGAATATGATACCTTTGGTGAACTGAAGGTCCCAAGTGACAAATACTATGGTGCTCAGACTGTTAGATCTACAATGAACTTCAAGATTGGAGGTGTTTCAGAAAGGATGCCAGTAAGTATTTCAAATCTGTATTCTCTTCTCTAGAGTACATTTTGGATGTGAAAGTGAATACCTTGTTCTTAGGGCTTTTGCTGGAAGTGCGAGCAGCTTTGAATTTTAACTAAAGGTAGAATTTTCATGGCAATATATTATTCTGGTAGAAATATTTCTTGTTGCATTTAAATAAATTGAAAATTGCTTTTGAATAATTTTATGGTGTTGCTTTATTTTTTTAATAACCAGGATGAATAGAAATCTGCCTTTCACCTTTACAAAGATGAAAAAGCAAATGGAATAATTTGTCTGATGTAGCATTTATATAGTTTGTTATTGAAGTTGTCTAGCATAGCAGGAGTTGATATGAACTTATGATGTGTAGCTGTGCACAGACCATTAATGTGCACGTGCTTTGTCCTAGACTGACTTTGCATGTACTGAAACGTGTCAGTTTTCCCTCAGAAGGCTGTTTTAGAAATGGAACCGGTTCAGTTCTAATACATGTAACTTTTGACACAAAGAGCATACCTGGGCTTACAAAAACAGTTGTGTACTGCCCTCTGGACTGCTTGGGTGAATGTTACTGTTACTGGGAGCATAGGTCAGATGGCCTGATTGCTCTCTGGTTTGGCTGATGGACTACTGCTGGATTTAAGAGCAGGAGTTTGGTTTAGACGTAGACATGCACTATAAATTGCTAACATGTGCTTTGGGGGAAAGAATTGTGTATTTAAACTTACCCTTGTGTCTCAGGTCCAAGTTATAAGGGCTTTTGGCATCTTGAAGAGAGCAGCTGCTGAAGTAAATCAAGACTATGGTCTCGACCCAAAGATTGCTAAAGCCATTGTACAGGCGGCAAATGAGGTAGGAACCAGCTGTTCAAAATACTGGAACTGCCACTGTATTTTTGTTAAGCTTTTCACAGGAGGTTGGGGGATTGCATTTCTCAGATTGTTAGAGGAAAGCATTTCCTGTTAGTAAATCTTGTTTTCTAGAGATCATTTACTTAATATAATGTTTTACTATTATCTTTCTTGCATGTAAAGAAATGATAGAATGTTCAAATGCATGTTGATAAATGCCACCCAAGTGCAGAGAGTTTTGAGGGACCATTATTTGAGGTGTGATAATACCAGGTGTTTTGCTTTGTATAAATCAACAGATTTGTTTATCTAGAAGCATTTTTAACAGAGTTTTCTTGTCCTGACTAGCTTAAAAATATTTCAGTGTTGGCAGAAGCTGTATCCTCTTCCTACCAGCTGTAGCACCTTAAGTCCCAAGACCCAGTAGCTTTGGAGAGCTTCAGAATATGTCCGGGCTCTTCTTGTGGTTTCTAGGGCTCCCCTAGTTAAAGGTGGATTAGAAGTTTTGATGTATTAAGTGGATCCTTAGTTTAGAGTCATAAATTCTGAAAGTTGTTTGTGGCTATTTTTGTTGTGTTTTAGAAACACCCTTGCTATGATATCCTTTCCCTCACCTCCAAAATAATTTTCTAATACAACTTAAATAGAAAGAGGAATCAAGTTACTCTTGGAGGTGGGAATGTTGCCCCTGTATGGGAAATACAGAAGATCCTCTCTTGAAAAGCATAATTCCAGGAGGACTCATGTATCCTGATAATCTGGTTATCTAGCCTCAGAGCTGTGATAACAGATCCTTTGTTTTTCTGAGGCTGATATGCTTGGGGGTGATATTTCTGAGCACGGATTTTGACACTATCACAAACGCATCTTTAGAAAACTCTCTGAATGTGTCTAACATTAAACAGGCTTCAAAAAATGTTGATCAAATGGGAGACTGCCTTACAGGAAGGAGGTGTTTGATACTAGCAGCCATCTGCTAGCTTTGTTGATGCAATATGTAATGTCTTCAGGTGTAAGAGGTCTGGAACTTCCCTATAGGAAATTTCTTAATTGAGAAATATCAGAGTCCAATTACACAGAGAGAAGATGTAACCTAAAGTACCTTTTAAAAATATTTTCTGCGTCTGTAGAACATGAAATCAAATTCTATATATCTCTGTATTTCACAGTTCAGTGTCTTCAAAAAGCATAGGAAATGTTTTTTTTTCCCTTTTAATATCTGATATTACATAAAAATGTCTTAATTATTCTAGTGTAAATTCACTAATGTTATATGTACATTTAAAAATGTAACCGAGAGCATAATTTTAATTATGCAATAAAATTTTCAGGTTTAATGCTTTTACTTCTTTTTTCTTGTGGAACAACTTTTCTTTCTTTTTTCTCCTATAGGTAGCTGAAGGAAAATTAAATGATCACTTCCCTTTGGTGGTATGGCAGACCGGGTCTGGAACTCAAACCAATATGAATGTCAATGAAGTCATCAGCAACAGAGCTATTGAGATAATGGGAGGCACACTGGGAAGCAAGAAGCCAGTGCATCCAAATGATCATGTTAACAAAAGCCAGGTTGTTACACTTGTATTATACTGCTTTTAATTTCAAAAGTTTTGTGTCTTTGAATTGGGAATTTTGAGTTTTCTTGTATCCACTGTTTAGATTAAAAAAAAAAAAAAAAGTTTTGGGATAATTTTGGCAACAATTTACTGGTTTTTTGAATTTAAAATAACTTTAAGATGTTTGTCAGTGACAGGATGATTTAAAACGGAACTCATTCACAATAGATAAGTTAACACAATGTGTTAGAGGTGGCCTTGTGACAACTACTGCTACAATCTTGAAGATTTTAAATATGGGTCCAGTTCCTAAAAGTTGTAGAT
Source organism: Daphoenositta chrysoptera (assembly GCA_013397915.1). Taxonomy (NCBI): domain Eukaryota; kingdom Metazoa; phylum Chordata; class Aves; order Passeriformes; genus Daphoenositta; species Daphoenositta chrysoptera. The sequence goes on from VZRO01006629.1 coordinate 1,062,257, forward strand.
CATGGTAGACAGTTATATTATACTTCTCTCTTAAACTTCACCTACCTTGAAGGACAGATTAAGCCACTGACTTGGTTGTGTTCCTTCCTGATCCTTTGTGCTTACTCACTATTCTGTGAACTATGGATTTAACATTATCAAAGCAACACGTGCTTGTTCTAAAGTCACTTACAATTCCTTTAAAATCATCTGTCCATTCATTAGCCATCTCTCATAAGTCCTGTAGTAATTCCTTTTCTTTTGTCCCATGGTTGTTGTGAACAATCGATTAAATTTAACTTTCTGTGGGTGTAGTCATAAGAAGGTGATTTATCAATAAAGAACTGACCTTGTAGAACACCCCTAAGTTGCTTACTCTTAGTTTAGCTTCTAATTGTTTATGAGATAAAGAGAATAAAGCCACACATGTACATCTAACAGCAGCAATGGTGAGAAAAGCTTGTAAATTAATTTCTTGAATTTTCTCCACAGAGTTCAAATGACACTTTCCCAACAGCAATGCATATTGCTGCTGCCCAGGAGGTTCATGAGGTCTTGTTACCTGGACTAAAGAAGCTACAGAATGCACTCGAAGGGAAATCCAAAGAGTTTTCCCAAATCATAAAAATAGGGCGCACTCATACGCAAGATGCTGTTCCACTTACGCTTGGACAGGTAAAAAAACAATCATGCATTTCTTTGGAAAATTCATGTATATGTGTTGGAGGAAATTAAGTCAAACTTAAGGATGCCTAAATTAAGTTGATGGTTTAAGATAAAATACAGGAAAATGGCTGAATCTTAGCCTGAGTATTTCCAGTCTATACTGGAATTTGCTGGGTGTGCTGTATTCCAATACATGTGTCATAGTTTTTCTTTTTTTTTTTCCATATGTGTTTTACTTTTAAAAGTAGTAAAATATAAATTATTTTAAAATTATGTTTCATTACCAGATAGCATGTTACACTGACATTACAGGGAAAAGGTAGTAGTAGTCTGTAATCTGTAAATTTATGTAAGTTATGTTTTGCCAACACACAAAACTACAAAGTATTTTAAATTAAAATCTTTGATACATGATCTTGTGTGTATGTATGTATATATATATATAAAAGATGGCAAATCTTATCATATTATCAGGAATGGCTTATATTACAGTAATTTAGTAATGAATTAAACTGAATTGATAGAAATCCTGGTAGAATTTGTGGAGTTTTTCCAAGAACGCACAGGTGGGGTTTTTGCTAACTAAAATTAAATGGACAAAGCCCAAGATCCATTTCTCTATTTGTACTCTGAGAACATTAGTGTAATCTCAGAGCTGATTTACTATGGAATCAGATCCTGCTAAGTACACAACTGAGATAAAAGGCAAGAGAAAGATGCATTATATGTACGTTTTTATATATTCAGATTGTTTTTATGTATTATTGTTGGTAGCGTGGGAGCAGTCTTTTAATAGATGTATACTTTCCCTCTTAATGAAACATGCTTAGATTGGGTGCTCTCAGGTTTTAAAATAAATTAGTCAAATCATCTTAAAAATCTAAAGTAATCTAGATGCTCGTTCTTGGTTTTTGTCTTTGTTCCTTAACTTTGTCCTCCTTTCTTTCAAAGGAATTTAGTGGCTATGTGCAACAAATTAAATATGGTGTGGCTAGGATTGAATCCACCATGCCAAGGGTGTATCAGCTGGCAGCTGGTGGGACTGCAGTTGGCACGGGATTGAACACAAGGATTGGCTTTGCTGAGAAAGTTGCTGCTAAAGTGGCTGAACTGACGGGTGAGGAATGGGATTTGGGAGTGAGTTATCAGTAAGGCAGTGTATGTAACGTACAGTCTTAATTCAAACTGAATCTTTCCAGTTCCCATACTTCTCATAAGCTTAAATTGTATTTATATTACAACGTGAAACTTTTGTTAATGCCACGTGTTATATGCCTTCTGCTTCGGATTTTTTGTGCAATGTATTTTGATAATTATACTCAGTGCATTGAAAGTGACTGAAATTATGGTGTTTATCTGAGCAAGGCTCTTTGGAGATGGATACAGTTTCAGACTTCTATTATTAGTCCAACTATAATGCTTCTGTCTCGATCTTTGCTCCTCTGGCTCTCTTGATTTACAGTGACTTGGTGCAAAAGAAAGGAAAAAACACTTCCAAAGGCACTCTGTTTTTTTTCATATGAAAGAGCAGAAGTTAACTTCCTGATTTTTTTGATTCTATCTTTATAGATCTTAAAACATAATTCACAGTGCAATTGAGTTTTTTGATCTGTAAACCAGATATTTTGTGTCACGGTATCAGTTTTCAAAATGCCCCCGAAACAAATGTGTACATCTGTCATTTACATTTGCTGTAAAAGCTGAAATTGCTTAGTGACAGTATTTTTGTTTTAATGGATCTCTTATTCACTGTCTTTCAGAGGGTCAAGACTTTCTTGTACCCTGAGAGAGAAGTAACTTGCTGTAAACAACAGCTGCCAGGAGCAGTACAGGGCATGTTTTGGTGGTGTTAGGAAGCTTTCCCATGTCAGTGGAATGTTTTGTGTCCTGTATGGGCAGGTTGTAAGGATAGGGCAGACTCCTGAAGTTCCTCTTGCTCTTAGAGAGGGTGGTTATTGGTGAGGACAAAAGGAAAAGTTGGGACGGATCTCTGTAACTGAGAAGGCAGCTGTGCAGTTCACAATCCCATGCAAATTGGTGGGATTTGGTGTTTGTCAGGAAGTACAAAACACTACAAGTTACAGGAATTAAGCTGCTCTCCTTCGAACTGGTGCTGAAAGCTCAGATCAGTGGTTCTGTGGGGCAGAGGTGCAGCCCACAGTCAGTCCTTAGTGATGTCTGTAATTTTTTACAGTCCCGTTCTGCTGGGACTGTACTTCAAGGGCAAAGTCCTGAAGGAATGTTTTTCATCATGGAACCTAGGCTTACATCTCAGGCATTTAATTAACATAAACAGAGCTGTTTCTTCCATTGCCCCTGTGCTCTTGCTGTTGGCAGGCATCCTCCTAAGTCTGAACCAGCTTTCCCATGTTCTGGCTGGTTTATTGTTCCCTTCCAGTGCTGATACTGAGATAGTTTTTTTCTCTAAATAGCTAATTCCATTGTGATTACTTCTTTCTTACCCTGTGCTGCAAAACCATCTATTTTTATAACTGAAAGCTTCACAGCAATTAACAATCTATAATGTCTAACTTGATTTAATGCAAGAAATATCGAAGTTGGGGTAACTTCTGAAAGATTATTGACATTCACAAAATACTGTGGTGCAGAAGCAATGCTTGGAATGCAACACACTGTGAAAGCTTGAAATTTGTACCTTTGTTGTAGGTAGATGCTCAAATTTTATTCTCATCTATATTTTAGTGACTTTTATTGTGTCTTTTTGTATTTAATTTAATTTGATTAAGAAATATGTTTGTGACAAAAGCTCTAGAGGAAAGAGATGATCTTACAGTGTTAATTTTTAATTTTTATTAAGCTAGTTACGTGTTTGATTGTCTGGTTTATGTCTGCAAGGAAGTGCTTCACTGGTTTAATGTTTACACGCTGTCCCTGTAGGTTTGCCTTTTGTCACTGCTCCAAATAAGTTTGAAGCTCTTGCAGCTCATGATGCTTTAGTGGAGCTCAGTGGAGCCATGAACACGGTGGCGTGCAGTCTGATGAAAATAGCTAATGACATTCGCTTCCTGGGCTCTGGACCACGCTCTGGGCTGGGAGAGCTCATCCTGCCGGAAAATGAGCCAGGGAGCAGCATCATGCCAGGTACAGAGAAAACATACAGAGAAAAATGACCTGTTTCTTATTTTTTTTGGACCGCTGTTTCTTAACAGATATTTACCAAACACCATCACAAATGTCAGTAAGTCCATAATTCCCTCAGGTTTCATCTACTGCTGTATTTTACCAAAACCTGTGTTCATAAAAATCCTTGCACAGCTCTGTGTTGGCAAGTGTGTGGTGGAGAGCAGTATCTGTAAGAATATGGCTTTATTTATACAAGCAGACTTCTCAAAGCCTTCTTTTAAAATTGCAAGATCTCTGCAATTTTAGGTAAGGGCTTTTCTGAAATAATCTTTAATCTGTGAATTGTAGCAATACCCTCATGTAACTTGACTTCTGCCTTTACTTCCTGGCATGATTAGTGTTATGCACTCACGTTTTCCCTTCTGCAGTGATCCCATTGTAGGGGAGGATAAGAAAGAAAGGAGTAATACTAGTAATCATTACTTTCCTCTCCTAAAAAAGTATGTATATATGAATATTGTACATCCAAGAACTATTCTAAGATTGTTCCTCCTGTATGGTAAATTATAAAAGGAACAGGTCAATTAGCGTATCTAGCTCTAAAAAAAGCAAACAATGAATGTTCTTACTGGAATTATATCTAAAAATTAAGTCATAAAACAAACTTGTTGGGAGGCCACTCTAACTTGGTAGTTTGAGTTTGGCAGGGGACTGTTTTTTCGGATTTTTCTGTTTAGCTTTTTTTTCTGACCTAGTGTACTAACTTTATCACAAAGTAATTCTAACAAATCAGTTAATACTTTCCTTGAGCTGAGTGAGATTTGTTAGTGATCTCCCAGAAATGCCAACTTGCACATGTAAAGACAGGTTATAATCTCTTGACTACTAAGAACTGTGGAAATGAACAGCTGCTTAGCTCATGCCCATGTGATCTAGCTCTGAGTCTTGGGAGACTGCTGAAGCAGCCATAGCTGTTTTACAAATCCTAGCTGAAAATACTGGAATAGTACAGTCAAGTTAATATAATTTGTGGAAGTACTTCATTTTCTGTGGTGCACAGATACAGATGAGTAAGACAAGTTACCTCTTATAAAACATTTTCTATTGAATGTGATTTGGTAAATGGCTGCTGGTGGTTGGTTGGTTGGTTTGTTTTCCCCCTTCCTTCTCCTTTGGTAACCTTTTTCTCCCCCTTTCACAACCAGGAAAAGTGAACCCTACCCAGTGTGAAGCTGTAACCATGGTGGCAGCCCAAGTTATGGGAAATCATGTTGCTGTTACTGTAGGAGGAAGCAATGGACACTTCGAACTGAATGTCTTTAAGCCCATGATGGTAAGTTCAAAAAGTTTTACGTATTTAGGACTTTATATGTAATTGTTTGTACAGTCAGATTATTTATGGGCAGAAACCCCCTCAGTAAATACTTGAATACTGGCAGGGTTGGGCATCTGCAATATCCCTGGTCAGCCTGTTCCAGCATCTCACCACCCTGACAGTAAAGAATTTCTTCTTGATACCAAACCTAAATTTCCTGTCTTTCAGTCTGTACCCATTGCTCTTTGTCCTATTATTACAGTTGCTGACAGAGAGTCCCTCTCTGCCTTTCCTGTAGGCCCCCTTCAGATTCTGGAAGGAAAATAGCCTGTTAAATAAGTTGATATTGCAGGGAGGGCACTGGTTATGAACAAAGGTGCCGAATGTGCAACTGGTAATATCTGAATTAAATAACTGGTATTTTTTTCTTTGTCTTGTTAGATTAAAAATGTTTTAAACTCTGCAAGACTTCTAGGAGATGTGTGTGTTTCTTTCACTGACAACTGTGTAGTTGGAATCCAGGCCAATACGGACAGGATCAACAAACTGATGAATGAATCTCTGATGTTGGTAACAGCACTGAACCCACATATAGGTAGGTTTAAGGCTCAAAAACTTCACAGAACATACTGAAAGATTTTGTGGTAACATTATTTTGTACACTTTATTTGTATTGTCACAATGCTTGTGAGGCCAAGTCAGGTCAAAAGTTAATTTACTTCAACATCACCAATTGCTGTTGTAAAAGTTGTGTTCTCCTTGCAATGGCCATGCCAGGGTATTAGAAAAATAACTGATTAGAGTCAAAAGGAGATTGAGAGAATTTATGTCCCTGTTTTCCTAAATTCACCTCTAATAATGATGAGTGAAAGATTACATTATGAGATTTTTTTAAAGGAGAAGGTCCCATAAATCTTTGATCTAAATTAATTACGACCAGAATAACAAAATTTACTTAAAGTAAGGAGTTGGTGTGAATATTTAGTGTTCATTTCCTGCAAATCGAGCTAAGCAGTAATAGTAATGCCTAGCAAATAATTTTCCAGAGACCGTGTCCCACTTTTCTCTCACCTCTAATGAATCATATGAAATTGCAAATGGATAACTTGTTGGTTTTGTTTTGTAACAGGATATGATAAAGCAGCCAAGATTGCCAAAACTGCCCACAAAGAGGGGACAACGTTAAAAGAAGCTGCTATAAAGCTGGGGTTCCTTACATCAGACCAGTTTGATCAGTGGGTGAAGCCTAAAGATATGTTAGGTCCTCAGTAACTTCTGTACAAAAAAAAATGTTCTTAATATAAAAAAGTAAATAAAACAAATATGATGTCACAGAATCCATTAGTTGGAAAAGGCCTCTGAGATCATTGAGCCCAGCCAATGACCGAACAGCACTGTGTCAACTAGACCATGGCAGTAAGTGCTTAAACACCTCCATTGATAGTGACTCTACCACCTCCCTGGGTAGTCCATTCTCATGTCTTTTCACCTTTTCTGTGAAGAAGCTATTTTATTGTCCAGCCTAAACCTCCCCTGGTGCACCTTAAGCCTGTGTCCTCTTGTCCTGTCACTTCTTACCTGGGAGAAGAGACCAACCCCCACCTGGCTACAGCCTGCTTTCAGGGGCTTGTAGAGAGCAATAAGGTCTCTCCTGAGCCTCCTCCAGTCTGAACACCCCCAGCTCCCTCAGATGCTCGTGGGACTCGTGCTCCAGACCCTTCATCAGCTTCGTTGCCTTTCTCTGGGCTTGCTCCCTCACGTCCATGTCCTTCCTGAATTGAGCGGCCCAGAACTGAACACAGCACGCGAGGTGTGGCCTCACCAGTGCCGAGTACAGGGGGAC
>VZRO01006629.1:1071193-1099506 GCA_013397915.1 Daphoenositta chrysoptera
ATTCTACCCTGCGAGCAGGCGGCGTAGGCCCAGCAGTGGCTACGCGGGGTGTGCTGGGGCAGAAAAGCGTCCCCGTGTGGGGCTGCTGTGCCTGCGCGCTGCCCGGGGTGCAGTGGCCGCCGCCGCCAGCCAGCCAGGGTGCCAGCTCCGGGCTGCACGGCCGCACCGCGCTGCTTCCTGCTTCCCGCGGCCCTCCCTCCGCGGGGCGGGGCCGGCCGTGGGGTTCCGGGTCGGCCGGGAGCGCTGCCGCCGCCGCCGGGGCCGGGAGCGACTCCGAGGCGCCGCCGCCATGAACCGCTTCTTCGGCAAGGCCAAGCCGAAGGCGCCGCCGCCCAGCCTCACCGACTGCATCGGGACGGTGAGTGCCCGCCCTGGGGCGCTGCGCGGCCCGGCCGCCGCCTCGGCNCACACTGTTCCTGATTGATAGCGCGGTTTTCGTACACTTCACATGTTTTCCTGCCATTTTTGACGTATGAGCTGAGCTGCTGTTAAGGGGCGATTCTACCCTGCGAGCAGGCGGCGCAGGCCCAGCAGTGGCTACGCGGGGTGTGCTGGGGCAGAAAAGCGTCCCCGTGTGGGGCTGCTGTGCCTGCGCGCTGCCCGGGGTGCAGTGGCCGCCGCCGCCAGCCAGCCAGGGTGCCAGCTCCGGGCTGCACGGCCGCACCGCGCTGCTTCCTGCTTCCCGCGGCCCTCCCTCCGCGGGGCGGGGCCGGCCGTGGGGTTCCGGGTCGGCCGGGAGCGCTGCCGCCGCCGCCGGGGCCGGGAGCGACTCCGAGGCGCCGCCGCCATGAACCGCTTCTTCGGCAAGGCCNGGAGGGGATCCTCATGATCACCCAGCTCCAGCCCTCCTGCCAGGGGCGGGGACACCTTCCGCTAGAGCAGGTTACTCAGAGCCACAGCCGGCCTGGCCTTGAGCGCTGTAATGTGCAGGGACACGCGGTGTGTTTGGTGCAGCGTGTTTGTGTGTCCGCACACGTACACAGGGATGTACCTTTGTGTGTCCATACACCCCTGCCTGCCTGTGTGTCCTGTGCCTCGGAGCGCATCCCACAGATGGGTGCACACCATGAGCATGGAAGGCATCCTTACTTCCTCATGGATGTTACCAGCATTTCCATCTGAGGACTTCTCTGACTGCACTAGCCAACTCCTGCCATGGCAAGTTCTGGCAAGGCAGGGGCGGGAACAAGAAAATCAGTCTCCCTGTCCAGTACAGAAGAGTGTTTTGTCTCTTAGGGGTGAGTAGGGTTGCTGTAGGGTTGATGCCAAAGGTGTGTGCAGATGGACAGATAAGCAAGCTCAGACCAAGTAAGAAATGCTCAGGAAACACATGGCAAAACACTTGACAACTGTTGTTGTGTTGGCCTGCCTGCAAAGAGGGTTAAGAAAAAGTGTTAAGGTTTATCTTGTAATTTCATAGGCTTTCTTTGACTTTAATGTTTATGGGGAAAACTGTAGCATGGTTTTGTAGCTCCTTCTGTTGTAAGCTAATTTTAAGAAGTGAACAAAGAACACGCAGTTTCTTGAGTATTTGTGTTAGTAAACAAAGGTCAGTAATGGTTGTGGTATAAATGTAGGTTAGCTAAGCTTTGTCACTGGAACCTGACAACAAAAAGTTTCCGTGGAAAAATCACAGTTTTCCTCCCAGAAGATGTATTTTGCTACCCAGTGAAGAGACTCTCTAAATTAAATACCTAATATTTGTCTGTGCTGTCTCCACAAACCTTCACAGTCTCTTGTGTATGCCACTGGCTGGTATGGAGAGAGAGGGAAGTGGTTGTAAAGTTTGTCCCGATGCTTTATCTTACTTAGATGAGAGGCTCAAGCGCTGTTGCTTCTGGGTTGTTTTCTTAGACACATTTTGCTCTACCTTTTGAAAGAGTCAAATTGCTTTGTAAGATCACTTACCATGTTAGTTCACTGGTAGTTAACCATCAAATGGCAGCTAGGAAATGTATTTGGTGAGCAGTGATTAATATAACATTTGTTCTAAACGTACACAAGTCTTAGGCAGTAATCATGCCTATGTTTTGGATGTTCTTTCATGTGTAGGCAAGTTAAGTTATCTAAAATTCATTGCACTAAAAGGCTGGGTTTTTTATGCTTGCTGGCAGAGCACAGTGAGATGACTCAAAGCAGTCATGAGGCCAGTAGGAGGAAGGATGCACCAGGAAGTAAAGCATTAATAGTGTTTTTACTTTTTCTTCTTTCTAAACTTACAGTTTTTCAGAGTAGTAAATAGGAAACATAGGAACAAAAGGCTAATAGCTGTGCCAACGGTGTTAAAATTCAGGTTCCCTTTTTTTTTGGTGTAAATTGGGGCCCTTCTGTAGTAATGAAATGTTCCTCAGTGGGCCTTATATGTGAGTAATAGACAGAAGCTCTTCAAATCCTAATACACAGTCTAGTTTTCTGGATAAATTAGATTCATTCTCCCCTCTTCTGTCCAGTCTCAATTTTAAAAGCTGAGGTCCTGTGTCGTGTGTGTGAAATTTTTACGTAATTAATTGATATGGGAGGCTCTGTCTCCACTTCCTGCTAGTACTGCTTGAAAGAATCATTATATAAATAATCCAAATCACTGTTTTTCCCCTGTGGAGGCTGACCTCAAAGATGCAGTTAGCTGGTGAAGACCTTGAGGAGGTGCCAGGCTTTGAACCTACAGGAGTATTAAAATCCCAGATTTTTCTATTTCTTGCTACTAGTAAAATATTTGGCATAATAGAAAGCTTAATACAAATTTTTCAATGCCAGCTGTGCCCAGGCCCTTTAATGTCTTGTGTGGAGTGTTCATATCAGATGTTCTGCTCAGGATGCCTCTGGCAAATGCTTGTTGCTGTCATAGAGCAGGGTTTTAAAAGGGTCATTGAAACACTGAAATGAAAGTCCACATAATTGTACATGCTTAGCCACACCATTAGCAAGGCAGAATTGTAAATTTGCACTGATCTGTCTTATGCTATAATTGGAATGTCATTATAATCTAATCCCTAGAGAGGCTCCTTGGAATGAGAAGCTAATAAGCTTTATTTTGTTGTTTCCAGAGAAATGCTGGGGTAGTCAGTTCATGTTAAAAAGGCCTTTTACAAATTTGTGTACGCTGTTAGAACTACCTATACCCATGCTTGATTATGCAATAATTATTTTTAACCCTCTTACAGTGAAGGGTTAAAATATATCCCAAATGAGAGCTCTGTGGAATGCCAGCAGGGTACACCTAGAAGTTTTCCATGCCACTTTAGTCCGTGGCACCGTGTGTTACCAGAAATTCCTGAATGGAGACCTGACCTGAGTGGGTTTGCAAGGGAGCATCTCAAAATGATGAGAACATGTTACAATGTCAGCTTCTGCAGCCTCGGAGCATTGTTTCTTGTGCTCCTTGTAGAAATTGTTTCACATGATTCTGGTTTTGGATTCTCTGCAAAATCTAAACTGTTTATAAAACCACTGGGTGGTTTTATAAAGAAAAATTCAGTTAGAAACACATCAAAATGAAGGCTGTTTTTTTTTATTTTCCCGTACCTGAATAAAACCTTAATGAATGTTATTTTTTTTGTTGTCTCCCTTATGTATTAAAGGTGGATAGCAGAGCTGAGTCAATTGACAAGAAAATTGCTAGGCTTGATGCAGAACTAGTGAAGTATAAGGATCAAATGAAGAAAATGAGAGAGGGACCTGCAAAGGTAAGAATGTTCTATGGAATTTAAGCATGAGAGGATGTGACTCAAACTTCTTGTCATGTGACTTAGCCAGTTCATCAGGTTCTTAAAACTGTATCTTGCCCTACAGATGAGATATAAGATCCTGCAGGATTATTTTTATTAGACATGCATCTTTGAACAGTGTTTTCATTGGTTTTTATTTGTTCCAGAGTGTAATGTAATTCCTCTGTGAGAAGTAACTTGTTTCCCTTCTTCCTTGTTACCTGAATTAAGTCTGGTAGAGAGGCTGTTTTGTTTGTCATCCAAAATAAAAAAGCTTTACACTATGACTAAATGGAGCAGGGCAACCCATTTTTTAAGGAGATGAATTTAGAATATAAAATGTATCTGAAAGTAAACATATCTGATATAAACAGTATTGTTAAAGTACCTGCTGCAGTATTACTTGATGCTGACCTTTAAAATGTGTTAATGAAAGCTAGTTCTGATGGACTAAGTTTGACATTTTATTCTCCTTACTGAAAACATAAATCAAAAGCTAAAAACTGAAAATATTTTCTACTAGAAGTTTTGTGTACTCTCCTGTTTTGTTAATCATTAATGCAGGCCAAATGCTGAATGTAACTATTGTTAAACTTTTGGCACTAGTAACTGAGGAATCTTTTGGAAAACTTAAATCCAATGCATTAAGTTTAAACAGCATAACCAAGTGTGAAGCCAGATATTTTTTCCTAATGTAACACTATTGTGTCTTTCAGAATACAGTAAAGCAGAAAGCATTGAGAGTGTTAAAACAGAAGCGAATGTAAGTTGAAACCTTTCTGAGTTTGTGGGTAATAAAAGGTTGTTTTCTTTGGGGGGTGATGGCACACTTTCATTTCTCTTTCCAGTACTCTCCTGAGCATTCTTTAAAGAAAAATGCTGAACAAGTCTTTCAGAAGCATCTCCTTACAGATTCCACATCAGCATGTTTATGATTTATGTGTCAGTATATAAATTTGGATTGCTACAAGATGACCTAAAGCTGCTCATTATTACAAATATGTTTGGCTTCTAAACTTTCTGAGAGATTGCCTCATTTTATATTATTAATTGATTACTGTAAGTTGGGTATTTGATTATCTTGCTCTGGTTTACTGGAAATTTACCTGTTCTCTATGGACATCCTTGAGGACTTAAGCAGATGTAGTGCAGGTAATTGTGTCTATGCAGAAATCCCCAAGGGGACAGGATAGATGGTCCTGTGGTCTGGTCTTGTCTAGTGTACTGTCTTGAAAGTGTCCAGCAACAGATCCAAAGGAAAGAATATCAGAACATGGCAAGTGTTCAGGAATGTTTCATTGGAATATCTCATAGTCCATGAACTGCATGAAATCTTAGAAGGTGTCTGAGCCAAAGCTCCCATCATCTTGTATTTCACATCCCTCAGATGAATTTTACCTTTATGGACTCACTCAATTACTTGTTCACTATTAGTGAACTCTTACCATCTAAAATATCGTATGGCAAGGAATACAGTACTTCAGTTAGATGTTGTGAGGAGGACTGCTTGATTTTGGTCTTCAGGGTTTTTTTTTCTGACTATGCTGCTTGCTGATCTTCCTTGGTGGGAGTACTGGGCCCCTCATAATGGGCTATTGTCATATCCCTCAGCCATTTCTTTCTGATCTTGTGGAACAGTAATATATGTAGTCATTAGTTGCCCAGCAGGTTTTGCATTTGGATCCTCCTTGTCTATCAGATCTCATGCTTTGCATGTTAGAAGGACTCATGGTTCATTTTTATGTTTTCATTCTTTTGTTTAATTTGACATAGTTTACATCCTTGATTTGATACAAGTTTAGCTTCAGGAAGGATGATTTCTTAATTTTTAAAGTCTCTCTCTTTTCTCTGTGGTTAGCCTTAAAGGTTTCCTTTTGGTACCCTATCCTCCCCCTCCTCCCTGCCCTGAAAAACTCCAGTGTGGAGCCACTGTGGTTTGGATAACTCTTCCCTTCTCCTTACAGCATAAGTGAGCATGGCATGCATGTCTAGCTTATGGTGATTAAACTTTTGCTGTATCCTCACCTACTTTGTCAGTCTAGGCAAATATGGTTTTGCTGTCAGTTAAAACAAAGCTTAGTTCAGGAATAGCTTTGTCAGCTTCCAGTACACAGAAATGCAAAATGGCCAGATTTTTATGAAGCTGTTTATTCTGCAATTGTGTATAATAAGTGAAAAAAAACCCCAAAATCTCTTCCCATCTTTAGAATACTGCTGCTGCTTTTTTAACTCTTAAAAAATTAGGAGTGTTTGTGGTAATAAATAGTGTGGTGTTTGAAAGCCATTATTTGCCTTTTTTTAAACAGGTATGAACAACAGAGAGATAATCTGTCACAGCAGTCTTTTAATATGGAACAAGCTAATTACACTATTCAGGCACTGAAGGATACAAAGACAACGGTACTGGTTTCTTAATCTCACACTTGTTTAATTTGTTTCATCAGTGCTACATTAGATATAAGTATGATGTTTGACTCCTCTAGGTGGATGCAATGAAACTGGGGGTGAAAGAAATGAAGAAAGCTTACAAGCAAGTCAAGATTGATCAAATTGAGGTGAGCTTTTATAGTTTAAATGATTAAAGAACAAAAATAATGTACTGAAATAGTGGTGAGTGGACTATGTAACTTGAAGGTAAGATGACTATTTTAGTTCACATAAGTTTATCTGCCTTATTTATGGGACCACCATCATAATTCCTTCCAGATTTTTCTGGTACTGCACAATCAGTTGTTTGCCTTACTGTACTGATTTTTGTTTCCTTGCTGAGCTAATCTTTAATCTCTCCTCTCCTTTCCTTGCACTTTGGCATAAATGTTAGTGGATACTTCCTGCTATGTCTTTTTTTGTCCTGTTTTATTTCCCTATACTAGTAACACGCGGATTAGTCCTTTAACCCCCCAGTTCAAGGTAGTGCGTGATGAAGAAGAACAAAACCCAGAACCAAAGAAACACTAACCAAATGTCAGCAAGGCCTGGCCCTGACTTCAGAAAATGCATAAGCCCCGCCCCCCCCAAGATCTCTATGTATAATTTCAAGTATGCTGCACTTAAGCTCTTACCCAATGCAAGTGCTGAATTCCTTTAAGTTCTCTTTCCTATTCTGTTTTTTATATATTGCTTGCATTGTAAACCTTTAGGCAGGTATTGTTTTCTTACTTGTGCTCAAGTACAGTGCCAATAAGTATGCTAATATATCTTCCACATTCTGCTGTGGCACAACTCAGGTTAGTGATTATTTTCCAGATGGTAGATCTAATTGGTCTAAATTTCATACCTTTTCTGGTTTTTAAGTACTCTTGTCCTGAATGTGTGTGTCTTGACCTGTATTAATGCTGCTTCAAAAAAATGGTTTATGCATTAAAAGAATTGAGTGCTTTGTATTTTGGAATTACTAAACTGAATTTGAGTAAATATGGACCAATTCAAAATGATTCTTGCTTCAGGACATACAAGATCAGTTGGAAGATATGATGGAAGAAGCCAATGAAGTCCAGGAGGCACTGAGTCGTAGCTATGGAACACCAGAGATTGATGAAGATGATTTGGAAGCAGGTTAGGAACGGGGAGGGTGATTTTTTTTTATATTACTGAATATAAAAATCATCATACTGTCATACAGTGATTTTTTTATTTCATTGGTCAAATGCTTTAAATGTGTTTTAAAAAGCTTTAACAGCTTTTTCTAAACATTCAAGCTGCATTTGCTTTAAGAGAAGTAACAAGAGCATGAGACAAACATGAGATACCAATGGAATGCTACAAGGCAGGGAAAAAGGTTCTCTCCTCTGTGTGTGTGTGTATTTCTGACTGATGACTGACGCTAAGTGAGTCTGAATGTAAGCATTCAGTATGAATCCTGAGTCTCTCTAAGAGCAGCTTTTCTCTTGCAAAAGGAACTTCTTGCAAAATTTTTCAACCAACATAATTCAATTTCAGAACTGGATGCGTTAGGTGATGAGCTTTTAGCTGATGAAGACAATTCCTACTTAGATGAAGCCGCATCCGCTCCAGCAATCCCAGAGGTCACTCCTACGGACACAAAGAACAAAGTGAGTCCTTCGCTCTTTAACAGCAGAATATATTTTTGTTTGTTTTGGATTAATGACATTTGTGCTGATTGCTTGACATTTGGGATCCTTAATATTTTGAACAAAAAATTGTGCTTAATGTTTTATGTATGTTATCTGTGTATTATATGTATGGATGCTAAATATAGAGAATTTGAGAATACAGTGTACTGAATGCTCTTAATTATGTTTAAAAGAACTAGAATGACATTTTGTCACTCCTATCAAACACTGTCAGACTGACAGTAGAATTTAAATGTACCATTACAGCTCGAGTCTTAAAACCATAAGAAAGGCTTCTGTATGTTTGCTTTTGGGGCTTTAATAGAGCTTCTTAATGAGGAAGAACACTGATGCTCTTGTTTTGATTCCAGCTGTCACACAGTGGCAATTGCAGATACAGACACTTTATAGAAGTAGTAAGGAAGCTTCTGTGAAACGTTCTGGTTGATGGAGAGTCATTAACCCATCACTTCTTCTTCTTTCCTACAGGATGGCGTATTGGTGGATGAATTTGGGTTGCCAAAGATCCCTGCAACATAAATATTTCAAAAGCACAATGGATACAATGAACTATACTTTTTGAATTATATTAAGATCCGTTTTTTTTTTAAAATTCTGGAGAACTTGTCCTTCCAGTGTAACCTTAATATCACTACATCCTAGAATGCAATATGAGTGGCTGGTGGTGTTCTTTCTTTGGAGAAAGTTGTTCTACTACTGACTTTTCTGTTAATGGAAAATTCGTAACAGTTCCCTTCAGTGGAAACAGTCAGTCTGATAGGTTTTGATTTCCGTATCTTATGGACAAAGTAAAACGTGAAGACTAGTGGTGGCTGTCGATAGCTGAGGTTTATTTTGACTTTGTATTATGTTTCTCTTTCTTGAGACTAAGACTACACGTTGCTGCTTACTCTCTGTAAAATAGCTCCCTTATTACTACGCCTGTTTGATAAAAGAACTGAAAGCAATTTTTAAACTACTGCAGTCCTGAGACTTTTCTGCGATTGTACGTGTAACCTTCTTGAAAACTGCTCGGGTTATCATGAACTTTATGTATTCTATGGAGACATAAAATCTCGTGGATTAGCAGACCCCTTTGCGTGGCGTTTTTGGTGATTAATTTGCTCCGAAGAGCGGGGCGGGGGGCAGGTTATCAGCTCATGTGCACAGGGTTGGCCAGAGGCGGGGCCCGGTGTGGGATGGGGAAGGAAAGGTCCCGGTGAGGCCAGGCCCGCCTGGGCCGCGTCCTCGCCGCCGCCGGGAGCCGCTCGGCGGTGCCGCCCTGGGAGCAGACCGGGAAAGCGGCATTCCCGTTTTCCTGCTCCGGAAGTGACGCGCCCCGGCAGCGCCGCCGACGGTTCCCTGTGGCGGGGCGAGATGGCGGCGCCCGGAGCGCCGGTGACCGTCACCGTCACTTACAGTAAGCGCCGGGGCAGGGGCAGCGGGCGGNCCGTGAGGCCTCTCTCCTTACTGGGCACGGCTTCCCGGTGTCTGCTCCCGCTGGATCGCAGGCGTAGGTGCGCTGTAAGGGCGACAGTGGGAGCAGGTGACACGGCGGCCTTTGCCAGGGGACGCAGAGCAGAGGTCGTCTGGGGGCGACGAGGAGCGTGGGGGACTGGAGCATCTCTCTTAAAAGGAAGAGCTGAGGGAGCTGGGCCTGTGCAGCCTCGAGGAGAGATGACAGAGGGGACCTCATGGAGGTGAAAGAGTATCTGAAGGGAGGGTGCCAAGAAGGTGGAGTCAGGCTCTTCTCAGTGGTGCCGAGCAATAGGACAAGAGGCGATGGGCAGAAACTGATGCACAGGAAGTTCCACCTGGATGTGAGCAAGAACTTCTGTGCTGTGGGGGTGACTGCTCTGGTGCAGCTTGCCCAGAGAGGCTGTGGAGTCTCCCTCACTGGAGATATTCAAGAACTGTCTGGACACAATCCTGTGCCATGTGCTATAGGATGACCCTGCTGGAACAGGGAGGTTGGAGCAGATGACCCACTGTGGTCCCTTCAACCTGACCCATTCTGTGATTCTGTTGTTCTGGTAATCTTCACTTACGAAATACATTGCTGGAGTCAGCACTGCATGTTAAAAGCAGGTGCTACCCAGTAGGCTTTGTTCTGGTTTGTTGAAGAGGCCTGGATGTTTCCAGCTAGGGAGCTGCAAGACTGCAACAGAGAGTGGTTTCTTCAGTAGAACAGGTGGATGCTGACCTGGTGGAATGGGTCACTCAAAGGCCAGCTGACACAGTTGGGCTTTTTTCCCCCCTCAAAAAGAAAAGCAGGAAGAGGGAGAAGGAAGTGGAGGCAAAGATGGGCTTGTATCTATAAATGAATATAAAATGTTCCTGTAAAGGGGTGAAAATAGCTTGGACTCCACAGTTCTTAAAAATAAAATGGGAAACATGGTTAGCTGGTGAAGTGGATCTAAGTGAGACAGTAGGAGGAATGAAGAAGATAGTATAGTATTAAATCAGCAAGGTATTCTGCTGATCTTTGTTAGCAAAACTTAGCAATATTTTTTATTAGTTTTTTAATTATTGAATAATAAATTCTGTATTTGTTCCTTTTGCAGTATGTTGGTCATGTTCTTTCCATCTCTAGAGCTTATTGTTTATTTCTGCTTGCTCATTCCTCTTTTCAAATTGTGTTTCACATTGTTTTGTTAAAATGTTTCCTTTATCACCTGGTAGTTTTATTTAAGAGTCTTTGGTGAGTTTTGTAGAATAATCTGTTTGAATCATCATGATTCGTGTGCTCACTGGTGCCCTCAGAGAGCTCCATTTGATCTGAGGGGTTTTCATTTTGCAAAGATGTCAATAATTTAATGATATTGACATTTATAATTCCAACATCTTGGTGTTTGCCAACAGCCTGCTTGCCTGGGAATGTTTTTGTCTTTCCAATTGTTTTCTTACCTGATAATTACTTTGTCATTAATAGAGAGCAAACAGAAGCCTTTGTTCAGCTTGGGCTTCATCTGTGTGATTTACACCTGCAGCTGCCAGATGCTGCTTGACCACTTTGCACAAAATATTTTTAGGAAAGTTTTGTGTGCATGAGTCGAAGTGGGGAAAGATGGAAATTAGGGCTGAGAAATAGAACGACAGTAGACCCACATGTGTGATTTGACAGTCTGCAAGTGTGGTGGGCAGACCCTGGCTGGACATCAGATGCCCACCAAAGCCACTCTGTCACTCCCCTCAGCTGGACAGGGGGCAGAAAATACAACAAAAGGCTCCTGGGCTGAGAGAAGGGCAGGGAGAGAACACTCACCAGGTCATGGGCAAAACAGACTCTACTCGGGGAAATGTAGTTTATTAACATTCAAAATAGAGTAGAACAATGAGAACTTAAAGAGAAAAAATTACTTTCCCCCAGGCTTAACTTTCCTCCTCAATTCTCTTAACTCCTGCCTGACCACTGCAGGGGAATGGGGGATGCAGTCAGTTCATCACACTTTGTCTCTGCTGCTCCTTCCTCCTCAGGGGGAGGACTCCTCACGCTCTTCCCTTGCTCCAGCGTGAGTGCCTTTCATGGATTGCAGTCCTTCAGGAACAGACTGCTCCAGTGTGAGTCCCCCACAGGGTGACAAGTCCTGCCAGCAAACCTGCTCCGGAGTGGGCTCCTTTCTCCATGGGTCTGCAAGTCCCTGCAACGATCCTGCTCCAGCAGAGGCTTCCCACAGGGTCACAGCCTCTTCTCAGGCATCCACCTGCTCTGGCGTGGGATCCTCCACGGGCTGCAGGTGGATCTCTGCCTCCACAGGCTGCATGGGCACAGCTGGTTCAGCATGGTCTTCACCACGGGCTGCAGGGGACTCTCAGCTCTGGCACCTGGAGCACCTCCTGCCCTTTCTTCTGCGCTGACCTCGGTGTCTGCAGGCCGTTTCTCTCACACCTTCTCCCTCCTCTCTGTGGCTGCAGTTGCTGATGCACGAGTTTGTTGTGCCCTACCCTAGTTAACTACGTCATTGCAGAGGTGCTTCCACCGTTGCTGATGGGTCTGTCCTGGAGCCAGCTGGTGTTGGCTTTGTTGGACATAGGGAAGACTTCCAGCAGCTTCTCTCTCAGAAACCAGCCCTGTAGCCCCGAGTACCAAAACCTTGCCATGCAAACCCAATACAGCAACAAAACGAATTGACCTGTTTCTTAAAATAGATTTCGACTTTTTAAAAAAGAAGTATTTTGGAATTTTGCAGTAGTGGTTACTTCAAATTAGTGTTGTAATTTACTGAAGCAAGCTGATAAGCTGTGATACCAGTTCTAACCCATGACTTGTTTTTATGGTGATTTCACTCTGCTGTGAATTTACAGTAAAATTTGTTTACAGTCTGTCCAAAGTGGTACTCATAATTTGTAATTAAACTGGTTCTATTGTTAGACAAATGTCATCTGTTTTTTTCCTCAGTTGATGTAGGTTTGTTTTTTTCTCTCAACTGGTCACCAGCAGAACCCTTATACAAAGCAGTTGTATATATCAAAATGACCTTTTTAAATATACTGAGGCTGTGTTTTGTGGTTTGTTTTTCCCCAAAACAAACTGGTAAGAAGGGCTGTTTATGGAAAATGCTTGGGTGAGAGGGGCATAATGCAATTTTACGCTTAAAATTGTCTTGGAATAACAAATTTTGTTAGAGCTTTAAAATTTTTGAGACTACAGTGTCACTAGTCATGTGACTGTGGGAGACTGGAGCATTTTGAAATCAATTTTTGTAGCACTGTTCTTTGTAAAAGATGTGTGCACTTTAAATTACGGTGTGAGAATAGTTTTCCTTCTGGTATGTGTTAAATTCTCTCTTCCTGCAGAGTCAAAAATGCCTGTTTTGATTTCCCTTGAAGCCAGTGGTGGTTGATTCCTGTGGGTGCTTTCAGATTGATAGAACTGAAGTGTGTGGGAGCAGAGGGTTGTGGAAAAGGTCTGTTGCAAAGCAAAGATTAATAGGCATACTCTTTTTTTTCCCCCTAAGAGCTACCTCCGGTTTGCATGCAAGTAATCTCAGGGAGTCTGAATAGAATGCTCCGTAAGTGGAAGGTGACAGATAAGCTGGGACTTCTCCAAGTGGTTGTGTCTGCTTATCAGCAGTATATGGGGAGAAACAGAATTCTCTCTGGTTGGTCGTGGAGATGAAACAGTGACTGCTTTTTTCTTGTGTTTGAGGAGAAAGGAGCAAAGGAAATGATGAATTGTCTCAGATACCAAAGACTCATGACATCAGAAGTTCCTACAAGTAGGAAGTGGGACACACCAGGAAGGTGTGGGCTTTCGTGCTTTAGCTTGTGGGATGTCTGGACACCATCTGTACTCTTAAAAAGAGATAGGGAATAATATTTAGCAGGAGCTGAATTATGCCAATAAAATACACCCGATCAAACTCTTCAGGTTATTCCAGTGCACACCAAAATTTTCAGCTGAGGTCAGTCAATCCAAGAGGAAGGAAGTGCAGTAGAATAATTTGAAAAATTATTGAAATTTGAAAATTATGATTCTACATGAGAACCTGTGATTTGAGAACTTTCTGCATTAATGGTAATAAATATTAGATATGAATTCTCTGTAATATTTTCTGGGTTACAATAAGTATTACTTTTATTGTTTTTCTACTAGGTAATGAAAAACACAGTATTCAAGTTGCTTCTCAACAAGAAGATGGTGAACCTACACTACAAGACATGGCTGTACTTATTGAGCAAGTCACTGGAGTGCCAGTTCCTTTTCAGAAACTGATATACAAAGGTAACTTATAAATCTGCCATGTATCTTACAGATGATCAGCTTTCATCTTAGTCACTTTCAGGTGTCCATGTTTTGAATGTCTTCAAAAAGACAATCTTGTGCTACCAACTGTACTTTAACTGTTTATTTCCTCTCTTGTTCTTCATTCAGGAAAGTCTCTGAAAGAATTGGAACAACCATTATCAGCACTTGGTGTTAAAAATGGTTGCAAAGTCATGTTGATTGGGAAAAGGGTAAGCGTTGCCTTTGGACCTTTTTTCCCCCTTAAACTATCATCATTTTTGTCAGTAAGTCAGCTGCTGAACACAGAAACAAGCTGTAGTATTAACCTAATTTTGTATACCTATCCACAAAGTTGAGTTCAATCTCATCTCATGTTACACTGCAAATAACTGCAGTTTGGTATTTTCTGAAATTACATTATTGACTGGCTTCTGCTTTACATTATTGACAAGACTCTGCCTAATCTGTGATCAGTGCTAGTGAACCTTCAGTGCACTGATGACCTTATCTGCTCATCTTATTTTTCTCATTTAAAAAAAACTTCCCCAACTGTAGCTATTGAGTCTTGATCATCTGGGTTATTTCTGGTGAAATGATTTGTGGCTGGCTTTGCAAGTCGAGGATGAGGTAATAATCTCGTGATGTAAATGTTGCCTATACTTTAGAAATGATAAATTGACAAAAAGAAAAACAAAATGTTTCCCTTCAAATTAATCTCATTAATGTGTTTATATACATTGCTAATTTAACTGTGTTTGTAATTAAGCTTCAGAAGAAGCTTATTTGGTAGGTATTGAAATATGGAAAGAATAGCCACAGTGTAGTGTGTATTGTAAGCCATCAGAAGCCTTTATGTCTGTATCAGCATTGCTGCTTTTTAGCTGCATTGTATCTTTATTTGTTCCTTAGTTGTGAATGTTGTACTTTTGAATACACAGAATAGTCCAGAAGAAGAGGCTGAATTAAAGAAGTTAAAAGATTTGGAGAAGTCAGTGGAACAAATAGCTAATAAGTTAGAGGAAGTTAATAAAGAGTTCACAAGTATCCAGAAGGTATGCCAGTTTTGTATCCCTTTACATCTTTGCAAAGCAGTTTTGTAGGTATATCTATTAAAAAAACCCGAACCAAACAGTTTGAAGGTTTTGAGTAGTCAGTAATAGGCTTCCCCCCTAAACGTCCAAGAGTCAGTAATAATTCTTAATGAATTTCAAATGCCATATATGAGTTTGCAAAATAGAGACATGGCACTGTTTGGAAAAAGGTAAATATTGTTTCATGTTGGATAAGTTATATTCTTTATATCTGGAAAAATAGAGTTCTCTCAAAGTCCAAAGAAGAAGGTCTATTACTTGTTTATCATTTAAGTAAACCTAACAGATCTTACATTTACCATGTCAAGAGTTGTAAAATACAGAAGAATACAGATTAAGATTAGACTCCCTATTACACTTGAAAATACAGAAATAGTAAACTATGTTTCCTGCTGTTGTGGATTGACAGATTTTCTAAGATGAGTATTGTGTAGGGTATGGGATAATTTTGTTTTTATTTCTTCAGGGATTTTTAGCAAAGGATCTCCAAGCAGAAGCACTAAAACAGCTGGACAAGAGGATAAAAGGAACTGCAGAGCAGTTCATGAAGACCCTTGAACAGATTGA
Organism: Daphoenositta chrysoptera; assembly: GCA_013397915.1. Classification (NCBI taxonomy): domain Eukaryota; kingdom Metazoa; phylum Chordata; class Aves; order Passeriformes; genus Daphoenositta; species Daphoenositta chrysoptera. Next base: position 1,086,357 of record VZRO01006629.1, read on the forward strand.
TGCCATTGTAAGTAACTAACCACAGAAGAGGGTCAAATCCCAACAGAAACTTACTTGGTATTTTAATGTACTAAAAATTTTATTTTGGCTTTGAAAATTAATTAATCCCTTTGCTCATTTTTTCTTTAATATGCAATACTTGACCCTGTATGTGTCCAAAAGACTACCTGGCAGCCTTGCTTTCTAAATGCCAGTAATGCCTGTGTATGAATTCCCATTCTACAGAAGAGCTTCAACTGGGGCAGCAGCCCATGAAGATTATATGAAATGGGTATCCTTTGCTCAAGCTTTGTCCCTTTTTTGCTTCTTGGCAAACTTTCATGGTAACAGCAAAGGTCTGGGGAAAAAAAACAATGAGATACATCTCATATTTTATACCACAAAGGAACAAGGAGGTCCTGCAGACTGAAGGATTTCCTGGTCAGTCATGTGTGGACTGACAGTACTTTCATGTGAGATGCCTGCATATTGAGGACTGGGTTCTTTCAAGAAAGAATGTACTGGGGTATATCCATGTGCTTCGCAGTCATTAGTGGATCATAACCTTATATTGCATGTAGAGTATAATATACATCTTTCTGTATCATGTAGTAGCAGAGAGCTAGATGAGAATAAGGGTCTTGTTCAGAGATAAATAGAAGATTGCCACAACCGAGGTATTTCCTTACTCTCTTTCTGTGTCTGCTGGTTGTTTTCTGTAAGCTTTGTTATGTAACTTTGTTGCATATCAAGGATATCATAATAACCTGCTCTGAAGGAAAAAGGCTACTTTTCTTTGGTAGTGGTGTCTTTGGGTCTCCTCCTTGGTACAGTGACCTTTTATTTGATTTTTTTTTTCAGAAAGATGCCATGCAAATACCTAAAACTGGTGAAATGAATGTAGTTTAATTGATGGACACTTTGACAAAGTTCAGCAATAGCCTAAATCAAAGACTAATAATTTGAATTGGCCATCATCAAATGCTATGTAATATGGATGTGTTCCTAGGAATAGTGGGACGTTTACTAACTAATTTCCTGCTTTTGTATTGTGAGCCTATGATGATAACCTAGTCTTTGCTGTTTGTTAGAGCCAACAGTTCTAAATACTTCTTTAAAAAATTGCTGTATTCTGAGTATTTTGAAGTCTTCAAATTTCTCTTTCCTTTTGTGCCTCATATAAAGGAGAATATTATGCTGACAGTTATTGAATGCTGTTAGACATAAAGACTTCATATAACTGATTTCCTGTATGAAGTGGCAGATTTACTATGTGTTGTCATGGAAATATCAATAAGGCAACAACTGTGTCAGTTGGATGGGATTAAAGCTTGTTTCTAACCCCTTCAATTTTTGATACCAAATCGTATTTAGAAAAAAACTCAGTACTTGTGTTCTGGTGTGCAGATCTGGAACCCAGCAGGCAGCCTTGTAAAACTGTTTCACTGCTTCCTAATTAATCCAAACTCAACTTCTCAAGTTTACTTTTAGTTCTGTTACTTTTTGTGTGGTTTAAACAGAAAGCATACTATGATCTATCTCCTTATCCAAAATACTCTATATAGTACTGGACAAGGGATTTTAGGTCTAGTACAACATTTTAGAAGACTTAAAATCAGTGACTTGGTGTTTATATTTGGGAAATAATGGAGTCCCTGTGCTTCAGTTTTGTTTCTTGAGAAAGTGGAGCAGCCAGAGCTAAGACTAATTATAATTAATGTCTTTCAAAATCTGTAATAATTGTTCGTTACTTTATTGTATAAGAGCCTTTACAATAAGAAAAAAAAAAAATTGAAAAGTCTTTTTTTTTTAAGTAAGTGAGAATTTGGGTTACCAGTGATGGCACTTACATTGCACATACTTGTTTCTAAAGCTGGGTGTGAGATTTGTCATGAAAACTGGATTTCTGTGAAATCTTGCAGATGAAATACATGTAGGTGGGTGGAATCTTGACATAAAATGTGGGAGTTCAGTGTGCTGATATTACACCAGGTCAGATGAACAGGCCACCAGCTTACTGAGGCAGTACTCAGCTGTGCTGTGGTTGCACAGTATATGGAGGCAGCAGTACAGAATGGTAATGAGGGCTGTGTATGAACAATAAATGGGTTCCACTGGAGTAAAAAATGGCAAATAGAAAAGCAAAGCTGTAAAGTATTTTATCTGTATCACAGAATTGGTTTATACAAGTATTTAGCATTCTTTTCAGTAGCCAAGTAAAAAGCTATTTCTGACACATCTGTTAAATGCTATTGAACATGTAGAGGTGCTGTTGATTCAGTCAACAGCATGTTAAAAAATTCAGAGGGGAAAAATGTGACTGACTGAGAAGAATGGATGTTGCATTGTAGAAGTGGAACATGCCAGCAAGCTTACACTATAAATGGTCTAGTTTTTTCTTTGGCAGAATCGTCAAAGCTCATTGGAGTGTCTCAGCTGCTGTGTTGTTTGGATCACTCAAAACTATACAGTGTGATACAAAATGAGATTTGGTTGGTTACAGAGACCTAAGGCTGAGGAAGCCTGCATATTAATTTCTCTCTGTTCTAGGAATATCACTCTTACTGGTAGCAGACAAGCTCATTAATTAGAGGAGTTGAGTTTGGAACTAAATACTCATTTTAACTAGACACCATGTGTTCAACAATTGTGAATTTAAAAGACAGGATTTGGAAAGTGGAGAAGTAAATTTATAGTCATAGAGTAGTGGGGTGTGAGAGAAAAAATACAGTGCTGTCACTGCCAGAGGTGTGAAAGAGAAGTCTTTGAAGGGATGCTTTTTGGGTAGAGCATCGTAACTTACGTATTGTAACATAAATGTGTTAAACAGCTACTGCTTTCACTTCTGCAATCTTAGGAGCATCTTACAAATTTTTAATGTTGTGACACAGTCAGACATTGCCGTAAGCTACAGATCTTGGAAGTTTTCTTCAGGGAGAATGCAGTTGCATCTTGTTCTACAGTTGAAGATTTACGTGTGTGCATTAGCAGAAGTGCTATTTATTTCATCAGTTAAAACATTTGGTCCAGGAGTAGAAGTCAAAATACACTGCTTATTATAAATCTCAGTGAGAAGAACACAATTGCTTTACTTGGTCATCTGGCTCAGGTTTTTAAATGTCTGAAAAGCTTTTTCAAGAAAAAAAAGGGAAAGTTTTTCTTACAGCAGTAGGAAGATTAAAAACCCACAGTCATGACAAAATGTACTTGTGAACCAGCTGTAGTTCACATGAATGCTTTCAGCAATATCACAGTCTGAGCACTCTCTTTGTCCTCAAGATGGTCTCCTATTAGATGGCAGATTTTTTAATCTAGAAAGACAGTATTGCACAGAACAGATTGTTCTAATGACTGAAAAAAGCTTTCTCTTCTGAAATATGAGTCATTAATTTTGTTAATGTAAGTTCACGAGAAATCTGTCAAATTGCATCTATCGGTATTGAGGACACTGATAGCATTACTGACTCATAATTATGCTCTGTTGGCCCATCCTCCTTTCATGAGGATTTTTTAAAAATTATAGATCCTGTGTAGAACTTACTTAAATTACTATACTGTTCTGGTGAAATGTAACTGTCTCCTTGTTTCTGCTATACTTGTCATTGGGTAAATCAATACCAAGTTAACATTTCAAGGATTAAAAGAAGGAAATGTTCTGAAAAAAACCCATCATTGTGCCTGTAACAAACATTTCCCAGGCATCTGGGAAGTTTTTCCACTTAAAATAAGATGAGAACCTATTACTAAACTTTTTGAATTTATCTGGATCAATAAAAATGTGATACGCATTTCTTACTATAATTCTTTAATCACTTAGCATCAGTTGTAAACATGAAATCAGAGCTTCAGAGGAAGGTATTTCTAAAGCTCAGGGAGCACTGCCATGTGAAAGGGGAGGCTTTCTCCCACCCTTCCTGTTTGGTTTGTGTGTCAGTGCCCCAGGTTAGCTGAGACCCTCGTTCCCCACCAGTCTGTCAGCATCCTGTTATGGGGACCCTTCCCTGAGCAGTCCCCTTGACCCGAGGGTGCTTCAACTGACGTGCTTGGCGTCACATGCAAACAGAGGGGCCCCCTCCTGGGTCTCCACCCCTTTAATTGGTGTGTTCATGCCCCAGGCAAGAATCAGGGACAAATGCCAACAGCATAAGAGGGACCCCCTTCTGGGTATCCACAGTCAAATATTTACCTGCTGCCAGTGACTGTAAATGCCCTTGCAGGACTCACTCTAACAGTTTATGGAATAGCACTCCTTTATTAATATCATAGAAAACTGTGGCAGGATTGCTGGTGATAGTATCTGGCTGCAAAAACTTCTGGAAGCAGTATACTAACCAGCTCTAATCCCCAATAATGGAGTCCTCCCTATTTTTATGCCTTTTTTAACTTACTTGTATACTATTTTTACGTTTAGGTGGAGCTGGAGTGACTCTAGTCGTGCATGATGTTCAGTGGGGGGTGGTTGTACTTTGGAGGTGGGTAATGTCAGCATTGCACCTGAGGTGACCTCTGGGGCTGCAGCTATACATCAGCATTGCATCTGAGGGGAACTTTGGGGTGGAGGTGGGCATCTCTGATCTTGCTGTGGTTGCTGGTTCAACAGCAGGAAATCTTCGTCCTTCCTTGGGTGCCAGCTGTTAAGTGGCTTATCAGCTACAAGGTACCAGCACGTTCCCCCTCTTGCAAGGATTTGGACAGACCTGGCCGTGCTGGCTCCAGTCCACCCTCTCTCTAGGCCCCCTTAGCCTGTATTGTGTGTGGGAAGTCGGGCATGGTGACCGCATTCCGTCCAGGGAGTAGCAACCACATTTTCTCCCTATAATTTTCCATATTGTTATAACTGGGTTGGTAGCTTTCCACCCTGCGCCATCCTCCATTTCATCCCCCCTTAGCATGTACGCTGACTACAGTTTTTGTAACTTTTCAGTTTTCTTTCATTTTACCCTGGGACTTTTCCCTACAAGCTTAAAAATACTGTCATCCCTCAGTGAGGGTAGAATTCTTAGTTACCACTTCTGCATTAAGAAAACCCATTGACAAGTGCTGCCATTTAATAATTGTTTTTAAAGATACTAGTCTACTTACCCAGTTTACCAATTAGTGAAGAAGGGCTGGTAGTCAAGAAAACCTGCACAATAAAATACTAGTTGTTCATTTGGATTTTTCAATGAACCTAATGAAAAAACTTTTTGTTAGATGGATGGAGTGTGGCGTGTCAATAAAAATCCTTTTTTGCAACTGATTAGAGTTGATGCCATGTGTAGCGGACTGGTTTTTATTTTTTTTTTAAACAATTCGATAACAACCCCAAAATATTTCTAGCTATTACTGCTAGTGACATCCATTGTGGAAGACTGCCTGTGTTACTAATAGTGTCCCTTTGGTTCTTATAAGATAGCCATAAATAATAAATTTTACTAGCTTTCTTTTGTTTATTGATTGACTACACTCCTCTAAAGTAGGTTCAGGCATCAGGTACTATGTACTGGGATCTGTGGTTTAGGAACCAAACGAGGAGAACAAAAAGACATGGTGGCAACACTATACTTAAAAATTGTTACTGGAAACAGTCCCAGAACAAATGGAACTTGAGCAGAGCTTAAGGTGGTGTTCTGTGGCAGGGGAGATAGTTTTATTAAGAGATAGCTGGGAGAGAGGACAGAAATTATAAGAGTCTGTATTCAGTAAGAAGCAGCGCTCAGAGAGGAATGCTGGGTTCTTAGTTAAAAGAACACTCAAGAACAGAGAGGATCTACAGGCAGGAAAATGTAGGCATTTTTTACTGTATAAACAGTGGTTGGTTTGAGGATTTCTTGTATAAAACATGAGTTTTGTGCATACAAGAGATAAGGCTTTGGGGCTGTAATGTGTGAGAGCCTGCAGTGCATCTTGCCAGTTTATCATAGAATATAATCATAAAATAGTTAGGGTTGGAAGAGACCTTTAATGGTTATCTTATCCAACCTCCTGGCAATGCCATCCCATGACTCCAGTGATGGATTTGTCCTACCAAATTTCAGTAATGGAACTAGGTTGTAGCTTTCTACTCCAGCCATCATGCTGTTAGGAACCAAGAGGGAAACACCAGTGAAATACCTCCGAGGAGTTCAGGAGTGTTCCTGTGGGAAGGTGACATGGCCAACAGCCCAGCTGGAGTGCCTCACACCAGCCACACACAGCATGGGCAACAAACAGGAGGAGTAGAAACCATTTGTCTGAACCATAAAAGAAAAGAACACCTTTTTTTGTTTTTTGATTGTTAGAAAAGTTTATGGATCTAAACTTCCCAGTGGGACTCACATTTTGGCTGAAATGAAACAGATTAGGTTAGGGAAACCTCTGTTCTTGATCTGGAGTTAGGGTGGAAAATAAAAGGTAAACTACTGTGAAACTGAAACTCCCAAGATTTTTATGCATCTTTACCAGTAAGAATGCAGTGTTTCTAAGAATGTTAACATAAACTTTATATAATGATAATCATCTGTACAGATGTTTCAGCTGTTAAAAAAAAATCATAAACTTGAGCAGCATTCCCCAGCAACACCCCAATTTCACATAGCTCGAAAAGGACAAAGCATGTAACACTTGCCACGATGACATACATGAACATAATGGATGGTAGGAGTACAGAAAATGATGCAGTTTGAATTAAATTAAAAGTTGACATCATGTAACACTTCAAGTGTTGCCTTCCATGAGTACATGAGAGATGTGAGATGATCAGATGTACAGCTTAGACTGGCAATGGCTGCATTACTAATGATACATTCTAATGATGCAAGTGATTGAGTTAATGTATTTGTAAGAGATTTGTTCACGTTATAATCTCTGAAAAAAACCCTGAAGATGAAGCTCAGCCGAACAGTTAACACACCACAGTAGAAAAAACTGTGTGTGTAGTCTGTTGCTGTATATTCCCTAAAGACACATGGTAGATTTGCAGTCACCAGGCTGCATCCCTGACTTTTTAATGACTTTTTCTTATATATTCTTTCCTGTGTAATCATCCTCCCTGAGCAGGCCTGGCATTTTCAGGATGCTTATTCTTTGATAATTCCAGTTTTTGCTGTAAGTCTAATATGTTAATTTCAGCATTAAGCTGCATCAAGATGTTTGCTTGTTTTACTGCAGAATCTGCCAGAGAATTTCAGTGATTGCAAACTGAAAAAGAAGGGGTTGGTGAAGAGGGTCCAGGTGAGTTTTCTTGGTTTGTTTTTTGGTGGTGTTTGGTGGTTTTTTACTTTTTTTTTCTCCATAAATGCTGGGCACTTGTATACCAAGAGTTTGTGAAAATGAGCTGTTTAGATTTTTTCAGTGTTTTCTTACATTGGTATTTAGTGTGATCTCCCTTTTAGAGGTATTTAATAACTTTATAAAACAGCACACAAAAATGCAGATTTTCATTTTCATGCTGTTTTCAGATATTGTTTGTCGTTTACAGTAGTGGTTCATCTTATGGCTGCCTGACATGTGAAGTAATTCTGGTAACTGGTAAAGACACCAGGATTGATGATTCCTCCATTTTTGGATCCTGGTGGACTGGAGTAATGACTGAGGTCTGGGCACAAGGGTGCAGTCAGCTGTAACTCCTGCTGACCTACTCCTGACCTTGCCAGAGGTGTTCTTTGGAAAATTTAGCTTCTATTGCAATGCACCAACTTTCTATGGAGAGTAGGTCTTTAAAATAAGATCTGTACAGGAGAGCAGCTGTGCTGGGGATGGAGGGTTTAATTGCTTTGCTATTGTATGATGCTTGTGAATTCCTAGGTACTGTTTCCTTAGAGACCTTGAACCAAAGGTTTGTTAATAAATACTGGAATTCAGCTCCCTCCACTCACACTTACATAAATGAACAGTAATGCTACTTGTATTACTGTTTTTATTTGTATTGTGCTAGCTTTAGTGCCAGGTTGGGCTCCTAAAAATTGTTTGTGGAAGTACCTTGCATTCATATATAGAGTTGATAGATTTTGCCATTTACTGTAACCCTATTAAATAATTCCCATTTATTTTTCACAAGGTTTTAGAATAGCCATCTATTTTAGAGGAAGGCCTACCAAGAAGTACTTTGTAGAAGAAATAGTTTTAGTTACAGCTTTAGGGACAAAGCACTTTGTACTCAGTTACTGGGATAAGTTCAGGTAATGCGAAGGGAAAGGAAGGTGGTGTAGCTCTATTATGTGGGGTTCTGAAGACACTCCTGATTCCATGTGCCTATCCAAGGCAGCAAAACTTGTAATGGACTGGTGGCTGTTACCAACTTTGTGGAAGCTACTGGATCTCCACTCCTGGGTGAAGTTACAGCAGAAGTAAGTGGGGCTTTGTGTAAGAACTGCTGTTATAGCATAAAACGGACTCTGTTGAGCAGAGATCAGAATTACTGATGTGCTTTTATAGGCACAGCATTATGCAGCTGCGGGTTATGAACCCTTTGATGACTGCAGAAGAATCCTAAGGGGTTTCAGACCAGAGCTGTCAACAACAGTTTGTTTTTCCAGAGCAAGAACAAGAAAACAGTGGCAAGTTATGCTTATTACTCTTTAGGTATCCATGAAAGCAAGGGGGAGCTGTTAACTGCTTCCTGCTGCTGGCAGTCACACATCTTCCAGGGTGGGGAAATAAACATAAAACAGTTGCAGTCAGCAACTGCAGTTGTTACCACCTTCACTTTTTCAGCACTCAAGTTCTTATAGATGTGAGTTGGTGACAGGATTGGTTGGAAACAGATGATTCAAAGCAGTGTGATGGTTTAGGAACATTCACATGGCACAACACGTTTCTGCTTTAGAAGGAAAGTGGTTTCTTAGTTTCATTTAAATGTAAATAACATGAAATATCTGGTTTGACTGTCAGTCTGGTGCAGACACAGCAAAAACAAGGGCAAGACGTGAATAGCTAATGGGAGACTCTTTCTCAGAAAGTGCAGTGTACTTGCATACCTTGGGATTGGCCTAAAACAATTTATTGGCCTAAAGTGCTGGTGTGTTGTCCTGTGTATAGGACGAGCAAAGTGACCAGGGGCTGCTGGCTCCTAAATTGCTCTCTGTGTGTTGTCTGACTTGTGAGAACTCATGGGCAAGTTCTAAGAAAGCTTAAGGTGCTGTGGACTCCCCTATTTGGAAAGGAGCCTTCTGTCTTTTGAGGAACACCAGCTACTTACTGATAAAGATGAGGTATCAATGGTGCCTTTTAGTCTTAAGAAATAGAAAAGGTCTTGGTTTAATGAAAACTTGTTTTAAATTTGAATGAGCAGATTTGTCCCTCCCAGCCTTGACCTCTGAAGTACGTGTTTTAGAAAGGAGCTTAAAAGTCATGTTCCAAACTGAATGAAGCACTAACTTGTCTGAACCTTTATGTTTCTTATTGTTGTTCATGAACTTTGGAACAACTGGAAGTACTGGTGGTGATGTGCAGCCACGCTATTGCCTTATCCAGTGTCATGTTTCTGTTGGATACTGGGTAAATGCAGGTGTGGATAAACAAACCAACTGGAAAGTGGTTGTTGAGTTGACATCTTCAAATTCACGACAGAAACTGCAGTTTCAGTTCTTCAGAAGCACCTCCCACGGCCAAATTGTGTATCCAATAACATTTGTTTGTTTCTTATTCTCAGGTTTTTCTTGCCCAGTGTGATACCATTGAGGGGAATATTGGTCAAGAAATGGACAAGCTACAGTCAAAGAATTTGGCACTGGCAGAATGAGGCATCGCCTTACGTAATTAGGAAACATAATTGCTCTATGAGCAAGAAGAAAAGTTTGCTCTTTGTTTTGGAGCACATATCCAGCTTCCTTTTTTTTTTTTTTTCCCAAAGCCCAGTCTGTTAGACTGATACCAGTCAATCATTTCTTGCTGGTTGTCTTGTTTGCCGCTTGGTTAGAACTATTATTTTGAAAAGAAAATCCTTCCTGAAGAATGGCAGAACTAATCTTTGTGATGAATTGTGTATCTTATGGACAATAAGATAGTTTAGTTAACTAAGTTATGAAGTTTTCAATGGTGGGCAATTTTGTCTGATATATCTTTGAATTTATTTACAGCTCGAATCAAAGAAGGTCTGTAATCGTACAAGTGCCATAAGTTGCAGTTGTAGGACTTCAGCTTGATTGAAAAAGGCAAACTGAGACAACATCTGGGGAAGTTGAACATTCTAATAGACAGTTCAGAGCAATAAAAACCCCGTGCATTTGTATCTACTTAATGTTTGTATGCATTTATAAATATAAGAAAGCTTGACTATAAGGGAGTCGTACCTATTTTAGCCTTAAATTGTCATAATAAATGGAATGTACTGTAACATGTATGGTACTTAATTTTGAGTGGTGCTTTAAGTTGTTACTGAGCTCCTTGATACAGACATATGTTTTTTACATAGATTTCTGATGTACTGTGGTTTTTATAGATTATTCGTATTTTTATTATTTGTGTTGTCTTGAGTTATGTTGAGAAATGAAATGAGATTACTCATGCTGCTCAAATACCAAGGGTTCAGTTCAAGCAAGGTGTAACTAAGGAGCTATTTTGAAAGGGTTTTTTTAAGACTTTTTTCTGATTTTACTGAATTCATGATGCTATATTTAATGGGAAAATGCAGTGATTATTTCCAGTATGTTAAGGCAATCAGTGAAGTTTTATTCATGTTGCAAAGAGACACAGCTATATTTTAGCAATGCCATCTATGTGGGGGTTATGACTGATTCTGGCAGTCAAATACGTGCCATGTTTAACCTTCTCTGTTAGGTGAGAAGTCAGCTTTTGCAGGAGACAGAAACTTGGAGTGGGTGCAGCCAACTTTGCAGTGGTTGCTCAGAGGCTCTGACCAGACTGTGGAGTGTGTCAGCCTGTAGGTAACATAAATGTACAGGAATTGCTTTGTCACTGGTGCTCCCTGGTGGGAGGTCAGCCAGGTACACGGCGGCTGGCGAAGCAGGGACTGGTAGGGAGCCTCTTTCTGTGCAAGAAGTAAAGCTCTTTCATCCCAAATGAGTCAGACTTAGAATATTTAGAATTGGCCCTTAGGCAGTGAGCCGTTATCCATATGTTTTAAGGTTAGCTGTCCTTTCAAGATAAAAATAGGAAATGTATGTAAAGAGATCTTAACTTCTAATAAGTTATAAAGCTTAAATAATACCTAAAGTGTTACTATTACAGTATTGTCTTTGATGTTTTTAATTGGAGGATTTTTTATTTTAGTGAAAAATGCCATTGAACAAATGAAGTGATAGCTGTGCATTAGAAAGGGTCGCTTGTATTCAAAAATGCTGGTTGACCATACCAAGATTTGAGTCACCATGTTTTTTCCTGTTAACCAGTTACTCCAAACTTGTATTTTTTCCTTATGAAATTCTCTTATCAGCATCTGTGGAGGATTTCATGGTCTAAAGTCCTAGGAACCTTATCTATCATGTTAGGATATGGTATGGTAGGACTGTGGACTGTGGAAGTTTTTTCCTAGGCTAGTCTGGTCATGCTGCATTTTCCCAGCACTTTAAGGTTAAGAGGAGGAAGCATTGGTTATAGTGATTTTTGTGAAGCCCTGCCTAGCCTGTGGCTGCTTCTGGACCAGATTCAGCTGACTCTTAAACCACCAGCAACACTTGCCTAATTCAGGGAATGCAAAATCAACCACTTTCCTGTGCTGGAAAGGATCCTCACCCTTGCAGATGTGGGTTCTCTAATGTGTTAAGCTTTCACAGGTGCACAAACAATAAGCAAGTATCTTCCTGTGCCCATGGAGAGAACTGGGAGCTGGTCATGGCTAGGACTGTGTCCGTTTCTGTGGTTCCTGTGTAGTTCTCTCTCTTGGGTGAGAATACTTAGAGGCAGACATCGTCTTCCCAGCACTCTTTCTCAGAAATTGCTGCTTCCTTAGATGTGCTTGTGTGAGTACATCCTCAGCCTGTCTCAGAGCAAGGCGGATTAACTTTAGGATGTTCTGTAGCAGATCTTTTGATGACCTGGTACTTTGAGGCAAAGAGAGTGATGGTGAACCTCTCCCACCAGCACATCTGTATTCAGCAGAGGGTGGGTGTCCTGAGCCAAACCTGCCTTGCAGTGCTAACTCGTTTGGTTTCTAGGACAGAAGGATGTGTATGAAGATCAACTTCTGCAGTGTAAATTTTTTTGTCTTCCAAATATAAAAACGATTTGTTTTGGAAAACAGATGGTTGTATTTGGGGTTATCCAAGACATTCTAGAGTGAATTGACTTTTATACTTAGTTTTGGAGAGGGGAATCGTAAACATTTTTTTGTCGTAATAGCCTTAAATTCAGTAAAAGCAAGCTTCTGTGCTTTTGAAAAGTGCAGCAGACTGCAATTGTGGGAGGAAGGGGAAGGAAGAGGAAATTTTAAATATTCTTCAGAATTTGTAAATATAAATAATCAAGCTTAAGCTATAGTCTCGCTGATTCTGTAGTCCAGGTGTACTGTGATACCTGTTTTGCTACTGAATCGTTTCCTCAGCCCAACCATCTGCCGTGGTCATGTCAAAACAGAAGTTACTCCCTTTTGCCTTAGTTGCACTTACCCCATTGTCTTCCTCCAGTTGCTGTGTTGCTCTGGCTGTGTTTACACACGTTGGACTTGCCATCCTGGCAAAATGTACCACAGGATTTGTCTTTTATCAAAATGGAAATTGAATTGCACACACCCTTGGCCCATTTTCTCTCCCAGACCCCCTGGGCTGGCGTGAGATGAACCAAACCCGACATTCAGGGAACTGTGGAGTCTGGAGCCATGGGATGGGTTGCTCTCTGGAAACAGCACAAAATTATAGTGGCATCCTCTGTGACCAAGTCCTCTGGAAGGTAATGTCGCTGTAAGCCTGGAGCAACGCCTTTTTGACTTCTAATGGACACTCGTGGTTTGGAGTGGAGCACTTGACACCGTGGAAGTTGGCACTAGATATATTTTTTTTTTGTTAACTTACGTTATTGTACTATGATAAATGAAAAGATAAAAATAAAACACAGAAAGTTGACTGCTGTCCTTGGTCGTGTTGTAGTCACCGCGTTCTGTATTTGGGCCGTGTTTTAGCGGGAAAGGTGCCGCTGCTGTCGCTGGCGCTGTGCAGGGCAGCGGGAGGCGCTGGGAGCTCCCGCGTTCCCCGCATTGGCAACGAGACTGAGCTTTAAAAAAGCTGGGTTAGTCCTTAAAAAAGAAAAAAAAAAAAAA
>VZRO01006629.1:1100114-1129394 GCA_013397915.1 Daphoenositta chrysoptera
TGGGTGGAGGGAGGGGTCGGCGCCCCGCTCGTGCTTCCCTTAACGCGGCCGGCACGTACAACAGCCTGGGGCACCTGAGCTGCTCCCTGTGCAACGCGCCCGTCAAGGGCGAGCTGCTGTGGCAGACCCACGTCCTGGGCAAGCAGCACCGCGAGGTGAGCGGCGCTGCGGAGGGCGCGGGTCTCGGCCGGGCTTTGCTGCTGGGGAGCGCGGGGCCAGCTCTTGGAGCGGGGCGGGGCTGGGGAGCGGCCGCGCCGCCGGAGCGGGGCCCGGGGCTCGCTGCCCTGGCGCGGTGCGGGAACAAGGCTGGCTCTCCCGTCTGCGCCCTGTTCTCCTGAAGCCTCTGCGGGCACTGAAAACCCAGCGCTTAAAGCGGGTCCCGTGTCCTTCAGGGGCCCGCTCCTCAGGTGAGGCAGTTCCCGCAGCTTTTGGCTGTCACTCGTCTGCAGCTCGGACCTGGAAACCCCCGCGGGCTTGCTCTGCGACCTGTGAGCTGTCAAGTGACAGCTTATGCGGGTTAAGAAAATACGCTTTTTGTTCTTTGTAATTTAGCAGTAAAGATGAAGAACTTGTAAAGCAAGTCAGGGAGTTTGTAACTTGGATGGGACCCTATTTTTTTTTTAATCCTTTTAAGTTCTGCTGCTGCTTCTTAGCAAAAACTGAGAGGTTGTGTTTAATTTTACAAGTACTGAGGAAAAGACCAAAGGAACAGAGGGGTTCCAGTTCATTGCCTGCATCCAGACAAGATGACTGTGGCAAGGCATGATGACGTGTCTTCCATGCTGTTAAAGTGCCGTGTTTTAATTTTAAAACACTTAATATTCCAGGACCTTAGAATGAATCCAGCCTTCCTGTTCTTTCCTCCCGTGCCTTACTGCTGTCAGTGTCACTGCTCTTAGTCTTTCCTTTCTTACTGGTACAGCCTCCCTTGTGTGTCAGTTCCTCTTCCTCAATGTCACATCATTCCAGAGGCTGACAGAAACACTGGTCTTTGTTTTGGTACCTGTGGTGTCTGTTTCAGTGATCTTGTTTTAGAAAGGTATTAGCTCACTTTGATGAGCTGTTGTAAAAGCACTGTATTTTAAGCTGCAATCCAGCAGTTACTGCTAGTAACGTGTTCTGAATTTTTATTTCTTTGCAGAGAGTTGCAGAATTAAAAGGCACAAAGCAGACGGCCACTGGCTCAGCTGCTGGCACATCGTCTCATCCTGTCAAGAGAAAAACAGTTGAGACAGAAAATACAGACCTAAAGAGAGTAAAAGGTAACGAGAGAGAAATGCTTGCCAAAATCCATCCATTTTACATCTTGAATGTTTTTGGTTTGTTTTGTTCCTGTGGAAGTGAGTATGAATACACCAGACTGTTGAGTTAATGTCAGCCCGTTGCTGCTGAAAAGGGAAAAAGTTTGCTTGCTCTTTCTTTGTGAGTTGTGTGTCAAGAGAAGACTGTTCTTTTGGAAGTTTACCTGGTTTTCTTCTGGGTTATTGGGTTAAATTAGGTCATGGAACTGTGGGCTTAGCCCAAACAGAGCAAGAAGCAGTGTAAACTAAGCAGTAGGAGCACTTGCCCAGGAGTGGTATTACTCCATTTCAGTGGGATCAAGCCACTCACTGGTTTACCTCAAACCACGCACCAAAGTTCTGGCCAAAGGAAAGACAGTTAATTTTTTCCCTTGGTGCTACCATACATGTAAATATACGAGATATATTAAATATATATATATTTGGGAATTTGGTGCTGTCATAGAAGTCTGAGGGATATTTCTTTAAAAAGCATGGATTTTAAGAAGTGACTCTTGGCTGTTGTACAGGTACAGATGAAAAGCCACACACGTCTTTGTCTGGGTAAGTAGATCTTGTTATTACATATGAATTTTTTCTAACCACCAATGGCTGCATTCTCACCCAGCTCTTCCTTGTCTGCTTCCTAGACAAGGGCAAAGGTTCAGAGAGTCAGCAGATCCCTGCTTCTGCCCGTTTCCTAACAGAGTTGTATATTCCTGGCAGCCTCTTCCTGGGTGGGGATAATTCTATCAACTCTTAAGAGTCTCTGAGAAATCAGGAATTCTTTTACTGTCGCTGACAGACTTTCAAGGATTGACATGTGGTGCTATTACAGAGTTTGAGCATAACTAGATTGTAGCATGTACTCTAATAAGGCTGACATACTACAGAAGAGGTGGCAGTCTGAAATTCAGACAAATTTTGAATGTATAATTAAATGATACTTATTAACAAAAACTACTAACAAATGTCATCAAGAGATCTTCATTAGGATGGTTTTTGTCACTTAAAATTCATGCAAGTGCATATGCTACAGTTGAATTTTTACTAATATCCATTCATTCACTGTATTTGACTTCAAGGGGTTAGGTTAAGCATCTCAGCTGCCACTAAAAATTTCTGATGGTATTCAGACATCTTTGTAGAGTTGGCAGATGTCAGGTGACACCTGTGGGTCTTCTCTACACTTTATAGGATAAATTATTACCTTGCATAGGTACCACATGCTTTTTCCTTGTAGGAATTTGCATTTTTGTGCAAAATTAACACTTGAGAGGTTTGTCCATTTTTGGATTTGTTGGTATGATTAGTTTAAAATACAATGAGGAAGAATGTTTGGCTTGCAGGCTGCATCTATTCTCAGCAAATCTATGTTTTCTCATTGCTGAGCCTGTGTGGCTGTTCTAAATTGCAGTCCTGGACAGCAGTAGGTACCCAAAATAAATAGCAAATTACTTAGTAGGTGGAAAAAGAATTACTTTAACCACCACTCCAATTTGTTAGGGGTTATTTTTATTAATGTTTCTGACAGTGAATATCCAAATAGAAAAGTGGATCTGAAATGTGCTTTTAGAATCAACCTGGGCATTTCTGGGGACCTTGGAACGAGAGCCCCGGGGGTGTGGTGCCTGCAGGCTCTGGCTGTGCTGGCAGCTCTGCAGTTCAGGGGGCTGCTCGGAGTCTCACAGAGGGACTGGGCTGCTGCTGCTGGACTGGAACCACTGGTGTGCAGTTTCAAACAGTTGTGCTGTGGGCTCTTCACCAGGCTGCCAGCAGATTTTTTTGATGAAGCAGAGCAAGACAGCGCCAAGGCACAGCTTTCCAAGGGCCCAGGCCCCAGCTTATTGTCAGGGAATTACGATGATGACGACGACGATGATGAAGAGGAGGAAGAAGAACAATCAAGCAAATCTTCTGTTGTTCATAAAACTGAAATTCCACCTCCAGCTCAAGAAGTAATAGCTAATTCTCTGCCTGCAGGTAATGCTGACTGAAACAGTAAGTGATTCAGTAAGGAGAACCTGTGATTTAACTGATGATGAAAGGTTTTTATTTTGTTTTTCTCATTACTGCCATTAGGTGGTAGGTAATTAGGTGATGGTGAGGGTGTGTAATACTGGAAGTAGAGAAAAACTAGCAAAGAATCTCCTGTTATTACATGGTGGTTTCTTCAGTGTGCTTATTGATTTTATGTTCTAATTGTTTGAGGCTGTCAAAGGAAGTAATGTCTTGTCTTCTTCCCTTGATTTACTAAGGTGCTAACTGAAATTCCTATTTAGTAGGAATTTTAGAAAATGCCTGAACAGCTGTTCTTTTTGTCATAGACTTCTGTCCTTTCCTATAGACTTTTTTGACACCAAAACTCCAGCTGCTCCTATAGTTTCCCATTCAGGATCTATACAGAAAGCAGAGATACAAGAGAAAGTAGTCGAAAGGTAAGCAGTCAAATCAAATATTGATAGACTTAGAAATTGTAAACAAACATTTATCTTCCAGCAAATAGAGACTGTGATCGCTTAGAAATCTTAACTTATTGTTAAGCTGCATTCAGAAAAGTTTGTATATATGTCAGCCTCAGGCATTATTTCAGACAGGAGTCCTGCACCCTAGGGACAGGAGAAGAGATGCAGCAATGTCATACAGAGTCTGTTAGACATCTCTGTTTGCAAATTTTAACACAGGGTACTGTGGGAGCTCAATGTCAACCACTGCTTTCCACCGTTTAAAGAAAACTGCTTGTTCTGTAGTAAGGATTCGGCTCACTTGAGCACTCTTTTACAGGGGTTTAGTCTTTCAGAAGTAGCAACTGTGCTGTTACAATGTTTGGGTGTTCAGCACACTGGAAATAGTTTAAGAAGCATAAGCTACAGCTTTTGTTTTAGCAGTGAGATTTAAACCTTTTTGTGCAGTTCTTTCAAAGTGAGGAAAGACCAGCCTGAAGGAGGAAGTTTTGATGGTTGTAGGTAAAACTAAGGCCTTAAAAAACTTGCTGTGTTTCTACATACTTACATAAAGGATTATGAATTTCATTCTTTACTATTTTTAACTCTGCAATAAGGCAGATTGTAAAGTGTTAACTTGGACTAATAGTAGTCAAATATTTCAGGAAAGAAAACACTGCTGAAGCTTTGCCGGAAGGTTTCTTTGATGATCCTGAAGTGGATGCAAAAGTAAGTGATCTACTCTTTTTATGCTACTGGATTTATTAGTCCTAGTTGTAATGATTTTCTGAGTAGTAAGGATGCTTTTCCAGGTAATCAGTCATACTGGAATATAAGAAAATGACTGAACTATTTAGAATAGAATAGATTATTTCAGTTGAAAATGACGTATAATAATCATCTAGTCCAACTACCTGAAAACTTCAGGGCTGAACAGAGGTTAAAGCTTATCAAGGGCATTGTCCAAGTGCCTTTTGAATGCTGACAGGCTTGGGGCATTGGCCACCTCTTCAGGAAGCCTGTTCCTGTGTTTGCCCCCCCTCTTGGTAAAGAAATGCTTCCTACTGTCCAGTTTGAATCTCCCTTGGTGCAGCTCCAAACATACGTTTTGTATGAATTATAAAACATGTAAAGGGATGGAGGTGGGCAGGAAGAGCTTGTTAAAATCATGTCTTGAAAGGTATTTTTGATTGTGGTTCCTTTGTGGCTCTTAGAGAAATGTTATTTGTTGGTTAGAATGCTGGACTGAGAGTTGGACAATCTACCTGTATTTCTGTGAGTCATCCCAGGAAAAGCATTTCCCCTAATTTGTATGTTCAATTTTGCTTTGGAATTGGGGATAAGATAACAGTTCTATCATGTCCCTTGTGAGATCCTGCTGAAAAGTGTTAGGAGTTACTGTGTGACTGATAGGGTGCATCCTGCTGGAATGAAAATAGCTCCATTATGGCACATGCTGTCATCTGTAGTACTGGTTACACCACAGGAGTGAACTTGGTCTTCAGCCTTCTTGTCTTTTACCACTTGGGGGTTTTTTGATGCTCAGAAAAGAAATGAAATGTGGGTATTCAACTTGTTTCTCAAAAAAAACCCCACAACTAAAAATCTTGAAATTGTGATCAAAACATTCATACTTCCTTCAGCTTGCGCAGTGCCAAATGATGACCAAAATAAACACTGATATTTGAAACACAAAGCTTTTTTTGTTTTGTTTTGTAAAATTTGCCACAGAATTGATGGCTTTATTGTGTTCTTTATTGAAATATAGTGTTGCAAGCTTAAGTCTTTTTTATTTTCCTTGAGTATATTTCCTTGTTCACACAGTGGAAGGCTGCTTTATTTAAACTGCATTGTGAGGCCAAGCCATGACATCTAATTTGGGGACCTTCCAAATAATGCTTCTTTATGTTCAGATAGTCCCACTGGCCCAGCTAACAAGCTTAGGTGTTTTATTTGCTCTGGCAAGATTCTTTTGGCACCACTCATGCCCATGTGTTGCCATATGTGAATAGTTTTGAATACTGATATTTCGAATATTGAAATATGTAGCTGAAAATGCCATGCTTTGGCTGTTTGGCTTGGTTTTTTATTTGTTTGTTTGTGGGTTTTTGGTTTTTTTTTGTTTTGTTTTGTTTCTTTTGTTTTGTGTCTGACTAATTGACGTATTGAATTTTTCAAATATTTAGTTTCATCATGAGGTGAGAATGCAGGAATGCCTAGCAGGCACATGAGAATCTGCTTGTATCTGTGAGGACACTGGTTAGTGGCCTTTGTTCTCGTTATTGCCTCCACTGAGAAATTTACAAGGGGTTACTTGTTCCAGTCAGCTCTTCCTTGAATTGCTTGCAGAGGCTCTTCCTTTTAATCAGCCCTTTCTGAGTGTAACTAATACTCAGAGGAAGGAAAATGTTTGTGACATCACTTACACTGAGGTGGCTGCAGTGGTTCTGTGTTGTAATCATACACAAAATAATTATTTCAAGAATTAACTGGGCATTTGGAAGGGGGATTGTGGGTGTGAAAAATGTTCATTATTTGCATCAGGTATTTGTAAAGCATATAAATTCTGGATTAGATAATTATTTCAAGAAAAAATAATAACTTTAGTGTTTAAATTTATTGTAAGAAATACAAATAATTATGAATTACAAAAGACGACCACAATGCATAATAACACAGTACATACACATATGATAGAAATAATAACAGAACAGAAAAATGAAATGATGACTATTACTTCCCAGTATAAGTTTGCTGGGAAACTTCTAATTTATTCTATAAACTTAATTCATACTACTTGATTTTGTGTGATCACTCAGGAACAAAACGCACCAAACTGTTGTCATTACTAAGGTGATGACTGATGTGTCACCAAAAGAGCAGAATGAACAAAGGAAAAATAAAACTAATGCAAAAAGATGGTGTCATGAATTACTATGTTCAAACTGCTTAGTTCTCCTAGCTATATAATTTCTACCCAGTCCTGAGTCAGGCATAATCTGTCCTCTAAAATACATTATATGCCACATCTTCCAGTCTTGCATTGTGGAAGTTTCAATTACACAGGTAGACTACCTTGTTTATTTATTTGCATTAAAAGCACAATCTGGCTTTGATTACCTTGGCTGTAGATCTTAAAACACATTCTTACCACTACTACTTTTTCAGACTTCATGTCTTAGTACTTAATGCCATCTACCACAGAATAAAAAGCTTTGCATGTCGTTAAAATTGGTTTGTAGCTGTACAGTTTCTTCTGTTAGCCAACAAAATTAGACTAGATTTTAAATACAGTCAGGCTACCTAACACCAGCAGACTAGTGACTGAAAAGTTTGATACTTTACATTATGCCAAAGGCAAACAATTGACTGCTTTTTGGCTTGTGAAATGGCTACTGTATGCAATTGTACAGGCAGCTTACAGAAGAATGTAATAGTTATCACCTGACACAGTGAAATGACAGACCATCAAAGTCATTTTTGTTACTCCAGACATTCCACACCAGCCATTCTTAGTCAATAATTATTCTTTAAAGCTCCAGTCACAGATGTTGTTTTAATCCAGGAGTAGAGTCAGATCTTTCCTCCAAAACCATTGTGCAGCTGCACGCTCTCACTCATATCCATTACTTAAACTAAAGTACAACAACCAGACTTTTCTGATAACGCAGCATAATTTTTCCTATTTCTCCTGGGTTTTTTTTACAGTGCCCCTAAGAGTCATTGACTTAAATTGTTAATAAATTATAAATTTTCATGTTCCTTAGGTGAGAAAAGTTGATGCTCCAAAGGATCAGATGGACAAAGAATGGGATGAATTTCAAAAGGCAATGCGACAGGTCAACACAGTAAGTAATGGAATCTATATTTATTGATTCTAAATACTATACACAATAAGGAAAACAACAGTTTCATGCAGCTCTGCAGAATGGCTGACATCTGCATTTGTCAGCTGTTTGTTTCAATGCAGTGTGTGGTTAAATGCACTTTATAAATGAGCAAAGGGTTCCTTGTATTTTCCACTTAAAGGAAATTACATTGAAAAACATTTGATCAAGATCCAGGCATCGTATGTATCTAGTTACATTTGTTACACTGTATTTTATTTAAATACTATTTAGCTAGCATATACCTCAGATCAGTGTCCTGTATCCAAACAGGACACAATCGTGGGCTCTTCTTTAGATCTAGAGATATATTTTAACTTTTAAAAACACAGAACAAAACACTACCCATTTGTCTGTCTTTTTAAAAAAAGTATCTATAAAGTGTAGGTAACCTGGATTTTATGTTTAATTTAAATGTACTGGAAAGGAACTCCAAAATCTGGGAAAGTGACAGAAGAGTTGTGTGTGAGACACGTCAACTGGCCACAGTTTTTCTGTACTTCCATTTTTCACTGTTGACCATTGCATGGAAAGTCTTGCTGCAGGTGTTTATCTGCCCTTTTGTACAATACAAAACTGTACTACAGATACCTGGTGTTCTCAGTCTTCCCCTAGAGTATTTGCTACCTTTTAAATTATTTTAATTGTAAATAGTTACTCATATGTCAACTGCTGAGAAAAGTGGTGCAGAAAAATGTATCATTGCTCATTTTAAAGCAGTCAGCACTATAAACAGAGCGAATGTTCATACAAAAGCGGTGGTGGATACATTTTGCTAGCATAAGCCATTCAGATAATTCTTCAGCTTAGGAGGAATCTTCTCAGTTATGCGTGGACCATTGATTGCATAGCATCTCCCAGACATTCAGATTTGAGAAAGTATATGCTGAAAAAAATAACAGGTTAGAAACACTTCGGGATCTAGCGGGAATATTTAAACAGTATGTTCAGTAAGTGTGTGTATTTAAGTCCCAAGCACTGGGATAGAGCTCCCCTTTCAACCTCAGACTGTGGGTGTGTGTAGTTTGTTTATGCTCAGTTTCAAATCGCAGTGTATCGAAAATTTCCAAAGATTAACCCCAAAGCAGCCAAACTACTTTTGGTTTTAAGAAAAAGCATTTCCATTTCAAATTAAACTGGACCATTTTTTTTTTCTGTATTTGCCCTTGTGAAGATGGGAATATACATGGAGGAGATTGACACTAATTTGAGGTAGAGGGGAGCAGGGGAGGACACAGACACTGTAAAGGAGCGGAAGTGGAATTCAGGATGAAGGTGAATTTTCTTAGCGTTTTTCTGGTTTAGATTTCAGAAGCAATAGTGGCAGAAGATGATGAGGAGGGACGACTAGATCGCCAGATTGGAGAAATTGATGAGCAGATGTAAGTAGATCAATTTTTCCTCAAATTCTCTGTTCTCCAGCAGCAATGGATTGCTCTTTGACTAGAGTGGTAAAAACACTTTAATCTGCGATACTACCTTTCATTAATCACCTGAGTATCTGAAGGACAGACTCCCTCAAACAGCAGAATGATACCTAATAAAGACATGAATTTTGGTACCAAGTTATGTAACTTTCTCCAAAGAGAGAACGCACTGGAACCACTGAAAGTACACAAGGCAAATTCTTGGAACAAACTGTCCCTCTTTCCCTGTCAAATGTCTTAATTTGTATTTCCCTGGGAATTTTGACTGACATATAATTTATGTGAACATTTTTAAGAAACATTTCCTTTACTGAGAACGTCCTGTCCTGTGGCAAACCCTCTTTAATTCTAGTAGATGTTTACCTAAAGGTTTTTTTGAATGATGCACTTCATTGCATGAAGTGGTTTGTTTTGTTTTGCTGAAACGATGGGTGTGGTGGCTGGATAGGCATTGGTTTAAACTAAAGTAACCTGAAATACAGCTCAGTGGAACACTTTGTTACCATTACCGTGTAGCTCAACACACTGATACTAACAGTGATAATGGCAACGGTGGAGACTGAAAAGAAAGAGATGCAACAAAAAGAAGAAACTAGAAATGAAAGCAATGCTTAAACCATCTGGGCAGATTTACCTGCTACACATAATCAGTGTATGGTAACAGCACTGGGTTCAAACTGAACTTCACTATTACAGGAATGTTTTTTAACAATGTTCATGTCATTCTGGGGAGGGCTTGAGCTAAAGCTGCCTCTCTTTGAGGATTCACTTTTCTCACTAGCCAAGGCTGCTATAGTATGTAGAACCAAATTTGGAAACCCACAGAGTATTTCAAGTTCGTTACTGTAATGATTTTTTCCCCAAAATAAAAATTCCAAATATATTTTTGAAGACTTTTTGTAAATTTTGATTTTGGATTGTATTTAAATGCAGGCTATTTCAAATTAAGTTGAAAATCAAATTAATTCCTTGGCCTTCAAATCTTCAGCTATGACTGCCTGTAGGAATCATATTAGTGATATGCCAGGGGAAACAGGATCCAGATAGTGATCTTTCCATGTTGACTCTTCTGAGCAAATGAGAATGAAAGAAGCAAAGATTAATTTAAATCAGGCTGGTACTACTTGGCATGTTCAACAAAATACCCTGTTTAAAATGGCTAGCATAGTTACAAAACACAATTCAAGGACAGAACTTTTTAAGTAAATGGAAACCTGAAACTTTTGAATTGCGTTTACTTAAAATGTTCTGTTATAGCACAGACGAAGCAGATAAAGAATCTGAACACTTAGTGCTGCTTTATTTTCAGAGATGCCACTGCTAAGTTATCAAAATTGGTAATTGATGTCACACCTTTCGCTCATGAAAACCATAAATGGAGCAAAGAATGGTGTTTCTTCTTGTGTGGGAGTGGATATTGGTTCTGTGCTTTTTAAAAAATGGTTTGTGACTGTATTGCAGTTGTTAAATATTTGGATTTCTCATTGCTGGAGAATTGACCACACCTCTCCTCTCCTCTCCTCGGTCTGTTTCCACTTGATAAACACTGAGAAGGTGCACTAGCATCTTCAAAGCTTATTTCTTTTTAATGGATGGGAAGCTGTAAAGCTTCTTTATCCAAAGTTGTAGAAGCAAAATCCAGCAGTGGAGATGATCAGATTACTGTGGAAAGGCCCCAGGTGTTAACAGGTGTTTCACTTTCCAACAGTGAATGCTACCGCCGTGTCGAGCTTCTGCGGAACCGCCAGGATGAGATGAAGGAGAAGTTAAAGGAAGCCATGAGATTAAGAGCAGCACAAGAGAAAGAGGAGGAGGATGTTGGAAGTGAAGATGAAGAAGAACTGCAGGATTTGCTGTCACAAGACTGGCGGGTGAAAGGGGCTTTGTTGTAGCATTTCTGCAACATGGTTGATACTCTTTTTATCTGTGATGTTACTTCCATTATTAGAACGGAGATTCTTTCGTTAAGTATTTATTTAAAAGAGGATCGTGAGGTAAAGAGCCAAGCTTACTAAA
Source organism: Daphoenositta chrysoptera (assembly GCA_013397915.1). Classification (NCBI taxonomy): domain Eukaryota; kingdom Metazoa; phylum Chordata; class Aves; order Passeriformes; genus Daphoenositta; species Daphoenositta chrysoptera. The sequence goes on from VZRO01006629.1 coordinate 1,111,169, forward strand.
AAAAATTTGTAGATCTACAGTGGTGTATTACTTGTTGTAAAAACTGTATATTGCAAATATTTTACAGTACTGAATGCACCTTTCCTATTAAAATGATTGGTTTCCTACCAGAAGTATTTTAATGGGATTAATAAATCTGTAAAGAGTCTAAGCTTTTGGAAGCATTAGCTCAGTTTGGTAATTTTGAGACTTGGCTTATTGTTTATAGAAGCAAAGGACTTGCATAGTCTACAAAGTTTTCCCAGACTGGTGGTGTAGGGAAAGGAAAATATTGTGCATTTATGTTTTCTTAAAATTTGTAAGTGCCCTTCTGTCCATTGCCCCAGCTCCCAATAAAATATGTACATTTTTTTTCAGGATCTGTTACAGTTTCTCTGTGTATATAAGGACTAAGCTCAGAAATGCTGAGCTAGAGCTTCTCCACAGTGTATACCCTATGATGTGCCACAGCTCTGCTGAATATTTTTCTTTATAGTCTCCTGTTTTGCTTAGTGCAGCCATCATGTAGCATACCTCATATTTCTTGAACCAGAGGCATGAGAACACAGTGGCTACACATCTGCATCACTAAATGAAAGGGTGACAAAATGCTTGTGAGGAAGGTACTGCACTGGAAACTGAGGAGGTAAAATAAGAGCTGCAAATACTAGAAATTTTCTTAAAATATAATCTTAGGCACAGAAAGCATCTAAAATTGATTCTGTTCTGATAAACACAGATTAAGTAAAAACCAAGAATCAACAAACTTGTCAAGACTGGGACATGGAAAGCAGAGCTACCTTTGGTAAGTGTCTGTTTTTTTTAAATTTTTTTTTTTTTTTACTTTTGCAAATCTTCAAATATTTCAAATTTGCTGAGGATGTTTTAAAAATAGGAGATGTGTGGCTTGATTGATATCAAAAGTGAAGTTGTTAAGAACAGGTTAACCCATTTGTTTTTAAGATTCTAGATTTAAAACTAGTGATATTTTAAAGCTTTGCTCTTATGAAAGCATTCCAGTAACTTGCCTCAGAGATGGTTATTAACCAAGCTATAGAGATTAAAACTAAACTTAGATGTTTGATTTGCCTGTTTTGGGGGAAAGATTTGATATGGCAGAAGCCCTCTCCTTATAGTGAGATGCTTTTTTATCACTCCCCATTTCCGTGATCCTTGGGTTCAGCTCTTCTTATTTATAAAGCTGTCAAAATTCAAGCAATGGTCCTCAGTGCTTTATGGCATCCACACATTCCTGCTCACACGTGCTGGCTTACAGCCATTGGGTTTGTGCTGATTTAGTAACAGTAAGTGTAAGTAGCTGTTGCTGCTAAAATGTTTGATGTGACATGAATTCATTACATGAATTAGGACTGTCATTGAAATAGCAACATGCAGAGAGTATTGAAATACAGAATAAGCGTTCAGAGAATATTGAAATAAATAATGTTTGGACAAGTTGGAGAAAACTTAGCTGGACCAAAACGGAAATAAAATTTCTTTGTATAGCATGAAACATTTGAGTATCAATATCTAAGGTGCCTGTCATGCTGCAGTGAGAGATCTCTAGATACATTTATCCCTGTAAAGAGAAATTGCAGCTGAGAAGGTGGTGCAGTATTTCAAAATACTTTTTTTTGTGTTTTTCAAAACAAACCGAAAGACACTCCCCCAGTTTCCCCCTGAGAAGAGCTAAGCTAAGTTTCTAATTGTGCTGTTTATCTTTGCTTTTCACTGACCCCACTCACCAAAGCACACTGAACTTCAGAACCACTCTGCATTTAGCTTAATATCAGAGAAATGGATGTGATTAACATCAGGTTACACTGAGCATCATGGACTTACATGTTTTGACAGTATAATAATGCTAATCTCTGAGTTTATAAATTACGCTTCCATTTTGTAAGTTTTTCAGTAATTTTACTTTCATCTTGTACATAAATCTGCAAATCATGGTTTCAGCTGTGGATGAGTAGGAAATGAACTGAGCATTGAAACAGTTCAGCTGTTTTAGTCCAGTTGCCCTCATCATTAGAGGTATCTTGTGGTAAGAAGCTAAAGGCAGTGAGTTTAGTTACAGTGCAGGGAGCTTGAACATTCAAATCCAAACCAGTTGCAGCCCGTTGTTGTTAGGAATAGATGGCAGGAATAAACACCAGATCACTCATCATCCTGCTGATTATCCTGGCATAACTTGGTGGAAGGGTAAAGATGGACCAGGCAGTGGGTGTGTGCATTGCTGGGGAAGTGACAGCATCCGTCCCTCTTGGTTGTCTCTTGTTTAGGAGTTGGTGCTCTTTTCCTTGAAGGAATCTCATAGATCTCCAAATAGTGTTGCATCCAAGTTTTTCACAGCTTACTGCATACAACTGTACCTTTCTTCAGCATTTGAAACAAAGCTTTTAGAGAGCTTTGTGAAGATGATGGGAGTGACTTCGTCCCTTGTGACCACCGAAGTGCTTGTGCTGTTGTGTCAAGAGGGCAAGAAATCATCCTGCTTTTTAGCAATGAAAGTAGCATAGCTATAAGGGAGAAGAGGGAAATATCCTAACCTCACTCAGTAGTCAAGCTAATTTATCAAGGTAAGTAATCTCCTGTATTTTAGAAAAACATTGGGATAATTAGTTTGTAGTCTTAAGTATGTCTTCAGTTTAAGACCACAATTTTATGTACTTCTGATGAGCTATTCAGCTAGGTTATTAACCAAAGGAAATGATAGTTTTTAAAAATATGTACTTCCTTAATTTTTCTCACTGCTTAACTTTCTTGAATTCTAGTTTTTAACAATAAAGATGAAATAATCCTAATAACTAGCTCCGTCAATAGCCACCATTAAAAATGAAATTTTAATTGGAATCAGGAAAACTATTTTAATTCTCTGATCTCCAGGACTTGCAGCAAACTGAAATATCGGAGTTAGGGAGGAAGACATTTCTAATCCTTATTTACTGATATAATAATGGAAAGTGCTGTCCAAACTTAAGAACTGTGGAATTTCATGCCACCAAAAAGTAGTTGAGATTCCCCAGCTCGGTGGTTTTGGAGCTGGTAGGTGACCTCCAGGGGCAGAATGTGTGTTGCATGTTTGAAATGGAGTTCCAGGGAGCAGCTCTGCAGGGAGCAGCTTAACACAGCTACAGCTGCTGGCAGTTAGCTCTCCTCTGGCAAGGCAGGCAGTCACAAATGGTAATTGCTGTGCTAACTTCTCTCCTGCCCTTGAAGAAATAAGCTGCTGCCTTGAATGTGGAACAAAGTGTGTATTTGGTACAGAGGACCCCAAAAGTGACCGTACAACACCAACAAATCCAAATAACAACAAACCAAACAATGTTCTCATTTGCTAACATGAATGTTTTTCCTCTACTACAGTATTTAATTTTAAAATGTGCTTCAAATTGCAAATACTGATTAAAAAGAACATTAACATTAGCTTTGGCCAGGCCACCTGCCAATAAATTTGAGAAGTGACAAATTTTGCTTATTACATGCCACTATAATTAGATTCTCTGCATTTTGTCATCTTAAAAACACTGAGCTAGAAATGAGAAAAGCCATATTACTAAAATATTTTCAGCACTTCAAAATACTTTTTTTCCCTAATCCATAAAGGTTGCCCTAGAAAATCAGACATTCAGCCTGCATGAATCATGTTGTAGCTGTCATTAGAAACCATAGTGTGAGTATGTAATGTTAAAGAAATTCCCTTTTGTTAGGTACCATCAAATGAATTTGACTCTTTAATTTCAGTTATTGTCTTAAGACACGTGCCAGTCTGTAGGGTGACAGGACACAGGCATTGATGCAGAAACTGATTTAATCAACATTACTGCATTCCTTCCTGGAACCAAGGAATTAAGTACACTTCAGTGCCAAGAAGGGCAGTGTGTACTTTAATCCCTAGAAAGTGCTGCTTGGGCCAAGAGATGGAAATTCCAAGTGTGCAGCAGTTTTTCAGTATCTGCCTTCATTTGATCTTCTATTCATCAGTTCAGTTACAATTATCCTGGCCTGACAGCTGGGAAAACAAATGCAAAGCAGTTCCTTTGTGTAGACATCTAAACCAGGTCTTTCTTCCAAAAACACAGTGGAGGCACTAATGCCTTGCACCATTGGTGGCTGCAGCAGTTACAGAGGATGGAAGAGATCTCTGTTCAAATCCCTCCTTTCGGTGCTGTCCTTTGAACACACTCTTTGTCTCAGCCAGTTGAGCAGCCTGACAATGAGAGTCTTCCCTGCAGAAGCTGTGCCACTGTTGAACCACTGGATCAGAGAGCGTTGTGACTTTCCTTTAGATAATCATGACGCTCACTCCAGAAGGGGAAGGTCCTGTCCCAAGAATACAAACAGTGCTGAGATACATTCAGCTGATATTAAGGCTTTGGAAGAAACTGGACTTTCAGACTGTCTTGTGAAACTTGACAAACAGCACCTTGCCTGTGCAGCCTTCCTGAGGCTGAGGCACTTATAGCAGGTGCCTCTGTTCGTGGCACCAGTGAGACCGTGCTGCTTCCTAGGAGCTTGACTGGCACAAATGAACCTCGGGGCCCACAGATGCCCTCTGGCTATGCCTGAGAGCAGAAAGCACTCTGTGTATTAGCAGAGCACTAACTTTGTTTGTTTATTTTCCTTCTGGTTGACTGTTCCAGCCAGCATTCATGCTGTCAATGTTTTTTCACTTGAGAAACACAACAGAGCTGCTTGAATTCATTTGAGATGTTTCCAGAAACCTAATTCCAATTTGATGATGCAAAAGCTGTGGAACTTGTGCTGTCTTTCATCTGGAAACTCACAGCTGTGTGGGCAGTGACCTTTTCACAGCGAGTACACGCTTCCTCTTATCTACCTTTGGGCATGAGTGGTTTACTTATTCTGTCTCAGTTAGTATTATTCTTTACCTTTTTTCCCCCTTTTTTCTTTACCACCTCTTGTTTTATTTGTCTGTTGTATATTAAAGCTATTCAGGGCCTTTTTCTTGCCATTCAGAAATATTTTCCAACTAAAATAATGAAATTACAATAAGCTTAGATTTTATCACGTTTCTGCCTGTGTTTTTGCAAAAACCCTCTCAGAAGACTTCCTTCGTTGTCCATATGTCTTTATTTTACCTCTCCTCATTCCTCACACAAATGTGCCCCTGCACTAGTTTGTTTAAATCTTTCGATTCTGCAAGGCACACGTGAATTATTAATGTGAAAGATACTATACACCCCAGAGCTGCTGCTGCCCTTTGCCTGGCAGCTTTACTGGGAGAGCAAAGCTTTGACCTACTTAGTGTTGAGCTGCAATAATGGTATCTTTTTTTTTTTCTCATTTGCACTAGCCAGGCTAGCCATAGAAATAGCTTTTGCTGTTGAAGAAATGAAGACTTACAGAGGTCTCTGCTGTGAAAGTAGCTTCAGCTCTCCTTTCAAGAATGAGAAGTTAAATACATTTTAAGTAATAAAAATGTATTTTAAGTAGTAATAAGAGAGAATTCTATCAAGGTTAGTACCACAGCCTATAGTTTTCTAAGGGTTGGAATAGCTAGTTGCCAACACTGGGTAGGGCCTCCTGGGTGCTGGGGTGCAGTGAGCTATTCTGTAATGGCCCTTGGCACCTGTCATCATCAGGGCTTGTTCTGTGCCTCCATCTCTATTGAAAAAGCTGTTGATTTGTACAGGTCTCCAAGCCTGTATGCACGTGCTGGTCATGCCCTGATTCCAGGCTCAGACTCGAGAGCTGTCTGTAGGCTGGAGACCACGGAGAATAATCGTGGTCTGCCCCAGAGCTCAGCAGGGGCAGGGAGGGGAAGCAGGACCCCAAGCTAAACACACGAAGGCAGGAAGAGACCTTTAACAGTAGGGAGATGGAGGCTGTACACTCAGTCTTGTGCTATTAAGGATGCTACTCTTGCACTGCCAAAAAGCTGCTTTCTCGCGAGGCCAGAGCAGTACAGGTGACAGTACTGCCAGTGCCCCAAGAGGAGAGGTGGCCAGAGCACAGCCAGGGGTGGGTGCTGTAATGCAGCAACAGCTCGGGCCAGCCCCTTTCTTTTGCATGTGTGTGAAGAGAGAACTGGAGGCTGTGACTGCAGTGCTTCAGCACATCCAGAGCAGGCTCTGAACAGCTGCAGCACTGTCAGGGCAGGAGGAGGCAGCTCCTGGGCTGGCTCCTGGCAGGCTGGAAGGTGCTGACTAGAAGTCCTGCCACTGGACACTGCTGCTGGGAATGGGGAAGCATGAAGGGCCTTAGCAATACTGTACTCGGTATCCAAGTTCATTCTTTTGTTCCTGTTTTCCTTTCCCCAGTATCCGATCTGTAAATCAGTCTGGGAAAAGACCAGAGATACAAATCAGGGGCTGCTTGTAACATGAAGCCAGATTTGTCTTTTCTGTGCAGTGTGAGAAGTTCTCAAAGAGCCAAGTTTTACAGAAATACTGCTTACTCTATTAATTGCACAATCTGTCTCCATCTAGTCCTGAAGAGACTCATCATCCACGACAAGGGGCTAACATCCTTACTACGGCTGCCAGTCTTGCACAGGTGTTACACTGTTTCCCAATGAGCACTGGGACCTTAAGCGTGATGATATGAAACCTTTAATCATTAATTGAAAACAAGCAATTTGTCTGTGATCTTAGTTTGACAATCCATAAAATAGTGCTTCTTCAACGACAAGTTAGCGACTCGGTTACAAAGAACAAAGTTTAAACAACACAACAGTTGTATGCACAAAGCTACCACGTCTTTTTTTGTTTTTTAATCAGGAAAAAAATTTATTTATAAAAACGTCTCATTTAACTTACTGTCGAGTCTCTAGCTGAATACAGTGGTTTAGAACACTAACGGCCCATGCTTTTATACAGATTAGCCAAAGCATGAACATCAATGAAAATTAACCCCCAAAAATAACTTGTCTTTGCTTTATGTTATGAGCCACAACAGTGTTAAAACTGGAACAGTAATGAAAGCAACACAAGAGTTAGGAAGCACAGTTGCTTAAAGAGTAAAGGAAGTATTTTCTTTTGATGTCTCAGAATAATAAGAAAGTTAGAAATGGCAGAAACTCCTCTGTAGATTAGTCCATAGAAAGCATTGTCTCATGGGGCTTTGGAAAAGTCCTGTCTGGTGACTAATGCACTAGGGCATGATGAGATACATTACAGAGCCCCCAGGCCAGTAACTTCTGAAGACAGCCTAAAATGTAGGAACAAAAATGAGGAAAAGAAAATAAAAAAAAAAAGGAAAAAAAAAAAAAAAAAAAAAAGGCAAAAAAAAAAAAAAGAAAAAAAAAATCTTCTCACTATTAAAAAAATACCACTTGAGTACAACCAGCATAGAACAGCATTTCAGTGCAGGCAAGTTTTCTCACAGAGAGTTTGGTGGTTTGTTTTTTTTTTTTTTTCTTCCTTAAATGTCAATTATTGAAACAGTTACAATAGTCCAGAACAATTTTACAGCAGTTTTCTAGAGCTTTTCAATAGCTGTGGTACCTTGACATTATTCCCAGTTTTTCCTTCATTATGTACAACCAAAAAAACCAAAAAACAAAAAAAAGGAAAAAAAAAAAGGAAGCCACAAACAAACAAAGAAACCACAAAACCAAAAAACCCCCAACAAAACCAACCAAAAACCCCATTTGGATAAGTGCAAATTGTAACAATGGCAGTTCTACAAATGGTTACAGTGACAAAACTTAGTGCAAAGGTGCTAAGGTGAAGAAAAGCCCACAGAATACAGAAATGACACAAAATACTGAGATAGTACTTAGCCCTATACAATAACACACTTTGAAATACCATGTTTTAAAAAGTATTGCATTTGCATTGTGTTTTTAGTTTATATTAAAATGCACTGAATACAGTTCAATTGTTAAAGCTTTGTGTCCAAGGAGTGCAAAGTGGATGAACATGGCAGGCTAATGGGACTCTGGATTTGGAAGTGGTGAGGAAAACAATATTGCATTACTGAGTTATGCAACAGAAATTAAAAAGAAGGTGGATGGACAAACAGAAAATGCAGTTAAGAACTAGTTCCAACAGCTGGCAACCAGCCACTCCATTCCCCAGCTCTCTTGGCTTTGGCTGCAATTACCTGTCTGGTTTTAGTTAATCTGAACTTCCTGAAGTGCTTGGTAAAGGGATGGGATCTGTCCAGGCAGCAGCCTTTGAATGACCTCTAAAATGCTACGTTTTTCATTATTACCATACAACCTGACTGCATGATCAGTGGCAAGTTAAACAGGGATATATTTTGTACAAAAACCTGAAAAAAAATGGTAATTGTGACTGAATAAAATACACATGGGAGGAAGTATCAGAATAGTGACGGCATCTGGTTTGTACTTGCTCTGAAGGACTTACAGAAATAACTGTGTTGGTATATGTAAAACATCTGAGTGCAAAAGGAGGAGCCTGCTCTCTCTCTCTCTCTCTCTCTCTCCCCGCCCCTCGTTAAAGCAAAGTTCTTAAAATTAAATTTTTTCCAAAGCAGAGAAAAATGGTTGCACCCTTTAAAAGAATCATGTGGAAAGGCACAGGTGCCTGGTATTTTTTCCTTACTGTTTTCCAGTCATTGTAATTTACCAGTTTTTCTCAGACCAGAAAGCTTCACTTGTTGTACTCAGAAGTACCTGAGGTTGGTACTTCCTAGCCCCCATCTCCTGCTTGTGGGCAGATTTTGGGACAGGGGGATGGAGGTCTCCAGGCCTTTTGGGAGCAGCAGAATGACTGAGGGGGCCAGCAGCACTTCACAGGGCATTGCAGAGGCACTAGTGATCATCAGAAGTGCCGGATTTGCACATTCTAGCAAGAGGAAAAATACATCAAAGATGCCAGTTTGCCCTAAGGGATTGTCCTGCAGTCAGAGGGATCGCTGCAAAAGCGGATCTCAGTGTGTTTTTATGCTGGGCAGCATTACTGGAGCAGGACCCGGCTGTCAACATTTTGCCTCGTTAATGTTTTTTTCCTTCTCTTCACTGTGCCTTCCCTGCTAGGCTGGGGCCAGCCCTGTCGTGCTGTGGGGCTGCCGAGGGCCAGCCCTGGCCGCAGCCCCGTCAGAGGGACGGTGTCCGGGGAGGAAGAGCCCGGGCTGGCAGCCGCTGGCTGTTGGAACTAGTTGGTGGGTGGTGCCTGGTGTTAGGTGTTATGGAGAGCGGCAGACGACTTGAGTCGGCAACAGTTAACACTAGCAATTGAACAGAAAATAAAAGATGCCGTATTGTTTCCTTGATAACTAGGAGCTACCACAGACTCTTGGCAGAGCTGGCAAAGCTTGCATTGTGTCTCATCCCTTCAATATGGAGCAAACTTCTGGCGGTCAGATTTCTTAACCCCACTCGTCGAAGGAATTTTGGCAGTGTAAGCGGACAAACTCCCCGTGGCCCCCGCGGCGGCCGCGGCATTTAGTGCCAGGAGTGGGACAGTTTTCATGCCAAGCAGACTGGAGACAGGAACGGCATAGTGGGTGGTTGGCAGAGTTGGTAGGGGAGGGGGGGTACTGACGGTAGCGGCGGAGGCGGCCGCCAGCACGGCCATGGAGGTGGGGGTGGAGGTAGGGGTGGCAGACTGAGAGAGGTTCATGTTGAGGTCAACAGGGGTCGTGACGGAAGCGGTCTGGGTGCTGACTTTAGCCATCTCTAAGCTGCAAACGAAGAGAGGAAGAGGAACAAACAGGTTGGGAGGGTTCAGCCAGGGCGGTGGGGCCGGGAGGGAGGAGGAGGAGGAGGAGGAGGGAGGGAGGGAAGGAGGAAGGGAGGGACAGCAACCACGAAAGGGCAGGAACCAGGATTAGATCGGTGGACGAGGGGGACAGACGAGTGGGAGGGAGAAGGGGGAGAGAGAGAAAAAAAGGGAAAATGAGGGTCAAAGGAGGAACATGTTATGTGTTAAAGAAGAGAAATAACAAAAGGGTTTTCCATGATTTGATGGGGAAAACGTTACTGAGACTCCAAAGTTCTTTCAGAACAGAAAAAAAGAAAAAAAGAAGAGGGTATGGGGGTGTTGCTAGTTCATTTTACGTAAGAAAAAAAGAAATCTAAGGAATGCAGGTAATGGCAAAAAGATGGAAAAAACGAAACTTAAAAGAAAACTTAAAATAACTATGAAGTTTACTCCCCAGCACTGATATGGTGAATTTTGCTTTTCAAAATCAGGGTAATTTTGAAAGGGGGACGCGGGGGGTTTTGGTAATTGTTTCAGTTTGTCAGTTCTGTGACATAAATAGTACCCTCTGTCATTTTGCTAGGATGAGAGAAGTCTGAGCAACAATTTGCTGCTTCCATTTAAGGCATAAAGTTTTGGTTGTTTTGGTTTGGTTTTTTTAAAGTGAGTTAGTTTTTCATTTCATTCACTGTGAGGTCAATGTGCATTTTTCATATAAAACAAACCAGATTAGCCAGTGTGTTCACTTCAGTTTGTATTTTCCCCAGACTTTTTTTTATATCACAACAACATATTTATGCAATCTACTTATAAGTAAATTAGTAGATAGGAACACTGAAGAACGCCCCAGCTTCCACAGCAGTGGTATCCTTTCTGAGCTTGCGGCAGTGGTTACAGTGAACATGACAAAGCTTTCCAGCTGACAGACAAGGTACTACATGGATACAACAGACACATCCTCAGACAGACCCCGCCAGCACCAGAAACTTCAAGACTGACCCAACCTCCGAGCCCAAGGCAGTCATGGGCTCTTGGGAGGATGCAGGAATCAAACCACCTTCGCTTTAATCTAACTCCACCCACCAGCAGGCAAGATGAGTTTGGCTTGTATATTCCTGCTTTTCTGTACATTTTTAGACATTAAAATACAGTAATTCCAAGGACACACTGTTTTTTTCATATGCCAAAATTTTTGCCTAGATAAATCCTCCCTTTGCCCATTTGCTTGTTGCAGCCTGTGCAGTGGCTTTTGGGTTGGCAAATAAGAAAAATACTAATTTCAGGATGCTTTTTGCAGGTGACCAGCTGGGAGCTATGGCAGCCTAGCATAGAAATAGGTCTATGGGTTAGAAAACTTTTGCCTGCTACAGTTATATGTGTATTCCTAGTAAGTTTGGGGTTGTCTTTTTGGTGAGTACGAACTTGTCAGGCTCCTGGGCTTTCTCCTGAGGTCAGCTGAGGAGCTGTAGCAGCTCCTTGCTTCCAGAGTGAAGTGCCAGGAAGCTGCTGGCTGGCCATGCAGAGGACTTGGTGCTTTCTTACCACACCCCATCAGGCCCAGGGAGGCTTCCCAGCAGAGGCTTTGTGCTGGTCCCTGCTGGGGACTGGGTGAACAGGCTTGGAGAGCAGCTGTAGCCAGGCTGCAGGCTGGGAGGGGAGCATGGTCACCCCACACAGGGCTTGGCAGAGCCTCACTTTTCCTCACCTTAGACACAGTTGTGAGAGCAACAGCCCCGTGGCCTTTCATAGCCAGAGAAAGGCAATGACTGGCACACTGCCTGCCTCGTGCAAAGATCAACCAGCGCTGTGTAGGGAATGAGGACACTGGACTAGAGCTTCCCAAAGCACTGCTGCTGCTGGAGAGTCTGAAGGACACCTCAAGCGGGTCTGAGCTGGGGAGAGGAGGGTGGAGGAGAGAGGGAAATGCTTGAGCACTGAGCTCCTCTCTTCCCCACAAAGAGAAGAGGGCTCTTGAAGCATAAACACCTTGGCACCTTTTGCTGGGAAGTTGGAAGGAGAGCATCTTCTGTGAGGAGCTGGGAGGGAAGGAGGGTGAGTGCATGAAATCCAGACTCCTTTGTGGGAGGTGGAGTTTTGATTTTCCTACCCTGAAATCTTTATCTGTCCCAATGGATGAGCAACTCTTAGCTTTTCTGAGCAGAGAGAAGTGCACCCTTGTGCTGTTGGCCATCTACTCACACAGAGGGATTTATGTCAAGACCACTGAATCAGAGACTCCAACTCCAGAGTGCATCCTTGTCTAGGGGGTGTAGGAGCTACAGGTGTTTTGAAAAACTCAGTTTATACAGTTGGATTTTTTAGTATTACTCAGTATTTTTCTGGGAGAGAGGCCCATAGAAAGGTATTGCAGGACTCATGTGTTTCAGTGACTCCAAATTTGCCTATTGGGCATTCAACAAAACCAAAAAAATCCCTACTGATATGGGGGGGTGTTGGAGCCTAAGCTTTTTCCTGCACCAGCAAGGAGAACAGATCCCACAAGCCAGAATGCTGGTGTTGGTAGCAGGCATTCAAACTCCCTGTCTCTGGTTTACTCACACAGGTACAACTGTAGCAGTAATTTGCCCTGTTTCCCATTTATTACTGGTGGTAACACATATGGTGGGAGTTCATCAAGTTAGCTACCAGCTGATCCATGGTAGTGGCAGCTTCCCAAACCAACAGTGGATGCAACAACATTGCATGTGAAAGTGGGTGAGGCAGCCTTCATACAAAATTTCATGGTGGCAATTTTACACTGTCCCTTTGCAGACCTGCACCTTCTGAATACATACACAAAAGGCCATCCTGCATTACCCAAAACTGGTGAAAAGAAGGGAGCAGGTGTGGCTTTGGTAGTTCTGTCGCATCTGTGAATGAACCTCTGGTAAAAAAAAAACCTTCAGGAAACTGCCCTTCAACAAGGAGCAAGTGCTGCTGGCTAAGTTCATTTATAATCCAAAGTCAGATATTACACAGGAAAACTAAAATGCAGTTCAATCTTAATAAAAGCTAGAAGATGGAATTGGGTAGTGAAAATATAGTTACTACAGGGGAGACCAGTTAAAGAGACAGAAGGTTTTACAGGAAAAAAGACATTTCTACTGCAAACAAGCTAAGACACACTCTATTCATACAGAGGCCAGCGCTCGGGTAAGCAATACAGAGTCAGACCAATACTTTAGAAAGATTTAAATCTGTCTTGATATTATATCAATATATTTATATATCTATAATTTAGAATATACTATGTACATATCGAACACCAGATTGCAATAAAAGTCTTAAAGCAAGCTGATAAATTATTCTATAGATAGCAACTTTGGTTGGAGGATAGCTTGAAGATACACACAGTATGTTTCAGGAATACTGTGGATAGATAATTTTGGTTTTTTGAATCTTATGTTGCTGAAAGACATTGGTTTATGCAGAAATACTGGCCCTGGAAACCAATTCCCATGAACAATAGATCTTGTAGGGGACAAAAAGATCTACCTTATGCTGAATGCTTATATGGCTGTTATTTCTTCTAATTATTGTTTTCACATACCAGACCACACTTTGGGCAGTCTAGGTACTGTACTCATCTCTTCCCCAAAGCTGTTTTATGCCACCGTCTTTAAAAGAGACAGCATCACTTGTAGCAGGTTTAGGAAGTGGCTCCCAGCACACAGAGGCAGCAGCAGCAGCAGCCTGGCTCTGCACCTCTGTCCTGCCTGAGCACCTAAACCTCACTAGAACAAACCTCCTGCCTGTCTCACAGCTTCTCAGTTGTCCTCCAGTGTGACTGCACTCGCACTGCTGCTGTGGTGGCACCTGGCTGGACAGCAATGTCTCATGTGAAAGGAGAGGTCTGGAACAGTGTCACTTTTTACAATGAAAAAGCCACCTTAATTGCCTATGTTACCTTACAGCTTAATTTATTATACATTACTTTAGGAGTCTTCATTTACAAATGAAGTCACTTCATCTAGATACAGTTCCAACACATGGTACATAATAATATATGATGGTTTATTGTAGATTATGGTAACAATTGACTTCTATCTAGAAATTTAACAGGAACAAAGTACTTGGTTTCTGGTTTCACAGGGTACAGATAGAGATCCATGGTATATGACTGCTGAGAAGTTTTCTTCTTTGTGAAAGTATATTAAAAGACCTCATATAGATCCCATTCCATCAAAAGAATCATTAAACAGTAACCAACAGAAGTGTGAGAGTTCACAGGCTTTTCTAAAGTGAGACAAACAGTTTTGTTCACTAGAGTTTCTGTCTCTGGTGAGCAGCTCACTGCAACTCCATTAATAAGTGCATTATTTTATTTGCATGCTTTAGCTGTCTTGAAGATCTTAAATGGTTATCTTCCGAGATCCAGATGCATGCCATATGGTGTTTGTGCAACTAAAAATGAAGGGGTCTATTCTCGTCTCGATGTGTGGGGAATCCCTGAACACCAAGAGAAGAACATATCCTTAAGGGTTAAAGGAGGGAACACATTTTTATTTGATTACAGGGCTTACGGAAGTGACTTATATTTGCTACAAAGAATATAAATCAAAAGAGCTGTAGGTTGTTCTAAGGTTCTGGAAATGGCTTATCTTAGTTTTCACAGTGCATCCCTATATATATCTTTCCCTAGGAGGCTGCTTTCAGACTGTATTATAAAAAGCAGTATTTTTGTTTGCTATAACACAGAGCTGCACAAACATCCCATTCCTCCGCTCCAACCATTACAGTGGTGCACTACAGAACTGGGATGGAGAGGAGGCTGGACCACAGGAAGCTGTAGGCCTGTGACTGCAGCCCCCACATAAATCACATACTTTGTACTACCTTAACAGCAAACATAGTTAAACACAAAGCTTGATTCGTATCACAGTATTTTTGTGGGGGTAAAAAAGAAAATAAAAGAAAAAAGCCCTATAAAATACATAGCTATGCCCCCTCCCCCACAATATATTGCCTTAGTCCAGCATTTACAAGTAGATCTAGGAGACAGCACTATATCCATAGCACTTTCTTCTCTGCATAATTGCAAATAAAAGTGGGATCAATTTAAATATTTTTCTAAATAATCATATAAAAGCTGTTGGAGACCTAAGCCATCACCATGGCTTAGCTAAACAGCCAGTGCTTTCATTAATTCTGGGAATGAGAAGTGCAGAAGCAGATAGTCTCACCCTGTCTCATTAGGGAATGCTTCTTACAGATTTGTGGTGCTGTCTCTGAAAAAGTAAATCCTGTGCCTCTTCAGCAACCTAATGTCAGTTTATCAACTCTGAGTGGCAATTTCCACTCGGTAAATTAGATCTGTTTTGCAATCTGTTTCACTATATTTGCCATTTAGGACAGTAAAATGGATCTGTGAAAAGTATTTTCCTCTAAACAATTTATGATTGTCATTTCATTTAATTTATCCACTGATATTTTAGGTGGATGCTAATGTGAGTATTCAGATTTTGCAGCTTTTGTCATGCAACATGTACCTGGAATTGCACCGGATTAAGCTCCTTTCCATACAAACCAACAGCAAACACAGGTTCTAATGATACAGGCTTTACAAACCATTAGGAATTGAGTACTACGCAAAATGTGGACACTGCAAAGCAACTTTCTGGATCTACCCAGGACAGACATTTGCTGGAGAGCAGACAGAGCAATCTCGCAGAAGCATGATCACTTACAAAGCCAACTTACCTTGCATTAATGAGGTACTGTGCTAAGCTGATGTTTGCAGGGGATCCTGTGATTGTAACTTGTCGTTCTGCGGAGCCTTCTGTGGCATTAGCAATCTTGATCTGCGCTCCTGACATCTGCCTGATTTCATTTATCTTACTGCCTTGTCTGCCAATAATGCAGCCTATTAACTGGAGCGGGACAAAGACTGAGATTAGTGCCACAGACACAAGCAAAAACCACTTCACTGCAATCTGTAGTATTGCTAAAAACATGGTTATGAGCAGCTCAGTACCAAAACAAAGAAGATTTTTGCTCTGCTGTTTGGAAGGAATTCCTAGTGTAGTCTATTGGCTCTATGCTCATATGCCTCTAGATCCAGCTTTGCTGCTACACGGTTAAGTCAGTATCTTATTTCTGGTATTTCAAGACTATTTCACTGTCTCCTATGGCAGAAAATGACAGCATGCTGAGGTGCTGAGAAAAACAAACCACAGCCCTGCCTGACTTGCCAGTGCCAGCAGCAAGCCAAGAGCAGCAGCTGAAGTCAGGCTGACCAGCTCTGCACCTTTCCAGAGCACTGACTGCCCTATACCTCCCTGGGTACACGTGGCTCTTGCTTGGCCAGGTACTGTGCATTAAAGTCAGTGGGATTTACAGCTCTCTGCCTGCAGGCAGAAGCAGGCATTAGAAGAGACTAAATTTGTCTGCCTTCCTTTACAGAAACTTACCAAAACTCTTATTTTGTGAATAGAACTGAGCCTGATCCGTGTGTGTGTGTGCACTGTGTCCCAGGGTGTTGCTTCTCCAGCATGGGGAGCCCCCAGGAGCAAGTGGGCTCTGAGCCAGCAGCTGAGGTCGAGATGTTTTGGTTTCTGTAAGGTGCGGAGGGGGATTTTGTTCTGTGCTGAGGAAGGATGGGTGCTGAGAAGCTCAGCCACGGCCAGAATGGGTGGAAAACAGAATTACTGTACAGGTCTGTTGATGCTGGGATAATGTTGCCAGTTTCGCAGAAGGATGTGCCAAGAGGCAGAGATTGCCCTTCCCCTCCCACCCTTCCTGCTGCTTCAGACCCCGACGTGTTGCCCTTTGTGGTGCTGTAGAACCTGGAGTAACTGGCCAGAAACAGATTCACATTGTCCAGACATTTTATCAAAAGAAGAAAAACCTCCCAGTGCAATCCTTGCTTCACACTCAGGGACAAACAGAAAGCCAAGAAGGGGTACCCAGGTAGCTGAAACAAAGACCAAGCTGTGACGAGCACAAGAGGAGCAACCACGAGGGGGAAAAATGGGGTGGCAGGAAACGCACACAGGGTTTCCCATCCTGTTACAACAGGAGGGCCTTGCTGAGCTCCCTGTCCTTATCCCAAGGATCTCTCTTAGTGTGTGACTACAGAGTGCAGAGGATTGATGTAAGCTTCACCAGGAAGCCTCTGGCCTCTCTGTGTGCACACCAGTGTGCCTGCACTGGCTACCTGTGGGCAGCACAGGGACCCCTAAGCCTCTGCTCCTGATGCCTCAGTCTCCCAGGCCTCCGTGGTCTGCAGGGAGTGAAGGTGGCACAGGAGAGGAGAGCACCAGAGCACAGGCAGAGAAGGCACCTGCTGGGTCACTCAGGAAGCTGCCACTTGTATGCCAGGGGTCCTCCAGTGATGCCCAGCTTGTCACCCAGGTGGGGCAGTGCAAAGAATGTGCCATCTCCTAGCTGAGTTTGAGTTAGGTAGTGAGGATTTGGTCCACACTGGTCAAGGACGCTGGTGATGCTGGTGTCTGGAGGAGAGGTTTGGTAACCTTTGGCCTGAAGCTCTCGGAAGTCACCCTTCAATGCTGTGACAACAGGCTTCTTGGACACCCTCTGCAAGCCATGACACGGCCTGTGGCTCATGCAGGACGCACTACTCCATCTGCCATGCAGGAAGGACAGCAGTGCTGGGGGCTGGGGCTCTCTCTGGGATGCTTTTCTCATTACATGTTACTTACACTGAAATTTGAGCAGTATTTGAGTATTCAAGAGCTGATGTGTTCTTGAAGAAATTCAAGGGACATTTGGTTTTGGGCATTTGCTTTTACATACAGACACCTGCCTCAGATGCCTTGCTGTGAGATGGAACCATGTCAAGCTGCACCCAAACATCCCTGGCCCATTTGGGAGAGGAGCCAAACCTACCAGACTACCAAGCCTACTATACACTGTAGTCTAATACTACACTTACTAATAAATATAATCATCAGTGGCACAGGGTCCACTGTGGACAGAGGCCTGTCACTTGTGGTGCCCTCCAAGTTTCGCTACTGGGCCCAGTATTGTTTAACTTGTTCATCAGTGACTCGGATGAAGGGGCAAGAGGCTTCCTCAGGAAGTTCCCTGATGACACAAAGCTGTGAGGAGTGGCTGATACCCCAGAGGGCTGTGAAGCCCTTCAGAAAGACCTCGACAGAGAGGAGGAATGGGCAGAGAGGAACATTCTGAAATTCAACAAAGGTGGGGGCTGACCTGCTGGAAAGCAGCTCTGTGGAGAAGGACATGGGGGTCTTGGTGGACAACAAGCTGTCCATGAGCCAGCAGTGTGCCCCTGGGGCCAAGATGGACAATGAGATCCTGGGGAGCATTAGGAATAAATAACACTGCCCCCAGATCAAGTGAAGCCATCCTCCCCCTCTACTCATCCCTGGTGAGGGCACATCTGGAGTGCTGTGTCCAGTTCTGGGCTCCTCAGGACAAGAGGAACATGGAGCTCCTGGAGCAGGTCCAGTGGAGAGCCACAAAGATGATTAATGGATTGAAGCCTCTCCCTTATGAGGAAAGGCTGAGGGAACTTGGCCTGTCCAGCCTTGAGAAGGGACAGCTGAGAGGGGACCTCACCACTGTCTGTCAGTATCTGGAGGGAGGGTGCCAAGAGGGTGGATCCAGGCTCTGCTCAGTGGTGC
>VZRO01006629.1:1129632-1232488 GCA_013397915.1 Daphoenositta chrysoptera
AATTTCCACTGGTATTTCAAATTCCCACCTAACGCTTACAGACCACCTGAGCAGTAGCTGCTATCTCTGCCTTTATGCTCCATCTGTCTGACAATTTCTTTTTGAACCTGTTTCTCCTGTTGCTGTCCAAGGGCCATGGCAGTGACTTGCAGAGCTTGCTGATGTGTTCTGTGTAAGTTATCACCATTTGTTTGTACACCTCAAAATTTCAGTTGATTCTTGATCTGTGAGCACCAGGTAAAAATGGTTCCACTTTCTCTACACCACCTCCACCTGTCTTCCCCTACCTCAACGTACCTCATTTGTCCTTGTGCCAAAAAAACTCCAAACAAACCAACCCTAAAACACAGGTTCTACTTTTTGCCTTTTTCTAGCTTTGCTCTGTTCTTCACTAAAGTTCTGCTGGCACAAATGAAAACATGACTGAGTCAGGAGTCTGGACTCTTAAAGGGTGGGACTCGAAGGTCTCCTGTGATTCCTCCCACCCCAAACTCCTGATGCCAATCGTTTCTCCCAATATGCTACGGCATCTCTGGTTCAGGTACCTCTCTTCCATTTTTTTATATTCCCCATAATGCTCAACAGAAATTCTTTACATATATATATATATATACGTGTATATATGTNTATATATATATATATGATTTTCCTGTAATGCTAAAGCATTGACAAGAGTCTAATAAAAGAGTTCAATGTTGCAGAGCATGGACTGTCACAGGAAGTGGCACGGAGATTTTAAACACTGGTAAAAAAGAATCAGCTTCCCTTCTTACAATGCAGTGCTTGTAAAAAGGGCCAAGAATTAGCCTCTGCAACTTGGTATCTGCTGTCAGGAGCAGAGGGGTTGACCACACCAGTTCACAGGTATTCACGGTTCCCCTTGGTTCCTTGCTGCCAACATAGAGCAGCTCCATTTGCTTTGGCAAAGCCTCTGCATTAGCTGAGCAAGCAGGTGCTCATCATTAGTGAGACTCTTCAATCTCTTTTCAGAAAGATACAGGCTGAAACTCTTAGTTTCAGGTTTTGGTGGGTTTGTTTTGTGTTTTTTAACCAGAAGTCTGGGGCAGAGTACTCTACAGGGAGAAATGTCTCCTGAGGCAGGATTACAGTTCTTCACAGACTTGGAGCAGGCCCTGGAAAAAGATGCTTAAATACTCTGTATCTCTTTAGAGCAAAACAATAATAATGTTAAGAAATTTCCTTGCCATGACAATGCAAAATCTAGACTATAATAATTGCACAGACTTTGCAAGTAGCCATATAGAAAAATGAGAAAACATGTGGGCTGCTCCGAGAACATTTTGCACATGTGAGTCCCACTCATTTTCAGGGAAATATTTAGGCATCATAGGGAAATAAAGGCAGTTCTTCAAGTCTGCCATATCCATCTTGGACGGATTGACACTTCTGTTTCTATGGAGTACCAATCAGATTTACAGCTGCCTTAAAATGTTCTTGGTGCTTCCTGAGGGGTAACTTGCTTTCCTGTTGCTTGTCCCTGACTGCCTCTCCCACATATATGCAAAATATGCCCAGTTTTCAATGAGACAGATTTTTTAATTATTATTGGCTTCTTCGTTTACTCTCAATGGACATTTTGGGGTATTGACTCATGAAACTTTTAGACATCTGTTATTTACACCCAAGGATGCCATGTCTTCTTTCTTCTAAGATTCTTCTAAGGACCTGTTTATGCCACCTTATTCTGGGATTTAGGGGAAACACACTTACATTGTGTAGCTTGGGCAGCAGTGGAAGGACAGACAAGATGCCAGCAAGGACAGAAAGGCAACCAAATGCCCCTGTTAGAGGTTTTGATGAGCAAAATGAGATTATAGATAAGGACCAAAGTGACTTCTGAGATGGACTGGGAGAAGTGTCCTCTTTGTTCTCTTTTTGGAGTTATATAGAAGTTATGAAAAAACCTAGAAAGGCAAATCTTCTGAATTCATTATTTGGAGAGGAAGCCTCAGCTTTTAGCATGTGGAAAATAACTTTCAGTAAAACATATTTTTTTAAAATTCTCCAGTGTCTCTTTGTTATTGAGCAATAGGTTAACTGCAATTGTCAGCATATTGTGTGAAGAAAGCAGCATGATGTTGTTACAGAAATTATTAATAACAGAAAAATAAACTTCTGTGACTGCCTAAATGCCACAGGGAGTGAGGAAAATTTATTTTAATATGAAGCTACATAACTTGTAAATGGCTATTAATTTCTATTTGCTGTAGACTAAGCTAAACTCAGCTCCTTATTGTCTTTGTATCTGATTTTTCTCCATCAGATTCTTAGTGATGCTTTGGCTTTATGTGTTTATCATTATTCTGGTTTCAAAAAGTATGTTGTAGCACATGTAGATATACGCTGACTTCTGTGATACCTGCAAAGCACGTAGGTATTTGCAAGTCCCATGGTGTTCTCCTGTGTTCTGGACTTTTACACAGATAAGCACATCTGATAAGAAAGCTGTGGAACTCGTGCAGCACAGGGAATCCCTGGAGTTGGAGCAGGCAGGGGACAAACCATGTGCAGCTTCAGGGCTGCACTGCAACTCCATGCCAGGGCCTGCAGCTTCCTTCACCTTCAGCCAGATAAAAAATCACTGTGCCATACTGACAGACATCAAAACTGGGACTAGGAGATGCTTGTTGGGAAAGCAAAGTCAAATTGCCCATGCAGGCTTTGCTGCACAGCTGCTGCTGCCTCTCCCACCCTGACCTCCCTCCACACACAGCAGGTGACTGATGGTGCTGGTGCCTTCCCACCCTCTCTGACTGGTAGCTCTCCATCTCCCTCATATCCTCATTTCCCTTTGAATCACTAAGGTTGTAAAAGACCTCTAAGATCACAGAGCCCAATGAGTAACCCAGCACCACCTAAACCAAGTCTTCAAGTGCCACATCCACAATTTCCTTTTGAACGCTTTCAGGGATGGTGATTCCACCGCTTCCCTTGGCAGCCTGTTCCAATGTCTGACCACCCCTTCAGTGAAGAAATTTCTCCTAATATCCAATCTAAACCTCCCCTGGTGCAACATCCTGAGGCCATTTCCTCTTTTCCTATCACTTACTTGGGAGAAGAGACCAACTCCCACCTGCCTACAGTCTCCTTTCAAGTAGTTACAGAGAGCAATGAGGTCCCTCCTGAGCCTCCTCTCTCCAGGCTCAACAACCCCAGCTCCATCAGCAGCTCCTCGTGGGACTTGTGTTCAGACCCTTCACCAGCTCCACTGCCCTTCTCTGGACTCACTCCAGCACCTCAATGTCTTTACTGAACTGTGGGGCCCAAAACTGAACACAGGATTTGAGGTGTGGCTTCACCAGGGCCAAGCACAGAGGGACAATCACTGTCCTGATCCTGCTGGTCACTGTTGATAGAAAGAAATAAATTTTTGGCTGCCTGGAGAGCAGCCCTAGTGCAGCTTTGATGGGGACACGGGACACCAGTATCCATGGTCACACTGAAAGACCCCAGGGAAGGCACCTGCAGAATTCCCAAGCAGCTCCTGATTCCCGATAGGACAAGCGCCTGTTCTTCCCTCTGCTCTGCAGCCCTGGGTGTGCTCACACAGACAGGCACACACAGAGCTCAGGTGGGCAGCACCAACCTTCCAGCCCTCTAACACACACCGTGACACCACACAAACATCACAACTCCCTCTCACCACCTGTGAGCCCTGCAGGCACTTCCCAAGCCTAACCCCATTTTGGCCTTGGCTTTGCTCCTTTAGCAACAGCAAGAACACACTGTGTAGCCAGAAAAGCCTTCTGTGAGAAGCAGCGTGCGGATTCGTGTTTGCTTTTCACCAGCAGCGCTGAACAGGGCACTTCACACCTCATGGATGAGAAACTGATGGTTTTTAAACATTTCTACTGCACTACAGGACCCAGGGCCAACTTTCTCCCTCTCTTTCTCTGCTATGAACCCTGAAAGAAAGTCAGAAGAGTGACCTTGGATTTACATCTTTGATGGCAAGAACAACATTTGCCTGAAAGTGAGATTAAGAAACTTCTGCTGTAAGGATAAAGAAGGTTCTCCTAAAAAATTCTCAACATAAAATAAATTGGGTGCAAAGCAGGAACTGATAAATCAGCAGGGCATTTTTTACATAACAGAAAGCTTAAGAAATCACAGCACTCACACCTCCACTTCTTTGTGATTCTGTACCTCTTTCTTACTGTAAATCATTGCCACTGAGTTTAATAGGGCTGGCATAATATTGTAAGTATCTCTTAAGTAATATAATTGCTATTTGTGATCCCACTCATGCTTGAAAGCTTTTTTTACTGGAGGGGAAAACTTCCATTTTCCAAGTGACTCATTTGGAATGAAAACTGAAAAAATACCCCAACCCTGTGTGCAATGAAATTAAATAAAAGGGAAAGGCATTTTTATGTGAAGCCCAGCATATCAGCTGGGCATTTTGAGCTGTTTTAAGATTCAACACCATGTTTTCCATAGACACTAGGGCTGTCGATCACAGCTGACCCAGAGTTGCTGGAGCAGGAGTGGTTTCTAGCCCTTGTTTTTTAAATAAACCCTTACACTGCACCTTTAAATATCCAAAGTAGCTTTGCTCAGAAAAAATACTGTCTCGGGTAAGTGCAGGGTTCAGTGGAGACGGGCACAGAGGACTCCAGCCCAACACACAGCACACAGGGCTCCACATTCTTCCACCCCCTCTGGCCCCTCTGCTGAAAACACCCGTGCCAGTGCCACCTGAGAGACGAGATTTGGGAACCCAGGCTTTTGTGAAGCCAGTGTAGCCCTGTGGAACTGTCACCGTGGGGCACGAGAGGGGACAGTCACTCCTGCTGCTTCCATCCAGCATTCCACCAGCCCCTCGCACCCCTCCCCACAGACTGAGTGCTGCACAGTTTATTCTGTGGCTGGTGCTTACACATCAGCCAAAGATTAGAGGTGTCCCCTCTGGTGGCAGAGGAGCGAGAGAAGAGAAAGAGATACGGACTATTGGTCCACTTACATCATTGGGAATAGTAAGTTCATGGGAACTGGTTGGAGTAGTGGCATCCAGTCCTATTCAGGGGACAGAGGGAAAATGTTACGCCAGCTGTTTGCAAGAAGGGCAAGACATAACAAATGAAATTTTAAAGAAGGAAACATACAGAAAGGAGAGAAAAGAAAAAAAGAGAAAAGAAAGGAGCAAAAAAAAAATAGAGAACTGCTAGTGAAACAGAAAAGAAAGCAAAGGATGCAAAACTCAGAGGGCTGGACTAATTTTAAATGAGTCTTATTTTAATTAACCTTTAACCCACCAAAGCAACAAATGTCACATGATATTCCACAGGGTCATCATAAAAAGCTTCTAGAAAATGAAGGGTTTCCTCTAAAAATAGTCTCTGAAGCTTGTTCTAAACACATCAATTGAGAAATTAATGGATGGCTGAAATTGGACCTGTCTACTAGGAGCTCTAGAATATGGAAAATTAAAGTGGATGTCAAATGAACAATTAGCAGAACAAAATACATATTTATGGAAAATAATTTTAAAAAATAAAATAAGGACGAAGAAATTAACCTAAGAAAATTTGGAAATTATATGAGGGATTAGTTGCTGAAGAAATGCTGGGAAGGGTAATTTTGGAAGGGAAATGGATAAAGTACTCTAAGCTGCATACATTTGTTTGTAAATTGGGTGGACAAAAGGAAAATGCTCAGGAAAAACGGAATTACTGCTGTAACACACAGTAACACTACAGAAACGTACATCTCACAAATATAACCAGGAAAAAATTAAGGAGCAGGATGTTAATGACAAGAATAAGGAAAATACAAAGCTAGGAAAGGCAATTTAGTATTACTTGTAGATATTTTATCAGATACATCACGAAGAAACAAAAGTATGTTTTGATGTCATGAACCTTTCTCTTCTTTTCCCTTTTTTTGGTGTTTATTGCATTATTTATAAAGGCATGCCAAAAATTCTCATTTACAACTAGAATACAAAAACGTGACTCACCTACATTTTTTTTATGTTTACATCCATTATGAGTTGCATAAGCTTATTTCCCATTGAATATCAAATAATCAAGTTGCTCACAGACTTTGTGATGTATGTGATAAAATGTTATTTGCCATACAAAGCATGTACCAGTACAGATGCGTTTCTGTTCTGTGAAGTTTTTAGATGCCAAGCATGTATGTTGTGAAGCAAAGTAAAAATGTTTATTTTCAGGGTTAAGTGACTTCTCACTCTTGGATCAGGAATTCAGCCTCAGTTTTATTAAGTAGGGAGCAAATTTTAAGTCCTTAACTAAATTTCCACTGCATCTTGTAGCTATATCTGCGTTATCTAGCAGGAAGTGAGGCACTTGTCCCAGCAGTGATGATTACAGATGCTCTCAAGACATTTGGCTCTACAAGAATTCAACTTTCAGCATGCCGTAGTTTCTTTAATTAGTGTTTCTGTGCCATGGGTAAAAACTGTTTTCCCATGTTTGCTTCCCTCTGATCCGTGTTACCAAAGCATGGACAAGAAGCCTGTCCAAGTACTTTCCTTGGAACCAACTGGTACATACTGTATGGTCCACAATAACTTTGTGAGGACTGAGCAGAAGAAACTCAGGGCTTTTAGCCAGGGGCACAAATGAAGCAGTTGTGATTAATAAAAGTAACAAAACAAAGCATGTTTTAGTAATGATGAAAGGAACTGTAACAGAGGTACGGGAGGGAAGAAGAGAGATTAATGTGTAAAAACAGAAGGATTGCTGGTCATTGACCACATTTATTATTAAAATGATGTAATGACCACGGGAAACAAAGCTGTTAAGAAGAAGGACATCCCCAGGGGGTCATGGGTACGTACCAGGGAAACCAGGGGTGGTCTGCCCAAGGGGAGTAAAGGGGGGATGCTGCATAGCCAACTGGTGAAGCTTGGTCAACTGCAGGGCAGGATGGGAAATTAGAACTAACCAATCAAATGGAATTATTTCAGAGCAGAGAAACCATCTTACGTGTTCTAAAACTGGATTAATTAAAATTATATTGAAAAATAAAAAGCTTAATCATTCATTCTAATCTACTGTAGAGAAAAAAAAAAACCAAACTGGTTATAAATGACATCTCTACTGTTATTACATGTAATGGCTATTGTTAATATTAACTAATTACTGTAGAATTACATATTAAAAAACCTCAAATATATCACATGCAAAAAGACCAAGATAACTGTCATTTGTTCGTGGGCCATTGTACTTTCTAGCAATTATTACACAAGGTAGGAGATGCAGCTGGGCTAACACTTGGCTATACAGTGTGTTGGTCAGGAAAGGTGTCCTTAGGCCGTGTCTTTATTGCTAACTGTAGAAAGCAAATGCTGCCCAGAACAAATAAGAGGGACAGGAACAAAAAGGGAGTAATTTACATGTGCTGGACTCACGTCTGGATGAGGGATGGCATACTGCCCCTGAATCGTGAACGCCTGGAAACAACAAGCACAGTTAAGACACAGGTTAGTCAGGTGCGACAAGCAGCATTCCTGTTCTCATCAGAAGAGCTTCTCCTGCCCTCCCCTCCACACCCCCCCAACAAATGCCACCTGCACTGCTTTCCACGCTGAGTGAGGTTTAATTGTCTTGTGCTGTTTGATAATCCTTGGCATGGTACAGAAAGGTCTGTGAGGCTGCCCGTGTACGCCTTGCAAGCACAGGATGCCGAACGCCGCTGCCCGAGCTCTGACGATCTCGGCCCTCAGGACCTCTCTTTAGTCCAGCTCTGTCTGCCAGAAGCAGAGCTGAGGACGCTGAGGGGGTCAAGGAGCACAGGGGGTGGCCACAGGGGCTGGCCACATCCCCTCCCTGCTGCTCCATCTCCCCGGTGACACCAATGCACGTAGGGAGATGCTGATGCCACAGCAGCAAGGGGCACTGTGAGGAAGGGACAGACCTGCTCAGGGTATGCCCTGCCCTGTCCTCCGCTCCTGACTGCCACGTGTGTGCAGGGCCACGTGCCAGGCGGCTCTGAGCCACCTCGTCTGGCTGCCCACAGCCACAGATGCCAAGTGCCAGCATCGGTGTGCCCCGGGGCACCTCACAGAGTTCATGCCCAGGCTGCCGTGCCAGTGGGTACCTGAGCATGTGTGCTGATGGCAGCCCGTCCTGCAGGGCCTGCACACAGGGCCAGCAGGCCAGCTTGGAGACAGGAGCATCACGGAGACCCCCAGCACAAAGGGCGGTCTCATCTTCCACAACAAACCAAATATCCTCCCTCCAAATCCAGCCACCCTGCACCACAAGAGCAGTGCAAGGGGTATAATTTCTGGCGTCATTTCTGGCAGCACTGGGGTGAGGTGTGGGTGCACAAAAGGAGATGAGTGAGGAGGGATACAATGGCATGCCTGGCACCAGTTACCAGAGCCCTTTGTCTCTCCTGCTGGTCCTGTTCACCTCTCTGCAGTGGCCTACAAAAAACAAACTGCAGAGAGTTTATGATTTTCTATTATGTATGAAAGGAATGGCATGTCAGAAAAATTTTAATGTGCTTGTGCTTAGACAGGCAGGAAAGCAGAAGGACACATTATAACATAAATATTTGTAGTGGGAGAATTATAAACAGGAACAGAGCTGATTAGCTTAGTTTGCAAAATGCTTATTTGACAAAAGGCCTCTTAGAAAGTAATGAATCCTCTGCAAATGATAAAACAATTCATTTAATGGAGTTCGGATATTAAAACCTTTAATGTCTCAACTGCATGATGCACATTTCTGCAGCAGAATTTCCCTTCTGGAAGAGAAACATTTCATTTAGTTTTTGAATTAGTTATAAAACCAGGCCATAATCTGGAAAATATTATGCACATGAGCAGTTTTCAGGGAGAAGTATGTGCTCCAGGCTCAATGGGAGGTTTGTGGGCAAATGTATTCACGTGCATCTATAGGGAATGGGCATCACTCATGGGTTATATATCACAAGAAAAGGTTTCAGTCCACAAAAACAAATGATTGCTGCTATCAGTGGGTCTAAAGGAAACATGTATCCAAGCAAGCAAAACTGGTTTAACTGTGTTACCAAAGGAGGACAACCTGAGTGGGGGCTCTGTGCTCAGCCAAGCACAGGAGCAGCTTCAGGGAGGTTACAGGGGGTCCATGGGCAAACAGTGGGTTTGGAAACCACACTTTGGTGTCTGAACCTCTGTGCTGGATCGCAGGTGTCCTTTTAGGTCTCAGCCATACTTCAAACCCAGCTGAGAACATCTTTTACATGGCTATTTCCAAGCAGTGGTCTGCAAACCAGCAAGAATCCATCACAAAAAAGTCACCAGAAAACCTAACAGAAGTCACCCCTTCCCTCATCATTCTGCTCCCTCACACTTCCATGTATACATATGAGGAAGTAAACAAACTGGAGAAGTAACAAAAATAATGAACATTCAGTGCTTGGACCAGGTTTCCTTGGTTGCTTGGTAGTCCATGAAAACCATCAAATCAGAACACACAAGATGGGCCTTGAATTTTATTTCAAATAAAAAAGAGAAAGAAAGGTTTTAATTTCTTAGGCTGCCAAGAGGTCATCTGATTGACTTAGCTTGAGAAAACAGTCTCTGTCTGCCTTACCCCTTGTCAGGGGAACCTTGTGTTTTTGGGGCTGAGGGCTGGGGCTTGCTAAGCACAAGGCTGATTAGAGGCTACTGAGACATCTGTCCTGTAATGTTCCCCTGAGCACACAGGCTATGGATCTGCTTCCATCAAAGTCAAGGGCAACTTTCCTACTGGCACAAGTAACAGCAGGGATGACTTGGTCTGTACATCTTCCTCAATTTAGACCATCCTACTGGTAACAGACACAAAGCAAAGCTCTGAGTACCCATTTAAACACCAAGGTAGCACACGGGGTAGAAATTTCCAATCTAACCACTGCACATGCTAAGTAACAGTAAGGGCCAGAGGAGAGCAGCGTTCAGTTTCCTTTTAGTTTTGTTACACAATGCAGTATCAAAGAAGCACAAGAGAATTAAAAGCAATACTTAAAGTGGAAGCACCCCAACCTTTAAGGAAAACTAGATATTACATTTTGCTAATGTTATTTATTTTACTAAGTGTTAAAAAACCAAAATCCTTTCAAGATAGCCATGATGTAATTTAGAAGAGAAAAATAACTTCTGATAGCTTAGCTGAAAGGTTGAATGGAATTAAGAATGCTGATAAAATTTTATTTTTGTGTCTTTCCATACTGGTGTCCAAACACAGCTTAAGCATTTTCTTATGAAGTCTGATTAGTCACAGTACACAGAAATTCAAAGCACACAGAAGGTGTCTGACTCTTACACTCTTTCTCACATCAACAAGGTTGCATTAGAAAAGTGAGAACACTTTTTTAGCTGATAAAACTGAAGATGACAAGAGCTATTAGACCTGAAAATAGGACACTTTCAATTATTTATACAAACTGCTCAGCACCCTCTAGTAAACAGTTTAAATACTTTTGAGTGATGATATATTGAGACGGTCTTTGAAGGCAGTGGCAATTACAACACTGGTAAAATGGGCATATATATATATACACATACACACATATTTCTTAAAGGAAAACACTGCAGTGTAAACTTACAGATATGGAGTAAATTATTCTGAACTTTTCAGTCATAGACCAGTTTCTGGCACATTATTTTACATTTCAATTCAGCTTTGGTCACTAAGGAAGCAGATTTCTTATTTTGATGACAACAAGTAAGAGTAATAGTCTCGAGCATGATGAAAGCTACTACATCCAGGTTATGAAAATCTGGATATACATTAAAATGAATAATTACAGAGTAGAAGGGAGAACTCTGAGACAAAAAAAATCAGAGAAAGTTCATGACAAGGGCTGTCAGAAGCCTTTTGGCATATGCTTGTGAAGTGCAGGAGTTTTCTTATACATTAGGAGATTGTGGTGGCACAGGTCGTCACACCAACAATGCCAGCAGCACCTTGGGCCCTCAAGCCCCATCAGGAAATCCATGTCCAGCTTCTCATACAATCTCCAAATTGCCAAAGGTGGGACACAGTCTGTGCCATCAGCCCACACCCTGTGACAGGGTGATGACCTGGAATGGGCTGATGGGGTGGGAGGGGGGACCTGCCTGCAGATGTTCCATCGTGCAGGTAATGGGTAACTGCTTAAAAAGAGACCTTGGCATCACTTTGGGGAAAAGATTTGGTTGGGTGGGGGTGCCTCACTACCAGAGAAGCTCTACATGTGTTAATCCTGAGTAGAGAGATGTCTGCTTTCCTCTAGGCTGGGTTTATGGGGTCAATTTCCCCTTGAGTTGGGCAGGACTTGCAATATCTCTCTCCTCAACCACTGCTCATAGCCTTGTGGCTACACAGGTTCCCCTGGGACCCTCCCATGGTGTTTTTAGGGTATTTATCAGCTGTGTTCACCACTGGCTCTTCAGTGAAAGCTGCATTCCCCCTGCAATGGATGATGGCAGAGCATTCCTACTATGCCTCTGCCACACGCTGCAGACCCATTTCACACATTACTAAAAGACACAGAAGAACCACAGTGCACATGGGTTTTTAAAGGCAGATGAGAACCCTGACTGATATAGCTTAAGGTGAAGGGGGAATCATCAAAACTTCTTTATATAAAAGAGGAACAGGAATGCTGTTCTTGTGTTATCAATCAGGTCGTTCCATGCTATGGTTGGGAAGGTCTACACTTGCATGTAAGTAGTTGCAACCACCTCAGAATTCCACTGCAGTGGAAATTATGTGTGTGTAAATCCTTACTGCAAAACGCACTATTTGGTCCCAAAAAGTATGAAAACTATGAGAGAAAAATTATGCTTTTCATGAGCAGAAACATCCTGCTGTTTCATCATCTCTGAAAATTGACAAAACTGCTTATATTGCTAGTGAAGCTGCAAGTTAAGAAAAAAAAACCAACCCCAGCAATAAGCAGGGCTGCCCCACTCAATGAACTCCTGATTTGGACAACTATTAATCTGCAGAAGGTCAAACTTTTTCATTTACAGAAGCTAATGTTAAATCTTGTTAAAATACCAGATGGTCACCATTCTGTGTAAAGTTTGCAATGCAGTGTTCTCCTGTCCTGCAAACTGTAAGCACATGGAGTAGACAAAGCACATCAATACTATACCAGGCAAGAAAGAGTAAAAGTTGAAAACTAACAGGCGCTGGCTGAGGCTGGGCCAGGACGGTGTGGTTTCCAGCTGAAGCCAAAATGGTGTCTGCTCTTACCTGGCCACCTGCAAAAATGATAGGTGCAGAGGCAGGTTTGGGACGGTAGGGGATGGTGGCACCTTTGGGTGGGGACTGCAGACAAAAACACAAAGCAGTCAAAATGCAGAATAAAGCAGAGCTTGTATTAAAAAGATGACTCTTTATCTTGGTCACCTCATACAACAAGGCATGCAGATAACCCAGCCCAGCCCCCCCTGCCCTCCACCCCATCAGACCAAAAGCACGCTAGAGGCCTCCCGTCTGGGCTTTGGGAGAGGAGCTGAGGACCTGACTGCACAGACAAAACAGGCAATGGGGACACCTGTGGTTTCATTACTGACACTGTCAGATGAAGCTACAAAGCTTCATTAATCATGTTAAGGCATTTCAAGAAACGTGGGCACAATTTTGAAAATGGTCAATGGTTTGGAAGTTATGGGTGTTTTCAACACAGGTTAAAATGCCCAGATTTTTATGTAAATTTATTTTGTATCACTTAATCTAAGGGCTAAAAAACTGCCAACAAAATGAAACTTTCTGGCCTTATGCAATGACCTGACCCAAAAGAAGCAAAAAGTCCTGGCTGGTCAAAATTTTCTACCCTATTCTGCATCAGAACAAAATATGTTTCTCTCATAATGACTGAAGATCCAAGTCCTGGCTGGTCAAAATTTTCTACCCTATTCTGCATCAGAACAAAATATGTTTCTCTCATAATGACTGAAGATCCATGCTGGACCTGCTTGTAGCTCGACAATGTCATGACAACCTTTGATTGCAAAACCCTGCTGTGAGAGGCTCTCAAACACCAGGAAAAGCAGAGTCTAACAGAGCCTCTGGAAATCCCTGGCACGGGAAGGGCAGACAGCACCCCAGGGGAACCCATGGCAACTGACAAATATTAATAATGTGTTGGAGCATCTCCTGAGTGAGAAGGGCCATGCTGGACAGCCGCTTACCTCCAGCATCACCACGCAGATCTGCTTCACACACTGGATGATGGCGTCAGGAGTGCCGGATATGGTCACGGCGCGCTCCGTCGAGTTGGGCAGCATGTCCCCTGCCACCTGCACCTGGGCTCCTGTGGACTTCAGCACAGACAGAGCGAAGACACCGTCACTGCCAGGCAGGCAATGGCACCTCTCCAGTCACTCACTGATGCAATGCACCCCCAAACGTTCTGTCTTTTCTTTGCTGGACATGTGGTAGAGCACATAGGGGAACTCCCACCCCGGACATGGATGTCCAAGCCCGTTTGCCAACAGTACCACCCTAAGGAGGTAAGTCCTCAGTAGCTGTTAGTGAATCAAACTGCGACCTGAATTTTGGGAGAAGCATTTTAACCCTCTCAAAGACAGACAGTTGCAATGCTGACTAAAAAGTGAAAAGGGTGAAATGAAGTACTCTTCAATAATAAAAAAATATAAGGAAAAAGGCCCCAATAATTGAAGAAGGTTGGCTAATCAAATGAGTCACTCTTTAATCTACTGATAAATGGCTCTTTAATCTACTAATGGCTGACTTGTGTCTCTTGTTGAAATTTGGGACTTCCTTATGCTATATGGTACAGAAGTACTTCTAAATCATAATTAGTGTTGATTAAATATATGCATATCATCAACTTTTAGCTCATTAATGAACTCAAGAAGGTAATGAGCCACTTTTGGGGGGTTTTTGCCTCTGTTTTTAAAATTTATCTTGGCACTAGTGTGTCTTAGTTAAAAAAAAAACCAAACAAAGAAAGAAGAAAATACAGGAGACCCAAACAACCCTTGACATTATTACACCAACATGGAAGACCTTTTCAGCCAATAAAGAAAAACCCAGGCATTTGATATTGACAAACCTCTTCAGCATACTGAACAAAAGATCTATTCCTGACTGTTATTGCAATGCAGTATTTGGGCTTTAAAAAAAAGTATTTTCAGTAACCATTGACTTCTTGTCAGTCAGCAAGGAGTTAATTTGTTTTCCTGCTGGTTATAAACAACACACGTTATCCTTCTTTCCAAAGACTGATTAACGTACTGATTGCCTCTTCTGTTCACTAGTGCTGTTTAAGGCCAAAGTATCAGTTCCATGCTCTATAACAGACTCTGGAATTTCACTGTAATTTGATCAATCCCTGGTGCTTTTCTTTTCTTTTTTTTCATAATCTTATCTTGAAAATAGTACCACAACCCTACATGTTGTTCCTGGGTGCATGACTGAACACAAAGGACCATCCCTTTTGCAACTTCTCAGTGTGTTGTGAGATGAAGAAATTAGACCACATCTTGGGCTGCATGCTCCTTGATTTCCCCCTCTTTCCAGGTATTTGCTTTTTAACATACATTCCTGGGTATCTGTACATCCAGCACAAAAGACTGCCAAATACCAGAGTCATTTATGCATTTACTTGCAGTGCTAATCTTTTTTATTCTCTGGCTTTGATCATATATCAGTAGCAGGAAATGAGTAATATTTTGTCCATTACCCTTATACTTTGGAAGATGTGCAGTGTGATTTCTCGCTACATTAGCCTTATCAAAACACCTATTTGGCCAAACAACATCCTTTTACTTCCTCGTACCAGACTATAGGCAATTGCTTCTGAAACTATGCTCACCAGGATAATCACCTCAGTCATTTCATTTAACCAACAGACCAATCTCACTTTTAAAATCCTATATCCTGAGCACATTCCCACATTGCTCCAAATTAAGTTACCAATATTTAATACAAAATCCAAAATATGGACAGCTGTAAAACCTAGAGCTAAGCACTCACCAGCACACAGTTCACACTCATGCCTACTCCTATTTTAACACAACTAAGAAATCAACTTAAAAGCTCCATAAAACCTACTCTCTTAAATCCACATTTTAGATTAAAAAAAGGAAGTTTCAACTTGTTAGAGCCTGTCAAAAGCCTTTTGTTTTGACACAGGCAAATTAAAAAAATGGATTAACATGTTATCTTAGTATTCAACACTTCATCCCACACTGGAATGAATTCAAATTTAGAAGGAATATTGTCACTGTCTATGGATAATGGATATATCTACGGATAACAGATAACAATCAGTTTTTCTGAAATGTCCTATTCAGATTTTCTCTATATAACTGAGCAGGTACCTGATATTCATGTATGACTGATTACAAACACCAGATCCTTGGCTTGGCATGTGCTATATTGTTACAGTCATGCATGGAAGAGTTAAAACAGGCACTGTATTGTACTTTTTGCATTTTTTGGTTAGACAAAAAAGAGGCTGCTAGCACATTGAACGAATACCTCTAGCTGAAGTCTGGGCTAAATATAAATTCTGTACGTGTTTGGAATGCATGAAATCAGGTCACCTGTGGCCCAGTGACATTAAGAAGAAACAGGGAAAGAGCATGAAAATCTAGAGAGCAGATCTACTAGTCTAATCCCCAGTGCTGCTTGGGCTTTTCTCTGACTGTAAGGGTGGTAACTAATCTGGAAATGGCTGCAACTCTTTGACTTGGGGTCACCTGAGTATTGCTGGGCAGGGGTCTGTGCCCAAAGAGAAACTTGAAGAGCCATTTGTCACTGTTGTTTTGCTTAATTGTGCATGAAAGACTTTATACATTGTAAAGCTGTTTCTCTATTTCACACATGGTCTTTAGTGTCAAGGAAAGTACAAGTCCAGCTGTGCTGGACCCCCCACTTCTCCCAGAGCAAGGCTTTTTCAGCTTTTTCAGTCGACACATGCTCGTGTTGGTGTGATCAGTAAAGCGCAGTGGGTGATGCTGGCGGGGCACGCTGGAGTAGGATGCTGAGCTAGCCAGTGTCCCCAACAGACATCCCAAGACTTACCTCCCTGATTTCTTTGATTTTGGAACCTCCTTTTCCTATAAGGGATCCACACTGACTTGCTGGGACGACGAGCCGCAGTGTTACGGGCGGTTTGCTTGTCACCGTGCTGTTTGTCATCGAAGCGTTTATGTCCTGTAATCACAGTGTCAGTGAGTATTAGTGGGGGATTTGTCACTCCTGGTGAGCACTGAAGGGCTCAGAGCAAATGCCCAGGGTGTCTGTGGAGACCTGGGGAGTGTGCAAGCAGCTGTGGCTTGTTTTTGTGGTAAGGAAAGCCCATCAAGCTCTGCCGGTGATACACCGCAGGCATGAAGTGGCTTGTGCCAGAGGAGCCCTTCGCATGTCTGCATTGCAAGATCCATGCCGTGGGACCAGAGAGCAGGAATAGGAGGGGGAGGTGGTGTCTGCCATTAGACCAGCCAAAACAGGTGGAAAAGGCAAAGAGGCTTCTGGATTCACAGGCTTCCAAAACCTGTTTTGGTCTCTTTTGGTCTCTTTTTCATCACCTCAGTTAGAACATGCACGCTGTATAATACGTCTCTGCACTTCCCACATTTCTTCCCAGATTTGATTCAAAGGAAAACTATTACAGAAAGGAATGACAAAGAGCGTGTGAATAATTTGAAGCAGAGAAAATCAGATGATTTTCATAAGTATTTTGCTGCCCTCTAGATTTAATTTCTCTTTTGTAGCAGGTCCATAAATACTTGTAGCACTACATAATTTCTAGAATCTTTTCCATCATGGTTATGTAACCAGAGCATAAAAAGCTCAGCAGAACAGCAATTGCCTGTATCCAGGTAATGTAACATATACCCCTGTATCCCACTATCCAATGAGACTACATTACACACTCCCATAAGCACTTCAATATAGTACTTGTTGCAAGGTTTTAATTGTTTTAAATATATTTTGTTTGTTCAAAATCTTGTAGACAAGACAAAACAATCCCTCAAAAGACTTCATCACAGAGGAAAAGGTAAAGCTTATCTTCCCACTGATCAGTGGGATGCTTTGAGGGAACTTAGGATCAAAAAATAAAAAGCCACAAGCTGCACTGCAGCTGTTCAACAACTAATGAGAATCTCAAGAGTGTTTTGGTAACACTAGCTATGAGCTGGGAAGAATCTCTCCTTCATCTGTGAGGTGGCATGGCACAGCTATTATACTCTTCACGTAAAAGTTACCAAAAGATTAGGACAAGAATG
This sequence comes from Daphoenositta chrysoptera, assembly GCA_013397915.1. NCBI lineage: Eukaryota > Metazoa > Chordata > Aves > Passeriformes > Daphoenositta > Daphoenositta chrysoptera. The sequence continues at coordinate 1,146,848 of VZRO01006629.1, forward strand.
AGAAAACATTCATTTCCTACTAAGTCATTTATGATGCAACAAGAGTTCCAGCAGACAGAACTGATGTGATTTCTTATGCTTATAAAGACTATCACTTGTTTAAAAAAAAAAAAAGAAGGTGCCTATATTGTCCAATCAGGACCCCAAATTATAGAAAAACCAACCAACAACAAAACTACTCAGCACTTCAAGCAATTCTGCACATCTCGCTGAACCAGTGTGGGAACCCAGTGACACCAGCACTGATTCCCACAGTACCTCCCCAATTCTGTAAGCAGCATTCTTCCATCCAAGAAATGGCTTGGTATGACCTTACTTAGTTTAAAAGAGAAGAATATAAAATCTTGAATGGAATGAGGCACTGCTGCATGTGACAAGACAGCTACAAATTATTCGTCTGCCAGCCAGTAGTAACTCACATTCTGTTTAGTGGCTGTGTCAGTGACAGATTGCAATCCAAAATAAAGCCAGAGGGATAACAGAATTGTGCAGTACCCATGTATCTAAGATAAAGTTACGCCGATTTTTCAGCTGGAAGATGCCATCTCACTGTATCATGTTTGTGTCAGGTGAAGGCACATGTAGGTAAATAATCCTCTTCAGTCACACAGCACGAAACCGAATAGTGTCTCCTACTTCCATGTCATATGTGGCCTGGCCTCAAAGCCTTCACTGAACTTCCTGCCTTCAAAAGTACTTTGCAGGAACTGGAAGCCACTGTTCTCTTTATTTTGTCCTCATCATTTAAGAAGAGCAAAATCTAAAGATGTGGGCACAGGAGCATGGAGTTCATACAGGAACTATTCCAGCTTAAAAACATGACAAAGGAGAGATAAGCAGAAAAAAATCCCCCTTCAGAACTGCAGGCTTACAAGTAGGGATGGCTGGAGCCTTTCCCACAGAATAGTCATCTTTCAAACTGGGGGATTCCTATTTCTTTAATTTTTTGTGGCATTGAATCCATTTCCTCAGGGCTCTGGCAGACATTACAGCTGGACCTTGCATGGCGTTCTCCCTGCTTGGTGGGATGCTCCTCAGCCCAGACAGACTAACTGGGAGCCTGGAAGTGCTGAAGAGCCAGCAGCATTCCTAGCTCTTGGCATCCCAGGGTTATAAGCACGTAGGGCTTCCCAAGGCAAGCTAACCTGGCAGCTCAGAAATCTACCAAACCTCCAAGGAAAAAAAAACATACCAAAATTCTTCTTTACTGGTTTCAATGGAAATGATAAACCATCCAATTTTCACAGCAAGGATTCTGTGAGGTGGCTCCTCACCTAGAAATGACCACCACAGGACTGACCCCAGTTGTACTGGCAAGAATTAATGTTTGTCAGAAAGGCATCATCCTGATTGTTTTTATCACGTTCCTTTTCTCTTCTCCTTCTTCCTAGAGCTGAGCAAGCTCTTCACACCTGTTTGCAGAGGAACATGGATTCCAAAAACCCTTTTCTTATTTATCTGGAGAAAGTCCGACTACTGAGCTGTGCCTGCTAGTTATTCCAGTGCTTAAGTACCATGTGCTGTCAGTGGATTATGCGGAGTTCCAAGCAAAGCTAGAGCTGCCACACTCACCAGTGAAGTTACAGCTTCATTTCTTGGGTCTCAGCCTCCAGTCCAAAAATGACTGTGCTAAAATGTCCCCTCTTGTGGTCTGCCTGGGTCAGTGCCATTTTCTAACAACTCTTTCTCCCCTGCAGTGAATACTTTAGCTATTTATGTAAATACCTACCTAGCTCGTAAATTCATCATAAGATTTCTAGAAAAGCAACCTCTGTTAGGAAGGTTGTCAAAGCAGAGTGACATAAGGCTACAGAGGAACCACAAGAAGGACACAACTTTTCATATTTTTCTATCTATCTGACACATTTTGAGATTTTCATTAACATTAGAAAAGCATTTCAGGACTTCCATGTCTTCCTAAACCTGCTTATCCCCAGGTATACAGCTGTAGTGTTGAAATTGAAGGCTCAAGCTCTTCATGTGGGCACGCATAACAAATACCAAAAAGATCCCTCAAAGCAGCAGTCTCACACTTGCACCTTTTTTCTTCTGTTTCAACAGAGCTGCAACAACCAGAGGTGGACTGAATTTTTTTAAATGGCTGAAGAAATCTCCAGCAAAAAGATAAGCATGAAAAATAGCACTTGGTAGCTAGCTAATTTGTAATTTCTGAAACAGCACTTTATTTTGCCTCCAGAGCGTTACAGTTACCTCATTTTATTGGCAGTAAGATTTGTAGGAAACCTAACTTATTTTATGAGACATATTTCTTTACTGCTGTTCTTTTAAATATACCACAAACCAATTACGTTTAAACTAAGTACAGATATTTCAGAAAAGTACTTGATCTGCAGGGATTGCCAATACTCCTTTGCTAATGCCCATATGAAGAGCCCAGACTACCCTCTAAAACCTGCAAGCGCAAATAAGCGCAAAATCCAGCCAGACGCCTGAATTTCAGCTTTCTTTGCCTATAGCTACCTACAGCACTTTCAAAGACTATGCCACGTTGGGTGGTGGGCTGGGGATCTGATGCTGTGCAGTGTTTGATGTTTTTATGAAAAATGCAGCATTATTTCCACTGGGTACTTATTTTGGTGGGAACTGGCAGGGATAATCTGTGCTAATGATTCTCTTAGCGTTTTACAGGATAAGGAACATGTTTTTCCTGTAGAGAGCAGAGGCACTGCTCTCTCCAGGACTCCCTGGACTGGAGGGTATGGCCCTGTACACCAAGCTACCTCTTCAACTAGAAGAAACAGGGATTGGTCCATGATGGGTAGGAGATGAAGAGGAGAAAGAGATGACAATGGAGGTTTTAAAATTGGGTTAGACAGAATTACTTGTGTGGTTCTGCAGGCTTAAACCTCAAAATCATTATTTCATTAATAAACAGCAAAAAAAAAAAAACCCAAGCATTTTTACAAAATGTGTCATGCCACAAAACTAAGACATTTCATCAACATATTGAAAGATTGGAATATCACACAGGAAGATCTGAAAACCCATGAAGGACTGAAGAAATACAAATTGGATTAACATCTGCAGTATTAAAAAAAAAAAAAAAGGGTCATTTGTCTGGAGCCTGACAGGAATGTTTGCCAAGACTGAAGAGGTGAAAACACCTGAGCAGGAGCTGGGGACACCCACCAGGCAAAGCACGGCTGCGTGCAAAGCACTACACTAGTAGGAGGTGAGGCATTTCCAGCAGTGGCAGGGATATGATAGCGTGATAAGTAGGACAGGGGACTGTTAATGTCATTAAATAAGACTTTTTGGAACTTCATTTGCAACCTGTCCACAATTAATGCACACATTTAACATAAAATGTAACTGGAAAAAGGTGGATAGGGACTACTAGAGTCATGACAGGGGTGGGGAATGCATCCTCTGAAAGACTATGCTTGGATCACTCTCTCTGGCAAAAGCAGGGGTGTGAGGGGATAAAATCAGTTTCTAAATATATATCTAGTAAGGGAATCCTCAGGGATGGAAAGGCAAGAATTATCTAAAGTAATGGCCAGTGCTGGCACAGAAGCAAAGCTGCATGAACTGTTCATGAATAAATGCAGGTGAGAAGCGAAAAGAAGGTGTCGAATTATCAGAGACCTGAAGCTGTGGACCCAGTATCAGGAAACAGAAAAAAAAATTAACTGGTTCTTGACCTTGCTGTGAAGTTGAAAGTTCAAGACACACAGTTTATTCTAGAAGACAACTGCATCTGATGACTTACGAGCTCTCTTCTAGTCCTGTTGCTCTAAACTTGAACAGTTGCCATGGGTAAATAAAGGAACCTGTTGATAATTCTCATCAATTCCACCATCTCCCTATGCTATGGGGAGATGTGGAGACTAACCTTGCTGACTTGGAGAAATAACTCTTAAGAAAGGGATTAACATCCCTCTAGTTTAATCCATTCTGGAGAGACCCTGCCCTTTGCTTCTGCTGCAGGTGATTCAGTTCACCTGTCTGCAAGCTCCTCCATCAGCAGAAGGTGAACTGCTTCCTGCAGGGGCATCTGCCTCTCCAGAGAGGACAGCAGAGATGCCTGGATGAGACATACAGTTTTCAAAAGCAGAGGGAGTTAAATCCTCTCCAGAGTGACCAGGGTTCATGTTCTCTACTCTGCTGCCTTTTCTGTGAGGTTCTCAATTAAAATGGTGACCATATCTAATTGCAGCTGGTCCATGAAAGTGAAGGAAATCTCAGCAATTTAGATACGTATCTGCATAGAAAATTAGTCGACAGTGAACTGAACTCTTGCCTTACTTACTCTGAGTGCCTTTACTTTAATTGGTCTTAAAAGACAAGCTTTAAATGTGGTAATTGGTAATCATATAGTTTGTTTTTAAAACAAAAATTTTCTAGTTAAATAAGTTATATATTCATTTTGACATATATAACATTTACATCAATACCAACTGGATTAATATAAAAACAGAGTTAAAAGTTGGGCAATTATTCTTTTCAAATCAAACCCACAATGGGAATAGAATTTTTCCAAGACATTTTTCCTACCATTAGCGCACATTACTAGAAGCAATTGCTTTTCCCTGAAGCCTCCAAAAAGCAGAAGAAATGATCAAACATCTTGTAAATTGACCCATTATTTTTCTTCAGCATTGCTGCCAAAAGCATTTATAAAAATACAACCACTTTCATTGCTATTAAATAGAACATTAAACAAATCCTATTTAACATTAAAGCAAATATGAGAAAATTCAAACAGTGTTTGTATTTCAATTTGAAGAGAGAAAAAAAAATATTTGCTTACCTCTTCAAATTTTAGTGCAATCATTGAAAAAGCTTTAAAAATTGCATCTGTTGGGCCTGTTATTGTCACAATTCTCTCTGGACAAGTGCCTTCTGAAATATTGATTCGAGCACCACTCTGTCAAAAGGAAAAAATATTTTTCAAAGTTATACTTCCCAGGGAGGAAACTAAGTAGGATTAGGGATATAGTTTGGGAAGGAATACCTTGAGGCATCTAATTCCCTCCCCTACAACTGCAGCCCCAACATCATATAATTTCAGCATAAACTGATCACATTCCAAAAATTCATGTAACTGCAGGAAGCTGGATTCTGTCTGGGTAAATCCTTATGCAGCCTTCTTTGCAGTATGCAAATAGCACCTCTGTAACTCAAAGTTGCAAATAATTGCATAATCAATTCTTTCCCCCTCCCTCTTGCAGGATTAACCTTAAGTAGGACTGGAGCTGCAGAATTTAAGAGAAGGTGATTGTCTCCAGAGAGCACCAGCATCTCCCGGGAATGATGCACCTCTCTGGTTTGGAACCCCAAAGGTGGGGCTTGGCCTCTCTGCCTCTCTACTGGGGCCTTGCTTTGCACTGTGGAGAAGGCTCCTTGTAGATGTGCCTCATGTGAAGGCAGCCAGTCACTATGCACTGAGTAACCCTTTAAAGGAGTAGTGGTAAGACAGGAAACAACAACAATACTGTGTCCATAAGGCAAGGAACCCAAGGATGGAGTTACAAAACCAGAAGTCTCGTAGAGAAGCCAGGCTGGCTCTCAGGAATACTTGGTCCTCTATACGCTACTGTGGCAGTGCAGAGAAAACCTCTGAACCAGGGGGTTTTATATATTTATAAATTTATATTTATGTATTTAAAAATATATATTTCAGAGGATCGTGGTGTAGGTAATGATCAAATCCAGTTCAGGTAAGAGCAACCCTATGTGTTCCCTGAGGTTTCAGTCCTGGAAATGTGCTAATGCAGCCTAACAAGTCACTGGAGCCTCAACTCACCCACAGGCATTGACTTGCTCAGGTATCAGCAAATGTGAGCAAATGTGAGCCAGCTTGGGTTAGTTTGGCCCTTTGCTTGCAGGGTCACCTCGCAGCTCCTGATGTGCTGTGTGTCCCAGCCCTTATCCACAGCATGCTGCTGCTCTACAGCAAGAGACTGTGCTTCCCCATATGACAGCACCCCCACACAACATGAAAAAAACCAAAGCTCAACAATACTGATAAAAAATCTTCCTGCCACAGACCTGGGTACAGAACTGAGGTTCTGTACTTTTCTTTAGGCCTGAAGTCGTCTCTGACATTTCCTCAATGACAGAATTGTCTCTGACATTTCCCCAAAGACAGAGCTATATTTCACACCATAAAGATGGCATGCACCCTGCCACATCTGCCAGGGAAGTCAAAATAAAAGTTTCATTTTGCTTTTAAAGAAGTACCGAAGAAGGCAGTCATTTAAAGAGGGACAAAGTTATCATCATGTGGAGACACAGCCTCTCGGTCCTGTGCTGATATAAAGATGCATAAAACTCCATTCTTTTAAAAAAATAACCAAACAAAAAAAAGTGTCTTCTAACCACATATACATGACAGCAGGTGTCCAGGATTGGAAGAAGAACATTTGATATTTATCCTGAAAGACAGACCGAGGATCATACGTGCCCTCTAAGATGTTCTACTCAGAAGTCAGGAGCACTCTCCCATGATGGCTTCCCTTCTGTGCATACGATTTATATACAAAGATATCTGCTCATGACCATAATTATTAACTAAACTAAAATGTGTTTAATCAACTGTTAGCTTTACCTAGTACACTGGAAACACTTTTTCTTACCTTTTTTTTTTTCCTTTAAGTCTTAGCAAATGTGTGAAAACATGGGTGAAAACATGTCATCAAAAAAGGAGCTCTGAACTCACTCGGCCTGACAATGAAATCCCTATTGTGTATATTTAAAGATGGATGTCTGCAATTTTCTTTACTAAAATACTTTGACATTTCCCTGCCACAGACCTTCTACCAGAGTAGAAAACAACAAAGCAGCTGACACAGTAATGTACTGCAGCTTTACTGGAGCCAAATTGACTTTTATTGAGGCATCCTCCATACACTACACTCTTAAAGTTTTACACAGTAGGATTTGTCTTTTAACTTATACTTTTAGCAGTTGTTTCAAAGCAGAAAAATTGTATGTATCTCCAGGTAGGATGTGCTGCCTTGCAGGACCAGTGTGGGTCTGTAGCTTCCACCTGAGCACACTCCTCTGAAGACAGCACAGCTTGCTCTGTGGCAGGGAAAGAAGCCTGCAGCCAGTGGGGAGGCTGAGGTTTATGCAGTGCTCTGTTTCAATCCTTTTGTGTGTTCAGCCTTTTCAAAGGATATGAATGGCAGGTGTGCAGGTCTACCCTGCCCACATCCACTCACAGATGCAAAATGAGGAAAAGCTAAGGTTTTGCCAAGACATGGCAGAGAGATGCTCTGGCTTATACAAGTCTGGCTCCAGCTCTGCTGAAGCTTGTGTCTACCCTCAAACTTCACGTGCATCAGACTAACGCTTGATTTCAGATTTTTGGAAACTCTACCAGGAGGCCAAGCCATGTGCAGGACCGATGTTGGTATGTTAATGAAAGATACAATGGGTCTGATGCACAGAATCATGCTGGTGAGCTGTTCCTGAGATAAGACAGCAGCAGGCACATCGCTGTGGGAATGAAAGACTCCAGACTGCGGCGGCGATAAGGAGGTTACATTAACAACAATGTTGACAAAAGGCCAGCATATTTATACCCCAACGCTTGCCAAGAATGGGGATGTTAAACGATCTGCCCACTTGATGGCAGCATCGGTCTGCACATGCTGAACTCCCTGTTCTCTGAGCTGGAAAGGAAGGCAAGTGAAGACATCAAAGCTTGTCTTACCTCCTCCCTCATCTTCTTTACTGTCTCACCTTTCTGTAAAGAAACATAAAAAATCCCCGTTAGCCTGGGCTAAGAAAAGAGAACTGATATACAATATTTTGACATGAATATAAATAAAGTTATTTTCTGACCTTTCCGATAATGCTTCCAACCTCCTGAAACAGAAAAAAAAGAGACACCGTGAATGATGTGATTTGTTACAGAAAGGCATTTGTGCTGTTTCTAAGCTATTTCACTACCATTTATTTCAAAGCTTCAGTGTGAAGCATAGCTCCCTTCCATTGTTGCTGTATACAAATATGCCATGTTAGATACAAAAGGATGGACCGAAAATGCAGCTTTGCAGCCAACTGATCGTGCAAGAAAAACACCTTTAACAGAAACCGATCTTGTGGTTACAGATCAATCCCGCTACTATAAACACAGACAAATCCCTATCAGGGACTGAAAAGTTAAGAAATAACAGAACTGCACAATCTACTGGAGAAAATGAGGTGTAATACAAGCATCAAAATAATTGCTGGTTTCTCCAAGGGCAGGCATTTACCCTCCTTATGCCTTGTAATAGTGAGAGCTGAATTTCCACACTACCTAGTGTTATTGTGTAAACACCTGGTGGCCTGTCTTAATCTCCCTATTAAGCACTTACAGAACAATAACTGCTAATCACTTTTTAGGGATTTGGGAATTGGTACTGGGCTCCCACAATCTTCCACGAAGGGAAAGAAAATACTGAGAAGTGGGGCTCTGAACAGTAGGGGAACAATGTGGCAGTTCTGGCAACATCCCAAGGGTTAAAAGTTTGGTGAATAAAAGCAACAGGTTGCAAAAATGAAACTATTAACTTTAAAATGAGTAGTCTGGACATGGTACACAAATCATGCACCTGTGGCATCAGACTGGAAATCATCTGATGGAGAGATCAGCTAAAGGAAAATAAACTCCTCTCCTATTCTAAGATAGTGAAATCTACAGTTAAAGACTGTCTCTCAGATGGTTGAGCTGTCCCAGATGTATCATCCACCATTTTCCCCCAGCCACTTAACTGTGATCCGTCCTGGAACATAGTCTGAAGTGTAGGATTTTTGAAATTGTCCTCCAATGCTCTGTCCAGTGACCGACTCATGATAAAGTGGTACTGACTTCACTCTGCAGGTAAGAACTACCTGCAGTGACTTTGAGTTATTTTTGCCAGTTGTTTATAAGCTCATAATACGAAGCTGTTTGTGCCTGCAACTCCTCACATCAGGCTCTCAAGACGTGAAGACTTTTCAGTGAGAAGAAGTTACCTAGTTCAACAAAATCTGGCACATCGTTCCTTTATGCTCTCTGCAAGTCTGCACGTAACACCAGACTGAGGGCAACAGTCAATACGCTGCTGGACAGGCTGGAAAATTGGGTTGAGAGAAACCTCAGGAGTAGAACAAAGCCAGATGAAAAGCCCCATGTTTGGGATGGAAAAAGCCCATGCAGCAGGACAAGCTGGACAAAAACTTGCTACCTTAAAACTGACTTTGCAGAAAAAGTCCCAAGGGTCGCAACTCAGAACTTCAAGACAAATAAAGGAGTACATCAGCAGTGCACCCCTGATCAATCAAAGGCTGGAGTGTATTAGCAGGAGTGTAGCCACCAGGCTAGGGCAAATGACTCTTCTTCTGTTTGTGAGACCATGCCCGAAGGATTGTGGCCTGTTTTGGGCTCCTAGTACAAGACAGACAAAGACACACTGAGGTGTGTTCAATGCAGGGCCACCAAGTTGGTTAGGGGACCAGAGAACAGGACACATGAGGAGAGGCTGAGAAAACTACATTTGTTCTTAAGAAGAAAAGACTTGACATGGGAGTTGTACTGCAGTGTACAATAAGGACAGCAAGCTACAATATCAAATTCCTACTCAATATGAGGAAAAAAAATTACCATGGGAATGGCTGGACATTGAAACAGGCACCCAGAGAGTCAACATCCTTAAAGGTGTCAGAACGCAGCCTGGGCAAGGCTCTGTGTAATCTGCTCCAACGGAATCTGCTTGATTCAGGAAGTCAGACCAGAGACCTTTGGGGTCTCTTCTAAGCTTCACTGGGCTGTGATTCTTCAGTCTCAGCCTTATAGCCACTGAAGTCAATGTCTTCTTAGCCACAAAGTTCCTCAGTCCTGTGAGGCCCCTCCTCAGGTTTATTTTCAAACTGTACTTTTCCTGTTTCCCATTTCCCTTTTCAACTTCTCTTCCAACTGCTCTTTCAAGATGGCATTCTGCTCTCTTGTACATACTGACCGGTTATCAGATATTGTCCAGACAGGAGCTGCAAATCTTCCAGAGGTATCTGCTGTACAAACCTACAGTTCCGCTGGCCGATGTAGACCAGACCTTTACACTCCACACAGCTGTGTGAGTGTTTTTGGTAAAGCTGCTTGTGTCCATTTGGGACTGTGAGACATTTGCACCTCTGTACATACAATGCAAAGAAGCAGCTCATTGAGAATGGGAATGAATGAAGTGGACTCACCACTATTTTCTGTCCTGTACCCAAATTACTGTAATATTGTCTCTTTATATGCAGTTTAGGTCACACTTTTTCCTGTGGCTAAGACAGCCATACCAGCACGCTGCCTAGGTTCTCAAATGAGATGCAGCTTTTTTGTTAGCAGTGACACAAATCTGGGACACCCATTCCCCCAAATTTTTAGGATCTTACTATTTTTTATATTATCATCATAACTCTGCCAGTCTGCCAGTAATTGCTGAATGGGCTTAGACAATACAGAGAGCAAGGCTCTCAGTGATGACAAGCCTTGGGAACCCCCCATGTCCAGCAGTTCCTATCTGACCACTTAGCACATTTATCTTAAACGGTTTTATCTTAAAAACTTCTTCCATTCTTCTCAGTTCCAGCTTTCAGAAATAATTACTTTCATAAAACAAATTCTTAGAAGGACCTTTTGCTAGGGGTGAGAGCATTCTGTTTCAGTTGCTATGGGCAAACAACTGTATTTCAGTCCATGGTATAACTTCAGGTTTTGTGTACCTGAAGTTTCACTAGAATATGTAGGCCTGGTCTTGAACCTCTCCAAGGCTCTGTCAGTATAAACTTAGTATGAAATCTGTCCCAATCAATTTAATCATCTTGGGTCTTAATGGCAGATGCATTTCTTTCAGAAATTAATGCATGGGTCATGGCTAAAAAATGCAAAGACATCTTCCTTGGAATTAGGAACAGAAAAGCAATGCGTTCTTTGTAGCATTGGTAAAAGAGACAGTCCATTTCCAACACGGAAATTAGGAGTATTTAAACAAGCAAAGTGGAGTTTAAAATAAAGATTCTCAAGCTGCTTGTTTCACTGAATTCTGTGTAAGTTTTGCTTTGGATTTCAGTGGGGACAGGAATTCTACATGACTGATCATCACCTTGTTACTCATTAACGAAGAGTACAAGCTACCAAAGAACTGAGTGAAAGAACTGTGTGAATCCCACTGAGAAAAAACATTTCAGTAGGACTGGTGACCAGTTCCTTGGAATATGCTAGCAGATGGCACTGCAATCACAGAGTACTTCAAATCTCCCCCTCATCAAAGGGTGACTTTAGAGCTTGTCCTATAAGGCAGTTTCGAAACATCCAAGTGAATGCCACCTCTAACTCTACACTGGTGGATGGGATTCTGCTTGGCAATGTGAGGTAAGGTCACAGGGGCAGAGAGAAGCCCTAACTTTACATGGACATTTCTGATTTTTTCAGAATTTTGCTTCATACAAATTATTAAAAAAAAAAATGTAATGGTTTTAAATGGGTCACTTCAGACTTTTCTGGGGCCTCACCTTTTTCTAGAAAAGCTCCTAGAAAGTACTGATGACAACAGATCATGTCTTTAATTATGATGAGAAAACTATTTCAGCCACAGATTAAATCAAAAGACTCTTTTCATCTCATTCTTCAAACTACCAGAGCTACTTCACCAAACCTTCAATGTTTCTTTATACAGTCCAATATTTATTTCATACAGTTTCTTACATTACCTTGAAGTAAGTTTACTGCTAAATGAGATACCCAACACCATTTTTATGACGCTCACATTTTAGCATTATTTCTAACCACGTTTACTTTGATGGCTTTATCTTCTTCAGAAAAATTTCTAAATCTGCCAGACATGAAATGTGCTGTAGTTAAGTGCGTAAGATGTCTGTCACCCACATTGGTTCATTACAAGTTAGGAGTTCCGTGTAAGTCAGGCAGCCAACCCTCGCTGCAGTCCAGGGAGAGACAATAGAGGATATTTTGTTCCGAAAAAAGCAGGGAAGAAGTCTACTCCCCCAAGGGTTTTTGGCTTTTCTCATCTGCAGCAGAAGCAGCCTAAACTGGCGCTAACATATGCGAAGTTTGGTGAGAGGAGTCCTACAGCTGATGTCAAGTTCAGCCTCAATGCAGGTCAGACAAGTGTTTGATTTAGCTGCATTAGCAAATAATTGCCTATTAGAATCTACTAACAACTCCGGAACTATTTGCTGCTTTCTAGTGCTCAGGAATATAAGCTAGCAGTAACTATCATCAATTTCAGACTGATTTATTGACTAATCATTCAGATATAAATACAGTGGGAAAAGTTATATGATAATTACTGAGTTTCATATAATCACATTTCAACAGCAGATCAAAAAGAAGTGCGCAAAGAGAAATGATAACGGGGGAACTAAAACTCAGTGGGAGAAAGCCAGCTCCAAGCCAACCCACCCGGCAGACTGATGCCAGAGCTAACAGTGCTACCCAGGGCCCTCGGTCTCAACATATAAACACCCACCCTTTGGAAGCAGCTGTGCCACAGCACCCGTGCTGGATGAACAGGATGGCTCCAAAACGCTGCAGGTGTGTGTCTGCCTACACCCACTGACACATACTCATACACACGCAGGTACATCTGCATATTTATTTGTGTGTAAAGTCAACATATACACGCAGGCACTAAACAGATGGGTATCAACTTTCCTTCAAGGAATGACAGCAATTTGGGGTGCCTATTCTCAGATCCATCAAGGGCCTGAGTTTCAGATGGTGCTGAGTACCCAGCCCAGGTAATGCCTTCCAAAGGGCATTAAATCCTGGTGACAGCATCTCAAGTGGTGGACCTCACACTTGTGCTTAAAGAGTCATTTTGGAAAACCTCAGGAAAATCTGAAATCTACATGCTGATTTCAGATAGCCTGAAGATAATTCTCAAGCCTGGGGAAGTGAGTTGTCATTATGACTTTCTTTAGTAGGAAATTTCTAATCAGGTAGATAAAACAACAAGAGCTGAACCTCACCAACAAACCTTGGGAGACTTTCCAGCATCAGTAAAGTATACTGCTAACCAACCAGCCAATTCACTGCAGATAACTTGTGGAAAAGCAATGGTAAAAACAGGGGATGGTTTCTTTCATGCTGAAATGTAGCATATAATATTATTTGCACACCTTATTCACAAGAATGGGATGAATTTTGTTCTTAATGAACACTTGGGAAGTGGTGGGCCCATCAAAGAGCAGAAATTTATTTCTGCAGATTTTGCATCATCTGTGGTGAAGGCGAGGCAGCACCAGCAGAACAAAAGGTGGCAGCAAAAATGCCTGAGTCAAGGCTTTTGCAAGGCTCTTGATGGTACGAATGACTAAACAAAGATATAAAACTGGCTGTAGAAGAAAAGTTATTTCCTAATCAATTATCTGGTGTGTCCTTTGAATAACAAGAAAAAGAAATCAGTCATATTAAGAAAACAAGAGGCTTAACAAAAGGTACCAAACCTTGGTTTAAAGATTAACCTTTGATCTGTAAACATAAAGTGTGAAATTCCATGACTTTTTCTAAGTGTGAGGTTGGTTTAATAATTACTGAGTCCTGGAAAATCAAAACAAAACCAGGTAGCTATTGTGGGACCATAAAAACACACAGGTCTTGCTCTATTATCTTGCAGCTTTTATTATCAGTGCTACGGGGCAAATGGAACAAAAACTTCATAGGATCCCTGAGATAAAGTCACATCTAGATGGAAAATAAATTTAAGAAATAATAGAGGAATATATATTTTCATCCCACAACATCTGACAAAGCACAGGATCCATCCTAAAGCCTGATATTCCTTCAGGCAATGCTCTGATTGCATGTGCTAACCTGCTTTCTATGAGCAAGGACAAGGCAGATCCAGTAGGGCTGGACTCTACAAAAATAACAGCTTTGAAAGGAAAGAAATACAGCCTTCCATGGTAGGGAAACACATTCGTCACAGGACAAGGAGGGGTCCTGGCAACAGCACATGACAGCTGTGCTGATGAAGTTTTCTAGAACCAGACCAGTTGTCTTTCTCCCATCCATAAAGAGGCATAACATAACTCAACTCTCTCCCTTCACCTTCACCTGAGGACAGAGTTGCCAATAGTCAACTAAGCTCATGAGTATGCTTGCATGGAAGATCCCAATAACATCCTGCACAAAGACATTCTGAACAACGAGTTTGCATGGAGCATGTGGAGCTTCAACATTTTTCAAAGACTGGAAGAAAAGTCAGTTTTTGGAAACACTCAGGGAAAAACAGCTATCTTGGATAAACTGCGAATCTGATTTGTGTTCTGGGATTATGTGGGATTAGCCTCACTGACATGGGAGAGCTCACGTTCCTAGGTGATGCTTCAGTAGTAGTCACTGTCTGCTGCTCACAGCCCTAATTTAGAAAGGCACTGCGGTCCAACACCTTCCTTACTGAGGCAGATCTTATGCTAACAAATGTGGTAGTGTATGAGGAAATCTACAAATTATGGTTTTTCTGATGAAGATTCCAGCATTATGCATCTTCCGCAAGTCTATCTAACATTTTTTTGGGCAACTGTGCCAATGAGCATTTTTCCTTTGTTTTCTGATAGCAGATGGGTAGCCAGTTTACATTCAATCTCACACCTAAGCTCCCAGCCTTCCCTGCCAAATCCAACCCAAAAACCAGTTCTGTCCCTGTGCTTGTCCCTGAACCTGTGATGCTGAAGCAGCAGCACTGAGTAGGGTTCATTACAGTCACGGACCGATGAGGAGATTTTGTTTGGTAGAAGTGGGAACACTCAGCTGTGGAGGTTGTTTCAGGGGGCAGAGTGCCCAGGGGCTGGGAGAACTCTCTTCCTTTCTGCTGATTTTTGAGGCTAGTGAGAGATTCTTGGCTTCTCCTACAAACACACGGAGAAGAGACCCATATTGTGTTGTGAATTTGCATGCAGAGTTTTGTTCCATGACCAGGGCTCTCAGGTATCACAGTAACGCAAGCAAACAAAACAGGAACTGTAATAGCAATAGGCAGGACAGTCAATCCTCACCCTGACAGTGTTCGTGGAAACTGGAAAGAACAGAACAAACATTGGCTTGATTGGCATTTTACAGTTTGGATTGTATTACTGACAAGGTGATTCTTAAAGTTACTTTGTTGCATTCTGTATTTCAATAAGTAAAAAATAAAAAATGGAAAAGGAAAAGGGCATTGCCTTTAAGATGAGGAAAATTAATTTCTGTACTTGTTTTATAGTCTTTCAGGGAGGCAATTAAGCAGGCACCAAAAAAGTGGCCACTAAAAGAAATCCCTGATGCTAAAATGGTATTATCTGTACCAATGAAAAAGGCAGTTTTTCATGATTTTATTCTATATTTGAGCTGTTAAGTGTAAGCGATCACTTTATAAGTCTAAATTTTCTTTTTCTTCTAAAAATTCTCTATGTAGCACCACAAAGTAATCATCAACATGTCTGAAAGTCACCACTGAAGCTGGATCTAAGTCCACTGTACACAGTACTTCCAGTGCCACAAGTCACCCACTGATCCTGCTGAAATAATTTTGATCTCAGATACCCTGAGTTCCTCAGGGAATGTAAAATTAAGCTGTAAGTACTGGAAGTTTAGTGCCTAAAAATCAAGGCACTCATAGGGTTTTGTCCAAACCCAAACATTTGACTGAAGGTACATCTTTCTAATTCACTAGTGCTGAATGAGAAATGCATAATTGAGCAAATGATATCAAGGAAACAAAAGCTCCACTCAGTCATCATGCCTTTCCTCCACCAATGCAGATTATACAATCTAACAGTACATGTGCTACTCTTTCCCAGACATGTCTAAAATTTGCATAGGAGACTTATAGAGCATAATGAAAATCTCAATACCAGAAATTTTTCTTGGGATTTCCTTATTAGATTTATTTTCAAAATAGTATTTTATACCATTATTTCCAGCCACAAGCACTTGCAGCATTCTAAATAACTACACTCCGTAACATTTTTATTTATTCACTCCATGTATTTATGAGAATGTCTGAAGAAAGCTAGGCGCAGTCTCCTCAGTCTCCTAAAACTTTTGTTATTTTTCTGTGAATTCCCCCTCTGCTCAGTCTTCACCATCACTCACACACGTGGCACCTGCTGCTGAGCACAGAACCACAGGTGTGATTCTGCCAGAAGAACAGTAAGGTAATTACCTTCTCTTTGCCCCATGATGCACCAACACCATACATCCAAAATTGCACACGCTTTTGCCGCAATAGCTTTCCTCTCCAACTTAGCATATCCCAAATGTGCCACTCTCTAGACACTGCCACATCTGATGTTTTTCAGCCTTTTATGCTTTCCAGATTTCCTTCTGTCACTGAACATGTATCTTCTAAATTACCTTCTCCAGTTAATTGCCTCAACTCTCCAATTTACACCTCTCAGTATTTGGCAAGAGTCCTACTTCCCTGCCAGTTCTCCCTTCGCTCCTTCATCCTACCTGTAAATTATTTCCTTGTTCTTCCTAACCATCCGACTTCATTAATCCATTTTGTTTTTTATTGCTAAACTCCATTCCCTTTCTCTAAAAGATTCCTCAGACTCGATATATTACTATATTCTACTTTGGTTTCTTGCAGACTTCACTGCACCCAATATGATTTCATCAATGCACATGTTCACACAGTGCCTTTGGAAACAATGCATTATTTCTCCTGCAGGTTTGTACTGAAGGGAGGAAGCACAGATTTTTGCACCACCACTATGTGGATCTCATAGTGAATTTGTGAGCTGCTGCCATTTCTGTGCTGGCCCATTTGAACATTTTCTCCCGTTCCACCTCATGGACCTGGCTTTTAAATCTCCATTAAGCTGCTTTCCTGAGATTTAAGGTCTTTCTACTGGCACAGTCTCTTCACCATCCACATCTAAAATTAATCTTCAATGGGGAGACTCCAGACTCTTAATCAGCCTGTTTGTGTACAAAACAAAACTAGTCCAAAATCATGTAATCGTTATCCAATATAGTCAAAATAGGTGCTTTTTCAACAGTTATTTCTTTCTGGGCATGAACTGACCAAAACTAGATCAAGAACATTGCAGATGTCAAGTGCTAAGGTATGTTGGCAGATATCTGTGGCAATGCTACAATTTTCCAGTCTTTCAACCTCATTACCTGCGGCAGTAAGCAAGGAAAAAAATCATCCACAAGTCATGGGAATAGAAAATTCAGCAAAACGTGAGCAAGGAATAGTAAGAAACATGGAGCTCTACACCTATACCCTATAACATGCAAAGAGCCAAAAGAATTTTTATCTTGACAAAAATTTAGAAAGGAAGAAAAAGTAAAAGATAAAGTTCTTTTAGGGCCTGAGCTCTGCCTCTCCATACAGAGGGCTCTGATGGCTGGGGGCTGTTTGCCCATGAATGCACATACACTCCTTTTGTCTTCCTTACGCTCTTCAAAAACATGGGTCTGATCTGGGCAAATGTTGCTATTCTTGCCTTTGCTGGAAGCAGAAATCCTGCAATATTCCAATCTTGCCCAGAAATTATACTTTTAAAGTAGACAAAGATAACAAAATAGCCATATTCATTCATGTCTCTGTCCTACACAGTGATTTTACTTATTTTACTTTAAGAAATAGCAAGAATCAGATGGAAAATACAAAAGTAGGGCACTGTAAACAGCCTCAACTCACATTCTCTGTTTTTTCTACTGAAATGTATGCAGCAGTTTTATTTCTTAATGTGGTGCATCTTTCTCATTAATAAAGGATGAAAATGCGTATCTGCAGTATTTAATATATTCTGTATATCCAGCTGCATGTCCTTCAAAGGGTTCTTCTGTTCCTGACCTCTCTGGAGCAGCACTCAGGTAACTCGGTCAAAAAGGTGCTGAGCAGCAGAGGCTGCAGTGCCTGTGAAGTGCAGCTTTACAGGATGAATTCAGTTTTGTCTGACTTGTCCTTAGAAACCTTCTGTGATGGATGGTGCAGCATGCCCAGGCAGCCTCCTCCCCTCCTCACACATCCTCGTAACAAGTTTTTCCTAATCTTGCTTTTAAGATTTCCTGCAAGCACTGACAGTTGCTTCTCTGTGGATGCAAGGAATGCCTAAGCACTGCCCTTGCAACACCTGCTGTCTAATTCATCACCAGAAAATGTGACAAATGTTTTGTGTTGCTCATGATTCCTCTTCAGGGCTATCATACCATCATAACTTATTCACTGATGTAACATGGCACAAGATGAAAATTAGGCCTTTCATCTTACATCATCACAAAATCTCTGAAGTCCCAGCTCTGGAGGGTACCTTTCATACCAGGCCCTGGAAACACTGAGGTTACCCTGAGGTTAACCTTTTATACCTTGCAGTGGTTGGCTTTTTGCCTGGCCCGCACAAATTCTTTTTCCACTTCCACTGATAGAAAAATTGCTGCCCTCCCTTAACACCACCTTTTCTGCCATGAGACTATCAAGGCTGTGCCTTGCCTTGTTGCCAGCTGGCTGCTCCCAAACCTTACTATGCTGTGGCTGAGTGGCTGTGCTCCCAGGAGTCATCCCAGCCTCTTCAGCCAGAGGCTGCACAAAGCCCTGCAGGAGCTCAGCTGGATGCGCAGACGCTCCTTTCCCCAAAGGAAGATAAAGCAAAGGTGCTGATCAGTGGTGTCCTACCTGCACTGGGGAGGCATTCTTCCCATCTGTTTTCCTTTCCCTACACAATAATGTTGTCTTTTGGTTTTGCCACTTAATTTGTTTGTTGTTGTGTTTTTTTATTCATTACCATCTTGCAGAGGTCTGTCCATTCAAACAACTCCTAATTCTTCTGCACGTATAGAATTTACCTTAACTGCCTAATTAAGATGTCCATTCTTGACTTAAAGCCACTATACAAATCACATGAAAAGTATACGTTAAAAATTTCCTAAGCTTCAGGACTTACAGCCGAAATAACCAAAGACAGTAGCACAAGTTACAGACTTTCAATGAAAATGCATGCAAACAACACAAAGCACACAGGCCTTCCTTATGCAAAGGTACACTGGTAATAATAGTTTAGGCACAGAGAGTTAAGGTTAGTGGGGAGAGACCCTCATTTTTCCATGAAATGGAAACTTTAAAATTATCTTAATTTAAAAATAACTGAATCCAGTTTGCTACTGTTATTTTAAAAACCTTTTTGTTTCCCCTCTTCTCTCCCAAGTTATTTATAGACCAACTTCTGCTCCTAGACAAACTGCTTTGTCTAGAAATACTAATTAGAGATCAGCCATTTCCACTGATGTCATTACCACAACAAATCTCAAGGAAGAGTCTAGAAATGTGTTTCTTCTCTTCCAGAGGCACATACAGCTTTCAGAATGCCTTCTCACATTGAGTTCATATTGATTCAGACATCCTTCATTCCTCTGTATTATTTCTAAATCACAGAAATGACATCAAAGAAACGGAAAGCATCTGACTTTTATTACCAAAATAAATTCTGATTCAATGTACTCTTTCCAATACTTAGGCACAATAGGATACATGATTAGAGCATAGTGGACCTAACAGAATACCCATCGTGCCTTGTTAACTGAGGATGCATGATATAGATCCAGGTAAAATTTGAACTTTGTAGCTTTTGTGGGTTTAATTTAGACCCTTGGGGCTATATATGCATTGAAGGTTGGACACATAACATCCATTATTGTTAAAAGTGGTTGCACACACAATCAATGACTTTTAACAGAGAAAATGAACTTTATCTGATTTCATTTCTGATTTAAAAAACCCCAATAATCCTAGCCCACAGTTTAAATAAAATGTCCTGAAAATGACAGATACTTGATTTTTGCTTTAAAGGCATGATTCTGAAACAAGCAGAGCTGTCTGACAATGATTAAAAAAGCCCAGAACACCACCATCTAAGCACATGGAAATTTGACTGCAACCAGTAGGGCTGCTTATACCCACTGGGATAAGTATGTGTTCAAATGCTTTCATGGATTGGGACCAGAACCCAGTAGAATCAACCCTGAAAACCTAATTTTGAACACAGACACATGTACAGATTTTAGGTGGGTTTTGTAAGATAGTGTTATTAAATTTTTTGACAGATCCCTATTTAAGATGCAGATTTACATACCAGATGCCTGCCTGAAGCTGAATATTTCAGGGGAAAAAAATCAAACAAAATGGTTAGATCATTTCTGAGAAAAAACATAATTTGATCTGACATAACCTAATTTCTGAGGTTTTTCATTTTAAAACTTAAACTGTACCCCCTCATACTTCTCCATAAGTAAAATATAGTGGGAGATACCTTAGTGTCCTATTTGTGCTATGGGTATCACATATGTGTTCATGCAATAGGTTGAAAACATTCACAATTTAAAAATGTAGTAGTATTTTAGTTATAAAATTAAACTCTAGGAGTAAAAATAATTTTTAAGATTTATATATACAAATTTGATCTCCAGAAGAATATGTATATATATTCACTGTTCCCTGTTAAGGAAGAGACCAAACCACCTTCTTTATATAATATTCATTCATTAAGCCTAAAAGTGCCTGGAGTTGCCTCACGCGAAGAATACAAACAAACCTATGAAATGTGGTTTTTAATTAAAAGCCCACTTTATGATCTGTCAATGTGAAATAAGGAGCGACCAGATTGTTAAGTCTGACAATACTGAATTGGCACTTCATCTATGGCACAGATTTCCCACTTATCTGCATGCTTTAAGTGCTGCACTGGACAGAAAGGAAATGAGAGTCAACCTTCCAAACCAAACCTGCAGGGGACCTGGACAAATCCCTGGCATATCAGAGGACCCACTCTGATGACCCACCAGAATAATGAAGAACTCTACGCCATTTGAATTCAACAGAAATAGTCAGTAACTCTGTGGCAATTATTTCACACGAGTCAATGTTCCAGTATCCTAAAAAACCCTGCAAAACCCAGCAAATGCTGAGAAAGGAGAGCTGTATGCAGGTCAGCCTCCTGCAAGGGTCTGCCCAATTTGGCTCACTATCAATGGAAGAACTCCTTTTTTTTTTGCCGCCGGATCTGCTCAAAACGGGTTTGTTACAGGCAGGGTTTGTTTCAATGAGCTCGGGCTGCAGTGTGAACTTCAGCGGGATTCCCTGAAAGGCAGGGGGTGATTTTTTGGCCGTGGCAACAGTGCTTTTGACTCAAGGTGGAGGAGGAGCAGACCCTCTGTCGGTGTTACTGCCCAGCTCTGCTGGTAGCTGCACGCACACTCAAAACACAGGCAACATAAAATGCTTCACCTTGCCATGCATGAGAAGGCGTATGGTAAGCGTGACATTGAGACCTCCTTCAGACACTTTTCCGTCCTTCGTGTTCATCCTGGCCTTGTATCGTCAATACTTGAAAGTAGCTTCGTTTTTCTTTTCTTTTTTCTTCTATTCACTTAATCAACCTACAGAGAGAGAGAAAGAAAAAAAAAAACCAAAAACCATTGAGTGGCTGAAGCTACTCTGAACTGAGAATATCATGTTGTACAAACCAATTAACATTCCTTCCTTTGATTTTCTGGACTACAGTTTAGTGTTGAAAAGGCTCCTTTGATTATTATCCCTCCCCATGCAACTCTTTAGCCTTTCACCAATTACAAGATAAACTCCCTTTTGAAACCTTTAACATTTTCTTAACTTCCTGTATTTCAAAGTTGAAAGTACAGAGCATAGCAGTGTGAAATACATTTTCTTCTGAAGAGCACTTTGTTAACCTCTGCAGTGTGTATATGCTATATACATATATATACATGCATTTTTTCACATGTGCCTGGTGCTGTTTTAATTTCTCTCCTTGTTACTACCTCTTTCTCTTTTTGCTCTTGCAGAGGAGATATTTTTGTTTTCTCTCCAGCTAGAGAGAAATTAATTCTGAGCCTAAACACTGATCCCTGCCAGCAACAGTGGATGACACATTATCAAAGACATCTGAATAACTAAGAGCCACTTGCTGTTGTAAATCTGGGCACTGTCTGACTTTGTTTTGTCTATGAGGCCCAGAGGTGGCTCAGTCCCTCAAAGGCCAAAGCTGAGCTTCAGCCCTAAGTAGAAGGAAGATTTTTCTTAATTCCTAATGACAAATTGCAGATTTTCAGTCATTTACAAAGCCATAAATATCCTAAAATGCTAATGAAAGCTGCAAGGGCTGGCTTTGAAGGGATAAACAAGATGCATTATGAGTTTATTAATGCAAGGACATTTATCAGCACAAACAAAAATGCGGGCAGGAAGGAATATTACCAAGGGCAGGCAAATTCCATAGTAGAAAAGGCTTAGCAACTCCTTATTTAGTTTTGTCCTTTTCAGGCTTATCTTAGAGAGCATAAAACCCTTAAACAGACATCATGCCTCTCAGTAACCATCCCTTTCTGTTACCCATCCTCTGTAACAACTGTATTAGCTTTGCATCTTCGGGCTTCCCAAAAATTTGCCTTGCACTATATATAAAAAGGGCACTGGCTAATGAGCACTCCTAGGAACACCCATTTTGTGTTTCAGAGTGTACAGCAGTGTTCCACTGTTGTGGCAGGCTGCTCTCCCCTTGCCAAGACTGCTCAGGCATGGAAACAAACAATTGGAAGGCCCCATGGGATCATTCTGCTAAAAATGCGGGAGGAAGCATCATGAGGCTGTTTCACCACTTGATTAAGCTCTATCCTAAGAGCCACTAAGCACTTTAGCAGACCAAAGTAAAGCCCACCTTGGTTGAACATGTTATGTATGAGAGAAGACAATAGCAATTCTTAAAGAAAGAGCATGAGAAACACGTGGAGTGATTCCTGATGGGCATGCTGAGTGAGCTGCCAGCAATCAGTGATTTCATGGTACCCTAGGAGACTGCCTCCAGACCTGCATTTTCCATAGCCATTGGTGGACAACTCCATGAATTTGTCTAGTGCCTTCTCAAATCCATACATCTGGTCTCCAAAAGTGGTGGTCTCACACACTGAATAACAGTGTGGAAAAATGTTTTCCACTCTATCTGGCTTAAATTTGCTCACTGGAATTTCCCCTTGTTACACATTTTGCCCTGTGTGTGTTATCTGAAGACCATCACACAAAGTCACTCTTCTGAAGCTGGAACTTGCCATTTCAGCCAGGGCCTGCAAGTGGCCAAGCCACTCCTGGTGTTTTTGCTCCTGGGAAATACACTGGAAGATGAAGAGTTTTCTCTCAGGCCTTTGCAGGAATACTAGTGCTACAGAGTTCCTGGGCCTTCAGTGACTGAAAGAATAAGTGGCAGACATGCTTAAGGAGAGATGAAAAGAAAGAGCAACTTAAACTTCTCTTTTCTCCTTCCTGATTTTCCCTAACCCAGCATGGACTCAGTGAATTTTATCCCATATGCTCCACCACGCAGGCCACAGCTGCTGATATAAATCCATTTATTTCACGTTTCTAGGCTTATGCCTTACATTACATATTCCCTATCCCAATGGAAAAAGGGAGACAAGAAACCAAGTTCCATGGTGAGAAGGCAAGAAAACAGAAGCAGCCTGGCCATGTCTCTGATGCACCATGAGTGCAAGAAGGTGAGAGGAAAAGGTTCCAAGGCAAATCCCAGGGAATGGCAGAGAAAGGTATCAGCTGGACTCTGCTTGTTTAAGATTAGACCAGGACTCAGGGGAAAACCTGCAACTGGAAGACCATGACAGCCTCTTCTGACAAGTTCAGAGTGTGGAACAGAGGAGATGACTGTGCTTGTTCTCACACTGAGAAGGGGAATGGTCTCATGCTGCTCAGCTGCTCCTTGCTGAGGGAAATGTCCTGGCTCTGACAACCCAGCCTTTTTTGCTCTGTCAAAGATAATCCAACCAAACCCAAAAGGCCAAACAGGAGCGCTTTGGTACATGAACAGTAGCCTAGACCTCGGCATTCTGACTTTACGGGAGCAAAACTGGCCATCTGAGACCTCTGGAAGCCAATGGCACCTTTAGGACATGCTGGGAAGATTTCAAGAGCAGCTGTGTTTCAAGTAGAAGCAAGGTGTGTAAGACCTCTCTGGATCAAAATTCAGTGATGAAGGTACAGTTGTGTTTCTAATGAGATGTATTCCCATGTGGGAAAAATAATCCCAGACTAGGAACAAGTTTACAGTTGCCATGGTCTTCTACTACTGGGATGCTACAGCACCACTTTAGGAAAAAGATATGGAGGAAAATCTTTACCTCAACAACAAACCAATCTCCACCCAAGCCTGACCTTTTCCAGATAAAACCTGAAAAAAAAAATCACTAATAAAGGTTAACACCTTTTGGGTTCTTTTTAAAAACCCAGAGGATAGAAACGAAATTCCACCACCAATGTTGTTAAAAACATCACTACTATCTGATTTTATGAAGGATTTCGGCACTGTCCCTCCTCCCAACAAGCTTAAACTCTGGCACCTGGCACTGACAATCAGAACAGATGTCTGGGGGAGGGCTGAGAGTGTGTGTGCCTGCAAGGAGTTAGGCAGCTGTGTGAGATACAAAAGGAATTAATTCAAAAAGGCAGTCTCACATGCTAAGAAAGAGTATTTAAAACCTATACATATACCATGAAGAAAGAAGACTTTTTACTATGCCAGGTCATTTACATATGCCTCAGTTGTCCTAAGAGTGCAAGTATTCTGGGTAAAACATATACAGCTTTATAAAGTAAACCTACAGCACTGTTAATGACCTGGGTATTTTAGTTTTAAAGACAGATTAAAAAAAATGCATTGTTGTACTTCATTACTTTTAAGTAATTAAAGTAAATTCTTCTGCAGACAACATTGCAAACATGCTTATCTCTATCTCTGTGTACATGCAAATGTCAGATCATGGCACAAGGAAGAGAATGGTTCCCTCCTCAGAGCCTCCTACCAGACAGCAAGACATCCATGTATTTTATAAACCCACTGCTGTCATATACAAGCACATCGTGAATATTTAATCAGTAAAATAATTTTCCTCTCCTTTGCAAAGTCAGCATTTTGAACAATTTACTATGTTCCTGCCTTGTGTGTGCCTCTCTGCGAGCAAACAGGAGGCTGAACACAGAAGGCTTTCCTTTCTCAAACTCTCTGTGGTGAGGTCCCATGGCTACGAAGGGAGTTGGGAGAGTTGAGTCTCAGACTGAAAAAAACCCAGTGTGTCACACTTTTCCTGATGCCAGAGGAAAGCCAGGGGACTCCACAGGTGAGCAGCGAGTGCTGTGCAGGGAGGCAGAGTCAGTGGCACGGCTAAATGTTAAGAGTGAGGGTATGTGCATTTTAGCCTGCTTTCAGCAGAGACTTGGCAGCGACAGGAGGACAGCTGGACAACATCCTCTTCTTGACCTTGGGACTCTGGACCAGAATGCACAAAATCCAAGATCTGGGACTCTGCAGCTCCAGGTAACAAGCAAAAAATATCATGCCCACAGAATAAAGGAAAGGAGCTCACATCAGATAGTTCCCAGCAAACTGCAGATCTTTGCTTCCTTTGGGGCTTTTGCATTGTTCTGTGGACATTTCCACTGCTGTTTATTATGTAAAAAGCAAACATTTTTCTTCAGGTAGAAAAAGACATCCAAATGCATTTTTAAAACCACAACCTTTTTAAAACTTCATCAAAATAGATGTGCAGTCCTATGCAAATGCCTTTTATCTGCAAGTATGTGTTTCTATGCATTTTTAATATTAGCTATCCCAAACTGGCATAAACCCACATGTCCTATATGCTCAATATTTATTACATACAATTTTCTAACATGGCTTTTCTGTAATTGTGGGTAGATTAAGCAAATAAAACAACAAGCAGCTAAGCCACATGTTCATCAGACTACTACAAAACCCCAACACAGTTCCTTAGGGATTTCAGTGAATTAATAAAAGCTACAAGATGAACTATACAGCTGAAGGGCAGTGTCACAACCCCCACATATGCACACACATGGAAGTTAGGAGTCCTCATGGCTGAGGGGATAGTGTGAGCTGGCTGCCTGAAGCCTGAGACATGGGAAGTCAACCTCATGACCCCCTTTCTTCCTACCACTCAAGCCTACTAATTCCCTCCAAGAAAATAAGCAAACCATTGCTGAGAATATGGCTGCACACTGCTTTAAAAAAGATCTGTTTGTTAAGGCAACTATTTCAGGCATGCAGGATAAAAAAGCAGCAGGCAGGGATGCCAAAGATGAATAAAATCAACATAGTACCAAGGTAGGCATCAGGCAATTGATCTCTGAGTTTAAAGCCCAAATAAATTATTTGACATCTGTGAATCTGCCAAGAAAGCTACTCATCTCGAAGATCCAGAGGGATGCAAGGGAGGAGGGAGAGAAAGAGAGCGTGCACAGGGTGAGATGGGGCGAAGCACACAGTCACAGAGGTGTGCTGGAAAGCAAAGAGATGCAGAGAGAAGAGAAGGAGAAAGGCAGGGAGAAAGAGAGAAATGAAGATTCAGATACCTGATACAGGGAACAATGTGAGAAAAATCAATGTGGAAGCAAGAACCACCTAGAAATATTAAAGGAGGAACCTGCTCTGCCTGTGTGAAATCTTGATTATATGGTTGTTAAATCTGAGCTGTTGGGAAAGAGGAAACTGGCCAGAGCACCCAGCACATCATTCTCTGTGTTTGGGCCTCAAAACCTTTTGAACCTAATTATGCTGCTTCATAACCACCAACTGAAAAATGTAAATATGAAGAAACCAAGGAGGAATCTACTGATGAAATTCAAAAGAACAAGTTTCAGCTGTTCCACTGGAAGAAATAAAAAAAGACAAAAGAATAGGGAAATTATAGTGACTGACATTAGGAGAAATCACCTCTAATTTACACATGGACAGTTAAATTCAGTCATATAGTTTCCATGTATCTGTAGGTTTAGAAAAAGATAACTTCTATAAGGGAAGCATAAGAACATCCAGTCTCTCATGGTAAACATGTCATTTCCATAATATATGGAAACATCTCAAAGGAGGGCTAGCTAGGCAGATATCAAGCCATAGGCATGGGGGCAAGACAGGGGATGAAAAAGAAGACTAAGACATGAGCAGAGTAAGGTGAAAATGAACAGAGATTTATCATGAGTTATGCAGAACTGGAAATTGGACAGCAACACACTACTGTTATGAAGAAATAGTTCAGAGTTTCATCTATTTAGCAATAACTCCAAAAAACCAGTATTACTAAAAAAAAAAGAGAAAGAAAAAAAAGGATAGCAAGAATGAATAAAAAAGAACAGAGAAATCTGAAACACAGAAGTCAAGAAAAGGCTGTAGCTAAGTCCTCTTGATCAGAAGACTCCAGGTGGAGGCAGACCTCCCAGAAACTGGAAGAAACACACACTGCCAGGGATCACGATGAGAAGAAACAACCTGTGCTTGCAGCAGAGCACAGTTCTTTGGAGGCAGATTTATGCTACTTACACGATTTTAGTCTTTCATTTAAACTGGAGGGAATACAACAAGGGATAAGGAACATAAGAAAATTACCACAGGACAAGAACTGATAACATTATCAGCAGAATCGACATATTTGGCCATACAGTAAGGCTTAAAACTAGAAATGAGTTGTCTGCCACAGAAAGGTTTGTGCTATCAAATGAGAGATTAACTACTTTGCTTCCAAGCTCTTTGATAAGCTAGGCAGCTATTATCTATGGCTTTTCACTTGAAAGTAACATTTCTGGATGTCAAAGGACTAAACAGTGTAATTACCCAAAAATCCACTGGCAAAAGTACCCCCCTCCCAAAAAAAAAAATACAAAAAAAACCAAACCCAAAACAACCACAACTCTAGGTGAAATCCAGAACAAAACCAGCTAAGCTGCAGTTGTATTAATTTTTTTCAAGGAACATTTTTTTTCAGAAATGATTAAATGGGATAATGATCAGAAAATATTTACAGTCTCAGCTGAAGCAAAAGAAGACAACTGGATATTTGCTAAACATACACTTCTTCAGTTTCTGTGTCAACTGAAGGATAAAGACATCCACTGTTACTAAACCACATTGTTGTGAGGTTACTAAGAACAAAAAGCTTAAAGGAAGCCCACAATAACATAACAGTAATAATAATGACAACTCCTCAAAGGATTCCTCTCCCAATAATAACTATTTGCAAAAGGAGGAATCAGGCTTTGGAGCACTCCAGTTTTACACAGAAGCCTCACCAGGAGAACCTGATTAACGAACAATAGCTGAAGAAGCAGGTGCAGTATCAACCTTTCTACTTTATCTCTTCCATCTCCCAAATTACTAGAGAGGACTCTACACAAAGGAATAAGATTATACATTTTATTCACATCCTTATAATTTATATCCCCAAAATAGATTTAATGTTAATCTCTAACTCTTTCATGAAGAGAACAAGATCTGCAGAACCTGGCTCCCTTAAATTGTCCTATCAGTGCCCATTTTAAGTAGGGGGACAGTTGGGATGAATCCAAAAATCCAGAAATGAGAAAATTAATTCTTTGTGTTACCAGAACAAAGCATGCATATGTCAGTTGGCAAAATGGGTTTTTGCTAAAAAGGTAAAATATGATAAAACAACAGCTCAAGAACGAAATTTAAAGAAACACTGGAGAGAAGAAGGATTCAGGAAATTCATAAATTACATGCTCAAGGAGATAGAAATAACAACTAATAAAAGTAAGCTGAATATGGGCCACTAAGAGAGCAGTAATTGAGTACACAAACAGATATACAAAATACATGTTTGAGGGTTTTTTTTAAGTGGTAAAATATTAGCTGAAAAGTCAAGGGGGATTAGAGGAACACATTATTCCACCCATTAACAGCCGCTAATAAAAGGCAGTTACACAGCTTAGCAAGCCCTGTGCTCCCTTTACTAATTATTGTAAAAATCTCTTTATCTGTCATATGCTAAGCTCTGTACTTACTACAGATAGCTGGAAGTAGTAGTTATGCCAAAGATGTGAAACCGATAAGCAAAGAACACGATGAAAAAATAACAGAACAACTTTTATAGGCAATGGCAAGTATAAAAACTAGCAAGACTCCAGGAATGCTCCCTTTTGAATGTAATTTTATGAAATATGTGAAGTGACTTAATTTTTCCTTGATATGTCTAAGGGTGTTTTGCCTGAGGAATAACCTGTCCTATCTATAGAAGAAGCTGCCTTGTGTTCTCCCTGCAGCTGCCTTCATGTTCTCTCTAAAACGAGAAATGCCATCACCCTAAACAACTGACATCTCATTTGCTGAAAATCACTGGATGTCAAATAATCTTTGAAGAGAATAGCAAAAGATTAGGGACTTAATTTTTTCTCTTCTCAACTGATGAATGTTTAGCTACTGAACTTGATGTATATGAGTCCTGCTCTTAAAATGGACCACTCTTCCTCACGCTAGTCAATAAGCATATGCTTCAGGCAATTACACTGGCTGTTCCCTTTTTGATTTATTAAAGGAAGTAAACAGCAACATATTTATTGACTCATCTACTTACCAAGTTTTTTTGTAAAGCCTTTTGAATAAACAATATGATATCGTGAATTTATTACTGGAGGAAAAAACACAGAAGCACAATAAAGACTATTGTCTTGCTCACAAATTTTCTGCTATCAACATATAATCACAAATTACTTATTTAACATGCGATAATGTCAAAATATTATTCCATGAGTGAATAGACAGCTACACACTGCCAAAATATCGAAAGTTATCCCTTCAGAAAACATCACATGTCAAACAGGTAATAAATGCTATCAAATGTTGGGAAATCAAGTATCAGGAAACCTAGAAAAGCTACATAATGGCATCCAGCAAATGCCAAACAGATCTGTAATCTGAGGAAAGTAAGTGATTTCCAGGCTATGGAAAACACAGTGATTCTTTTGTGAAAGGTATCTTCCATCTTTGTAATTTTTTCCCCTTCCTTCTGCAATTATTCCGGAAAGAATTACCTTGGCAGGAATGCAGAGAGCGTTTTTACAGATCTCCATGAACCAAAAAACAAGCAGTGGAGTGAGCATGCCAATACTTTGTACAAACCCAGTAGCCAACTAGCACTTCATATGTGCAAAAGCCAGGCAGATAAAAGCTCTTGTAGACAGAAGCTGACATGTTGGACTAATGCAACATAAATGCTTCCGCAAGAAAGTTGTGGCAGCCCACTATAAATTACTCCGTACAAATATTCTCCAGGAGGATTCAAGGATGAGTTCAGGAGGACAGAGCAGAAGGTGCTTTTTTTCCTTTCCTAATGGCAGCAATGAAATGAACTGTAAGCTTCCTCATGAGCCTGCCAGTTTGCAACATCAGGGAAAACAATTCATGCATATGGTAGACTGGTTATTTACCAAAGAATCTGAAGCTCTAATCATTGCTTTAAGCATAAAATCAGCTTTAACTGCCACTTTATCCTGTGGTTCCAAGCCCTCAAGTAAAGCACCACGTTTCTCAGACCTCTGGGATTTTTTATGTTGCTTGTTTCAAACTGAAATTTTGCCTTACTTGCTTGCTTATGTTTGACTAAGAAACAGACACTCCAACTAACTTGGATTAATCATTCCATACGGTGTGAGAAAATAAATCTAATAAGGAAACGTACACGTAAGTCACAGGGAAGGTAAGAAAAAATTGAACAGATCACCATCACAAGTAGCACAGTGGTCTGTCCAGTGCAGAGTTGCTTACAAGAATGGCTTACCATATAAGAAGAGATTTTTGGTCCACATCTGTTTCTGGAAAATGCTGTGTTCTGATGACCTAAACATTGTGAATGTGTGGTATATTTGTTAAATAATCTCTGCCCCCTAAAGTCAAATACATGACTTTGACATTTCCTCAATAAATATTTTCATTTTGAAAAGTGTTTAAATTGTAAATTTACCTTAATATAATTTGAAACAAATAAAGCAACAGCTTTGCTTGTTGATTTAAAAATAAATGTACTTGCACTAAATGTTAGAGAGTCAAGCCTAAACAGATGTTCTCTTCCCAATTTTTTAAAATGTGCGAGAGAACAGAGAAATTGTTCACATGGTCTATTTACAACATAGTTAAAGTAAGATTTATGTACATACATTAAAAAAGATACATTTCAACACAGTATGCATATATGCATAGAATATGGTTAAATGCTGAGAATAAAGTAAGGTATATTTTTTTACGTGACAGATGTGGACAAATTTTAAAACATTATGCACCACATTGCTGGGGTGTAATCTAATAAGCAAATATTAAGAACAGAATGATTTTTTAAATGAGATTTTTATCTTCAGCAGAAACAGTCTCACAGAAATAGAGAGCTATAATTTTCTTTGCCAGTACATGCAAGAGTACAGACAGCTTCTTATTGATCAAAGGAAAAAATTCCCCAAACCAGAAGAATAGTCAAGGAAATACAGCAGCTTCTTTAATAGGAAACAATAACCCATCAAGTATGCTCCCACTGGGCACAGAAAAAACAGATATTTAAATATATTTGGGGTTTTATATTTTCATCAGTGTTGAAATGATATCTGTCCTAGAATGTATCTTTGTCCAACCTATTTGTAAATTAAATGTTTTCTAGACATATCTGGTTTGATAAACATGAGTCAGTTGTTTCACTAAAACTACAGACATGGTTGTTGGTTAGCAAAATGAGGTTGATAATAATACTGATACATTTAAATTTATTAAACATAAAAATATTATATATTGATAGAATTGAATCTCTGACACAAACAAGCAAAAATATCCCTTTAGTCCTCACCTTAATTATGTTATTTACAAGGCTGTGATTTAAAAATCCATTCAAGCTTCCCAGATGAATAAAATAAATACTTATTTAAAGAGAGGGAAATTCACACAGCCTCTCAGAAAGTGAAGAGGATGAGCTCCCATCCTTCAGTCGCAAGGGGATGGGTACCAGCCTCTGGAGGGTGAGTCACAGGCTCCTTCCTGGGACATGACACTTGTGCTCACTTGAGGCAAAGATGGAATTGTCTCAGAAACTGGTCCAACAGCAGCACAGCTGTAACAGCTGCAAACATGGCTGAGTGCTGCAAAGACTTGCATCATTCATGGGGATAAAAGGGGAAAACAAATAGCAATGTTGCCATGTTCTGCCAGGGCGCAGGAATTGTTGCCTTCAAAAGCCACAACCTGAGTATTTAAGTTCTCAACCACTGATGGTTAGTCAAAACATACAGCATTATACAGATATCACTGTGAAACTCAGGACTATGCAGTAGGTAAAAAACCTCAGTATGCTCCAGAGCCTCATCTGAAAAAAGACTTAACAAAAAAACCCAAAAAAACACACCAATCAAAAAACCCCAAAACCCAGCCCAAATAACTTTTTTATGAGCAGTCAATACTCAGAATAAAGAACCAACCACATGCCAAGATTTAAGCCACTTAAATCAATATTTTTGTCACTGATTTAAACCAGGAGAATCTTTAAACTGAAAAGCCAGTTTAATTGATGAAGTATTCAGAACAAAAGAAAAACATGAAATAGTTTATTAGTGACTTCAAAGTCCCAGTTGTAAACTGAGCCACTATATCTTGCTCTAGCACTGCATCTGACTCTAGCCATCCATTTGTTATTTCTGTGGCACCTTTAGAAAGGAAAGAGACTATTTTTGAATAAACAACTCATTTGTTTCACCAAGTTGCTCAGCTGAAACAGTGCTTCATGAAGTGTCTGTCCTTTTGTCTAACCTTGAACCCCTTTCTGTACAAACACATGCATACACGTCTACCTGTATATATGTGCATGAATGTATACAAGCTTCCCAAGCACTTCCAACATTTTTAAGAGATACAGGGATGTCAGTGCCAGGTTCACACAAGTTTCACTGTGATACAGACTAAGCAGAGGTGCAAGGTTCCACTGCAGGCCACTAAGAGCCTCTTCTCCCAGTGATAACCTTGAGAGAGCAAAGCTGGAGAAGGGGACTCTGAAAGTGAACTGATCGAATCACAAAAAAAGCTCCCAGATTCAGAGAAATTCACAACAGGAGGTGCTTTAAGCAGACACAGGACACCCATTTCATTTTTCTTCCGCAGCTGCTCTGGTAGCTTTGTGGCTCATACACAATCCCAATACCTTTAACAAAGTTTCATGGACATAACCAGATGTGGAATTTGGTGCTCTATGTTCTTCATGAAAACAAGACAGGACCTGTGCTAATGTGAATGATTTGATGCTGCCCTTTCCACCTTTGGCTTGGGACCACAAAGTGATCCGTTTGTTCATTCAAAAGAAGAAAGTAAAGATCAAGAGAAGGTAATTGCTGACTTACTGCAGAAATGACAGAGATACACTGAGGAATGGGTTACTACTAAATGAATACTCCACCTACCCCCCACCCCACCTCCCCCAGGACTGCAGACATTCAAAATGAGAAGAGCTCAAATAGGAGCAGAATGATAATAACCCAAAAGTAACACAGTGGGAAAATAAAGTGACAATAAATCTACAGTACAAGCAATACATTTACAATACAAATACAACAACTGGGAAACCCTGTTCTTAAAAATTAGTCACATCTGGAAGGCTCTGATGATACAAAGGACCTGGGGATGATCCAGGCTACAAATTAAAGGTTGAAAACTTGTATTTCAAAGCAGGGAAACAGGAAGCAACTATGTTCACACAACCATCTCCTATTTTATATTTTCATCTGGACAATCCATAACCATAGCAACAAAAAAAAAAAAACCAACCCAACCCAAAAAACCAAATGATCACAAACAAACAAAAGAAAGGAAGTGGAAAAAGAAAAAGAAGGCGTTCAGTGAGAGGAGAACAGGAAAAAATAACAACCTACTAACTCAAAATGACAGAAAGATGGAGGTAGGTCTTAGCCACTGTCCAGTCTACTGTAAAGGAAACAGAGAATGAACTCAAAGTTTGATTAATGTCCAGTCACCAAGACTTTGTACATTTTCTGTCTCTTTTCCATTTATACTAGAGCAGTGGAATTTTTATTGAAGTTGGAGAGGGGAAAGCTATTTTAGAAATTTTTTTACTATTATTTAGTCAATAAGTAAGTTAACTTGGTAAGAGGAAAAGGAGGTCATATAGTATTCAAAGAGATACAATACTTGTTTTCTTTTTTCCCCTCCAGTGCTCTGTATTGAAATCTGAAAAGCCCGTTTCAGATTCTGCACATTGCTATTGCACACGTAATAATAGGACACACTGGCCTTTGATACAATTCTCTTCAGGGAACAAAAGCTTCCTTTGGCACAACTACAGCCACTGCTTGTTGTAGGTTACACATGTCTTTCTAGTCAAGCATGATTAATAACTGTTAAAAAAAATGCTCATGACCCATGGCAAGTATTCTTTCAACTATAATACTGGCATTATGGGCTCTGAATCTCAGTAATTTTAAAATGTGCTTCTACAATGGAACTATAATTTAATTACTTTTTCTGCAGCCTGTTCCATTTTGTTTCATCACTTTGATTGCACCATGCACTTGGCAGCTTATGGAAGACTGCATCTGCCTCCAGGATTATTTCACTGGGCTCTTTCGACATCTGTTTCTGAAAATGACTTTATTTGCAGTGGCATAAAGAATAATCAGAGACTTGTTTAATCCAGATAAATTGGAAAAGAGAGAGACACAGAGACAGAGTTGGAGACAGGGAAGAGACCAGGCAAAAAGAGAAAGCAGATCTATGCTGCATGCTGCAGAAGACATCAAAATAATCTCTCCTCTTCCTGTGCTTCTGCAAATGTTGTTATCTGATGGATGATACGATACATGAAAAGATGAGTCACTAAGTCAGTTCCTTTTAATGTTTAGGGGGAGCTCATAGACGCAATACATTCTAGCAAAGCTTCGTGCTGTGCTTGATCAGTTTAATACAATTTTCATGAATTACATTTGCAACCTCATCCACTGAGAATCACAAAGCAGTCTGAAATGATCCGTAGCAGTTGACAAAAGTCCTTATAATAAATGAGCTAAATCCAGGCTCCAGCCTGACCTGACATCCTTCCAAAGGCGGCTACAGCCAGCACCTGTTGCCGAGTGCCACGGCACAGCTATGGACCGGGTACACAGTTCAGCATAACTTCCCACATATCAGCAGTCGTGAACTGGGTCACCTGGCTATCAGATGACCAAGTGCAAGGCATCTTTAACATGCCCATGCCTGCCTGAGCTTTGATTCGACACAATGGAAACCACCATTGTTGACTCCTGTTTACTTTCGTGTTATAGATGGATTTGTTAACCCACAAACCATTATAAGCATCTAAAGACATGCCCTCTAAAAGATCACAGGTGTTGGTCAGGTTTTATTTTGTTCTTTAGTTCTCTTTGCTTGTTTTTTTGTGGAGGGTAAACATATATTTGCCAAGACACATCCACTGCCTCCACAAGAAAGTGCTGCAGGAAGGCAGCTCTGGCAACAGAAGCAGACAGCAAGGCCTTAGGGACACTGGCCACTAAAATTCGAAGTGCTAGACTGAGATGACCATAAGGATAATGAGCAAAACAACTCCTAACATGTTCTTACTTTTGAGAGTTTAAAATCTTGCCTGTCTTGTTGCTCCTTTCTTTTTGGAGATTTTTTCTGTGATTTGCTGGTCTTCTGGGCTATATTGCTGTAACAAGCACAGCAGAAATGAACTGGTTTGGACACATATATTTTGCTAGGAATTACTTACAGACAGTTTCAAGGGAGGCCCTGAGTTCTAAGGAAAACCATGAAGAAAAATCATCATCCCCAGAAGTAACAGGTATCATGCAAACGCACAATAGCTGGACATTCTGTATTAGCCTGATTCCCATGGTTGTGAGGCATTAACTGTCACAAACATTTGGGCTTTCCTTTCCCATATGACCAGAATGAGTCTTGCCCCAGTCAAGATCCCAGCCTCCTTCTGGGATTTCATCCATCTAGGGCATGTAACTCCCTGTACCCACCAAAGACATGCTCTTAAGTGGTGCCCATGCACTTTGCTGTTGTGTCCATTAGAAGGTCATAAAAAGGAAAGACAAAAAATTCCTCCTCTTCTGTATTGCACTGCATCACCTTTCCTCAGCAAAACACAGCAGGGGAGCTAAGGACAAGAAAAAAATCAAAGCTTCCACATTGTTGATCTACTTACAGGCAATACGAGAAGCAAAACTCCTCTGGCAACCTGTGTGCTAGTAACTTGGCAAGCTTGACAGTCTGCATTTGGAAGCCTGGTTATTTTCATAAAAGACATAATTCCCAAAGTAAATAACTCAAACTTTTGGAAGGAAACAGACCAAACCAAAAATTTGCAGTTTGCAAAAAGGAAAGGAGTCATCAGTGTATTTTGTTGATGAATTACTTGAAACTCAGTAGAATAAGGTTCTCTCCCCTCCTTCCTAACCAAGCTCCCTGATACCTCTCTGATGTCTGAAGATGAGGTGAAGATTTTATAGAAGATACCAGCTATTCACAGAAGGTCTGTAGTTGGCTAAAACAGGTAGGGAAGCTGCCCCTGAAGAGCGATACATTCCAGTGACAGAGCATGCTGTGAAAATCCTATTAACAGAGACTATTAACAATTATTTTGTTTCTTTCTTATTTTTCCTTTTAATTAAACAAATTTACTTCCTTCTCTCATTATTCATCTCACAGCCTTGGGCCGTAACACAGCAGTTGTGCTGGGCCAATGGCCATGCAAAGAAATTACTCATCGCTTTTCTAGAGCTTCAACGTAAAATGTACACAGCAT
The DNA here is from genome assembly GCA_013397915.1 of Daphoenositta chrysoptera. Taxonomy (NCBI): domain Eukaryota; kingdom Metazoa; phylum Chordata; class Aves; order Passeriformes; genus Daphoenositta; species Daphoenositta chrysoptera. Next base: position 1,183,461 of record VZRO01006629.1, read on the forward strand.
AAGACACACAGAGTCTGATAAGGCTTTGTCGCCTTGCCAGTATTACCAAAGAACAAAAGCCATCATACTTAATTAGCAACTGTCCCTAAAGACTTTGTAAGGATGTACTGTTCAACAGCCAAGGTGAAAATAGGTTTGCCTCTGAAGCACCAGCTAGTGACCACTGTTGGACAGTGAGTAGACGCCTGTGCTGTGCTGCTGGTCAGATGTGGCTCGGCAGCAGCTCTTCCATAAAACGTGTTCTTAAGGATAGGGTAAGTGTTTGAACACACAGATGTTTACCTCAGCTTAGCCACACGAACTTGGAATGAAGCTTTCAAACCTCTGGTAGTAACTGAAGAGAGAGAAGCCAATGCAATCCCTTAAGCACTGATAATAAAAACAGTGTGTAAGGTCAGGGTCAAGTCAGGACAGGGCAGCACGGGGCAAGTGGCTCTTTACCCAGGTTACGTAAGAGAACAAGAGGCATCAGCTTGTTGCCTGTGATGATGCCAGTCTGCTCTCTTAAAACCAAAATTTTAGGAGGCAAAACTTTAGTTTTGAGCAAATTTGAATAACCAGCTTGGAAAGAGTGGAAATTCAGTGGAAATTCAGTGGAAATTGGCTTGGACCTTGTCACATGGTCAGCAGTCCTCACCAGGGAAGAGTTCTCCTTCTCCTGTAACCACAGGTTCCTATCCAGAGCACTTGAGACCCATCTCAGGCAGTGGCAGGAAAGAACAGTTCATGCTCTGTCCAAGACATTTCCACTGAACTCCAGCAACAAGAGAAATTCAGTTTATGCAGAAGCACAACCTACCTTTTACCCACCAACCCTGTCTTAGGCAGGGCACAGAAACGATTTTTTGAAGACACCATAAAGGCTACACTGTAACATGGAATAGCTTCTCCAAAAGTGAAATCTTTGTGTCAGCAGAAACAGCAGAGATGCCTCCTGAGTGTCTTAATACTGGCAGGTCTTCAGGTACTTAGCTGACTATAAAACTGGGTGATTCAGGCCCCTTAATACAAGCACATGAAGGATCCTGGAGCCTGCCCAGTGCGGGCACAGACACCAAATCTTGCTAACATGAAACAAAATGTTGTCTGCAGTCATTCCATCTTAAGCATCTTATGTATAGGACAGTTATCTTCCAGCAGCTGCAGACACTGTCCAAGACTGTCTGGAATCAACTAGGTACACCCAACAAAGCATCAGAAGAGATGACCTGCTCCATATTATTGCTCTTAGGTCAGCACCAAAGGAGGACCTCACTATAGCATACTAATTATTCCTCATTCCTTTCCCCTTGACATGCTCCATCAGAATCAACCATTTTTCTTGCAGCATTTAAGGAAAACTACTTAAAATTGCCTTCTGATGCTCCATTTCTCAACTATGCAATTGATTTTAATCTACAAGGATATATCTTACTTATACATCCTTGAAGTGAAATCAACTAAAAGTGGCTGAAATAAAAATGGACCCCGTTTGTCACAGGCAGACCTAGTTTCTGTCTGTGGCTATCCTTCAGCTCAGCAGAAGAAGCTATAAGATACAAAAGGAAAATGATCTGTGTGGGAGGCTTCACTGTGCTCTGCTTAATTAGCAGCTGTTCAATATGTGAAACACACAGCAGTGTGCACCTTCATGTCCACACAGGTGCTTGTAGAACCAATGTGCACTGGTAACAGGGTTGATGTATTTTCTATAAATTGGAATATGACACCAAAACATTGCCAAGAGGAACCAGTCTGCATTACTTTATAACACAAATCACGATTTTCCCAGACTGCAACAGCCCCAAGCCTGTTTAATATTGAGCTCATGAGCAGGATCTTCTAAGTTTTCAATTGCTTCCCTAAAGTGGAAGCTCTGTCTTTGCAACAGCATTCAGTCACGCTACCTAGAGTCTTCCCAGACTGTACTGTAATATAAAATCAAGATAATTGAGAGATCAGCCATGCAATACACATATACATATATATCTATTCATTCTGACGGAGTCCTACATGCATAAAACTGCCTGTATCAGCCCCAACACTCCTCCAAGTGCTCAGAGATATTATTCTGATCACATAAAATGCAGCAGCAACCACTCTTTCCTCACACAGTCATTCTGTACACAAATGTCAGATTATGTATTGTTCTTGCCAATGCAAATGTCAGTTTGGATTGGCCATAGGCTACAGACGTGTCCCAGATTATTCTGGGTCCCCTATGGAGCTGAGGCACAAATTCTCAGCACCTCGCAGGATGAAAAGCCTTTGCCACAGTGACAGGCGAGGGTACACTGGTCTTGCTTTTCTGGCATGGAAGAGGCACAAATAAAATATTAAGTCCATGCACTTCTGACCCCTAAACTGCAGCATCAAACAAAAACAGGGCAGCACTGCTTCAGAAGCACAGCTTCTGTGGATATATAAAATTAATGATCCAGCTTCTCTGATCTGTGAGCACGAGTGCAGACTGAGAGGTCACAGGTAGGGCTGTTCTGGGCACTAACTGGACCTTTAAGGAGGATATCAAGCACCTAAAAACCATGTAAAGAAGAACACTACAACACTTGGTGGGTGACTTCTACAGAGAAACACTCCTTTACAGTTTCTACAGCAACCTGTTGATTATAAAAGGCTGATGGTAGAAGTCTGTGAGTTAAGAGGGTGAAAAACAAGGCATTTTAGGGAAAGGATATTTCAGATATTCCTGATGTGGTAATTGTTTTCTTCTGTTTCCCTTCATTTCCCTGTGTTCTAAATAGGAAAGGTGGTGAACCACTCTGAAGGATTTACTGGGCTTTACTGATAGCCTCCAGAAGGCTCTACTTCACAATTTCTCATTGTGACAGATTTGGTTAATGGCAAAACGGAAGAAAAAAGATGAAGACAGTCTGGATATGTTGAACCTATCATTTTAATAATTTTTTGTGTTTCTTGAATTTGTTTTTTTTTTCTGAAGTCTGAGAAGCATAAATTCTGTTGAAACATTAGGACCTTGGAAAAGAATTACACAGGTACTTTGTTACTATGGCTAGCTGAACAAAAACCCCCAAAACCTCCAAAATCACATCACTGCCTCCCAGAGCATTTCTTCAAAGATGAAGTTTTAAAGCCTAAGGCCTCATGTTTCACACGAGGTGTCTATGTGTTAATAGAGGGATATCCGTGATGACATCCCCAAGCCCTTGGCAAACTCTCCTCACTCTGAGCCATGCTGCCTGCCTTCTTCCGTGCATCAGGTCTCTGCCAGCTCGTTCAAGAGACTCAAAGCCAGATATTCTGAATTTCTGCAAGGTGCTTTGTTGAGAATTACTAAAGGAAAAACTAGTCTAAAAGTCCTAAAAATATGTCAAGTATCAGTTGCTTCTGAAAAACAGCAGAAGCCAGTTCTCGCAGGAGTACAGACAACCAAGGTAACTGCAATGCTACTGTACTCTTAATAGCAATAGCAAAAATAATAGCAAAACAACAGAGAAGTGCAAAGCTGACTAAATACTTAAGAAGCAGTACATTTCAGGCCATGAAAATACATAATCCAAGTCTTTTTATTCCCTGAATCGCAGAAGCTGATGTAGAGGAATAGTTACAGATTCTATGCTCTCTTTCTTCCCCCACACACCCCCTCACACTACTCCCCAGTTGCTGACATCCTGGCACTTCTGAAAATTACTGTTTTGCAATCCAGCTTTTGGAAATAAATGGAAAACTCAATGGATCTTACCTCCTCCTTACCAATGGACTATGAACACAACCTAGCCATCCTGACTTTAAGTGCAGACTGAACATACTAACAGCTGCATTCTTTCAGAAAATGAGATACGGAGTTATTAATTTTGTCACCAGGGTCATCAGACCAGTTTCTTACTTGTGGCTATGAAATTCCTTTCAGATGACATACTTATAAAAAAAATATTAAGAATCCACGTAGTGGAGGATAAAATTACTCACATATTCTAGCAAAATACAGGCTTGTAACTGAGACATGGAGGTTTGGCTGGAAGCAAATTTGTGCACAGCCTATTACAAAAGGCATCTCGTTGGTCTCTCCCTTAAATGCGTAACTGAGGCTGCTTGCAAGATTTTAATGAAAACAACTTTTTCATGGAAAACTGAGTTATTCTATTGCTGTTTCCTTTATAATTTTAAACAAGGAGTCTTATTTTTTGCATGAAGAACATTCCAAGTCCCACTTTCCAATTTTAATCACAACACAGTTTTGCAGCACGTATTAGAATAACAATAGCTCTTCCCAGGGAGAGGTCTTTGGTGGATGAAGTGGCCAGCTACCAAATATCATGTAGCTGGTAGAATACCAGAGTGGGAACCCATGTCCACGCTCTCTCCCTTTCCTCTTTTCAGATCTTGCCCAGAGCAGTTTCAATCTGAGTTTTTAGGGAAAACTCCCTTCCCTTGACCTGTTCTCTCCTTGCTTGAACATAAATGCACTTCTCTGGATTGTGAGGGGAAGGAGGACTTGTGACTCCACGCGGAAGAGGGACACTGTCCCCTGTCCCTTCACCCCACAATCTAGCAATGACTAAAGACAGGCACAAAGCCCTGCACTGTCGCTGTTGTCCCGGGGACGGCAGACAAACGACATAGACTTTGCTCAGGAAAGAATGGAATTATTTATTAATTTACAGACTTGTTTATATCTCTTAGTTCGCTTGAATGGCATAGGGCCATTGGTCCCTGACCATCCACCTCTCTAACATGATTGGTGAAACCCTGCAACACCCATTTGAAAATATTCTCAGGCAGTATCAGGACACCTGCAAAATAGTTTACAAAAAATGCTCTTATCTGTTTATGGGTAGCACCATGTGACAGCAAGGACCTTCTCACAGACACCATCAGAATGCTGGAAAATATCTTTGTAACTATCAGCTATCAGCATCCACACTGCACTAACAGCACACACACTATGGAAAATAGCAGAGTTACCCTGAAGCCCAGGTTCAGATGGGCAAAAGCCCATGCCCAGCATTTCCTCTGCTGGTTGCAGCCAGAATATACAGAAACCAGTCCAAGATCTCAGGTACAGCTGAAGTCGTCAACCAGCTATGCCATTTCCTACACTGCGGCTGTCCCCCAGATCCTGCAGGAATTCTGGCCAAGTCCAAGCCTGCTTTTTAGACCTATACATCCTATCATTGCCACCTCAAGACTCAGGAACTTACAGCCATGTGCTGCAAATTCTGCAGCCCTTTAAGACAGTAACAGCCCACAGACTATCTGGGGATTTACCGAGCTCAGAGCAAGGGCACCAAGACCCCACAGCTACAGAGGACTAAAGCAAATGGAAGCAATATCCAGTTCTACGTGTAGGCTTAGCTGAGAGCACAAGTCTGCTTTCTAGCAAGGGCTAACTAGATCGATACTGCAGGTTTCTGCCAGCATGGGCTGTCGAGGGACAGGAATATGCAGCTCTTGGGAGCTAAAGCTCTGCCAATGCAACCTTCCAGGCCAATATATGGCCAGAACCACGTACCTAACCAGAAGCAGTTTACTGTGCTTACTGTGTACAACCTATAACGTGTTTACTTGATATTCCAAGCTGTAAACACAGGAGGTGCCCTTAATTTCACTGTGGCTGAAAGTACCTTATCCTTGTAATATTACCTTGAACTCTGCAAGGTGAGCAGCCATTTACATCTTTAGCAGATTAAAAGTGCTGGCTTCATTTGAGTTTGCTTTTCAAATAAATTTAATTTTGAGTATTCCGTGTCCTTTTTGTTCTTGGTATGTAAAAAGCTAATCCACTTATTTTCGTACACATCCCTGCTTTAAGGTGCTTTATGACCACACACTTTTTGTGACAGAGTTACAAGTTATCATATTCTGGTATAGAAGTAGATTACATCCAAAATCTTGCAATTCTGGAGGAGTTAAGTGATCACTATGAAAGAACACTGGATCTACATCAACCACGGCTTGTCAGCAGTTTGACAAATACCGTGTTTTTATCCTGCTGCTAAACTGTCTGTAAAGAAAATAAAGTTTTTCTAAGTGTGTTTGCCATTCTCTGGCATACTGGGTTTGATTTATCAAGCTCCAGGTTTATCCTGAACTGTTCACAGTGAGTAACAAACTGACTGGACAACATACAGCATCTGGCACTCAAAAATGGTTGTGTGTGCACCCAACTTGACTTACTCCATCATACGACAATCTGGCTTGAATTAACATTACAAAATAGTATTAATCAATTTAATGCAACCTGGTATATAAGTACCTGAGACACTGAGAGATCCAAATAAAAAGTTTCTAATTCAATAGTTTGTTTAGAGGTTGCTGATTTCTGACTATGGTTTCACGCATAATGTAACTACCCCTTCTAAACACTGATAAGTCTTTAAATGTGGCCATGAAGCTGAATTAAAATTTCCATGTCTGCAGAATAAAAAATAATTTGAAATTAATCAAACATTCCCCCTCTATCTATGTGTATGTATATAGATACAGATATATATTTAAATAGATATAATATATATATTCTATGTATAATATATATGATATATATTATACATCTAAATATGAAATATATTTTATATATATATATTTTTTTTTTTTTTTAATTGTAAGTGACCCTGTGCCACTTACAGCTCAGACTCCCAATCTCCTGGTGCCAGAGCAGGCAAGCCCACGTGCATGTTGCACATCCTTATCTCCCATACACATGCTATTACTTTCACATCCTCAGCAGCCCCCTTCCGTAACCTGACAGACAACGAGGAATATTTCATTAGAAGGTGCTGAAACTGCTTTGTTTCCATGAACTATTTGGGAAGTGGCAGATAATGTTTTTTTCTGACAATTCCCCTTTCTTTTTCATTAGAAAACTCCTAAGGAGGTGCTGTCACATCAGAACAGTGGCACTGCACACCTTCACCCTGCAAAAATGAAAGCAGAGATACAGAAACATGTTATGTGATGACAAATGTAGCTTAAGAAGTCTTCATACTTTTTTCTTTGTATTTGCTTCTTTTGTGCAGCCCTCTCTCCCCTCAGTCATGCTGATGCAACCATACACTGAACAAAACACTACTGATTTGATTTGAAAACCAAACGAAGCCAAAAAATAAACCCAAAATGTGGGTCTGGTTTATAACACAACCCTACAAATAATCATCTGGCACAACATGCAAGTGGGTGAACAACAGTGCAGAAATGGTGCCTTATTAAAATAGCTTTGCTGGCTGAGAAAACACTTGTGTAACCGCATTGGTCTATACAGAATGGATGGTACTGAAGAATCATGCTACAATTTTTCCCTAGTCACTTCGCCCATTTCTGGTTGGCCAGGGTTAAAATTTTCTGCTGTTTTCATGTGACCACACGACAACTTGCTATCTGTTTGCAATTACTTGCTGTTTCTCAATCATGCTGACCCCCTCTGTGAATGGAGGAGGACATTCGTGGAGCTGAATGTCTCAGCAATGTGCCGTGAACTGCCCTTCTGCTGGCAAAACAAGAGGAGAGGTCAGTTCTTACTACTGCCGTCTTTATCAGTCTTAAAGCTGCAGTGTTCACAGTTAACCAAATTGGAAAGATGTGTCAAATAGGGAGGCTAAATTAACCTGCAAATTTTCTTCAGCAATTCACACATCAAAATATAGGTGTGATCTCTTTTCCTTTGAAAAGAGCAGCATACATTGTTTTGCAGTAAGCTGTGACAGCTAAATGCTCAACATGGACTGAAAAGTCAAGAAAAGAAAAACATATTTACTATGCCTTCTTATATATTAATTATAACTTTCTAAGAAAATGAAAGCTTTATTGCAAACACATTTTGATTACCAAATGAAAATGTTCTTTCACATTTCAAAAATGTTTCAAGATCCCTAGAAAGAAGACAAAGTGTAAGCCTTACTGTTAAAATTACCACCTGCTCGTCTTTAGAGAAACGGTACACAAAATGCTTATAGTGAATTTTAATAGAGTAGAAATGCCAACACTATTTCTCCAAGACAACTTTTTCCCCCTATTTTAGAAAAGCACTTGGGCCCAGATGTTACCAGGTGAAATTCAGCAGCAGATGTCCTCTCAAAGGCATGCGAAGCAACCTGAATTTATTTTAGTGATCTGCTGGCACTCCAGTGTAAATGGCTCAGTGTTATTAACTGAATTCTCCTGGCTCACCTGAAATGGATTTAAACCTATTTTGTCTTGCAGGAAGAATCACACAAGAGTAATCTGATTACTTTAGAAACTGGTGGAATGAATAAAGATGATGCTTATATTGAAGTGTGTGGCAAGGAACAACAACTACCAGCAGCAGGTTTCCTGCTTTTCCTAAAGACCTGAAAGCAAACTTTACCACCCTGTTTCCATGTCAGTATCCCAGCATATCTGTGCACAACCATCTTATTCTGACAATTTTGCTAATGTGATTTTGGGAGATGGGTTGAAATCAAGACCTGAGCTGGGAATGCCAGGTAGAAACTCTGTAGTATCACTTCTTCCTAACTCTGCTGACAATTAGAAGTATTTCCACCAAAGCCCAAGAGAAAGATTTAAGCTTCAAAGCTTAACTTTCTTTCTAATTTTATTCTCCATCAAACAATATAATTGCCTATATTATATTTTAATAATTTGCAGTGCCTTTCCCAATGCAAATAAGGCTCTACAAAATATCTGCAGTTCCTCACTAAGCATCTCGAGATCAGGAAAGGTCTGTTGCTCTGGCCAGTTGGAGAGTGCATGCCAGGGACCACAAAACCACAAAGATCTAAGCAGCTAAGGATTGCACGCTCCTAACATCTCCCAGAGGTCCTGCTGTCCTCAGCAGCCCACTGATCCAACCTCATGACCCACATCCTGCCCACTTAAACAAAACCTGCATTGACACTTGTTCCTGGCTCTTGGCTCCAAACTTTCTTGTGCTGTCTTCTGCGGGCGTGGTAGACTGGTGGCCTCCTGCCAACATGACCTTTGGACCAACATGAATTTTTCTACATCTTCAAACCTGGACAGACACTTCCTCTCCCTGCATAACAAACCAGAGAATGATCATTACCCACCAGTGGCTTGCATCCTCCAGACTCGGGACGACAAAACATCCAAAGCTTAGCCTGTCCCACAGCTCGCCCCCTCCCCGCTTGCTGCCGTCACAGCTGCGCACACTGTAGTGGGAACCTTGGGGACCAGAGCAGTCTGGCTTGCCCATGGCCAGCAGCCAAGAGGGAATAAGCCTGGCTGCACTTCTCCCTTCCTACACTGCTCAGAGCCAGCCCATAATCCCGATGCTGTCCTTCTCCCTCCCACCCTGGGGCAGTGCCAGCAGCAAAGTCTCCTGTTTCCAGTTCATCTGATTTACACACGAGACCGTCATTTCCTTTCCTGAAGCCATCCTTGCTCTTCATCACCCCATTTTCAATTCCTAGATTAACTTCTTCGACAACATCCTCATTCATTACACCAAACTGATTCATGTCCTGAACACTGCTCATCTCATGCTCAAAGGGAATGCTGGTCCTCTGGAAAAACGGCTGCAATGATGTAATTCGGGACTGTAACACAATATGTATGAATAATAAGGCCAAATCAGAGGCACAGAAGAAACCACACATCTGGCTTTTCCTAACTTCTAAGAGCTTGTTTCTGCCACTTAAAAGTTCTTTTCATGTTGGTTTTCAGTGCAATGCTACATACTTGTTGTTAAGTATTGACCGTGGGGTTAGTGCCACAGTGGAGACACACAAAGAGAGTCTCTGTCTTGAGAAATATCCTTTCAAGCAAAAAAGATGCATAAAGAAAAGAGACTGAACCCCTGTGGCCTCACAGAACTTCATGATCACCTCCCACCACCAGCCAAGTAAAATCTACAGGCATCACAACCCTGAACCACTACTAGGGGACACACAATTATTCCTTTATCTGGAAATAAAGCTAAACACAACTTAAGTCTATATTGTTAGCAGTCAAGAGTGCAGCAGCTCTTACAGCATAGATATTAAATCCCCAGTGTTCAACCAGCCTTCATTCATAAACACAGTCTGGATTGGTTCGGTTTTCTTTCTGAGCAAAAAGTTGCACTTTAAGCCTCCTCAGCATGGAGGCTATGCCCTAGCATTTACTTCATTAAGCTTCATTGTTCTAATCAATATCACATCCACTTTTGTTCTGCTTTACAATTAACATCACATGACATCACACACCAAGACTTTTAAAAATGAGAGTCAGAGCTGTATACAAAAGACCAATGCCAAGAAAAAGCAGCACTACCTTTGGTTCTGCCCTCTTCTTCCTTGCAAGCCTTGGAACTGCTGTGCTCAGTGTTTCCATTTCTAATAAGTGCAATTTTAATATGCTGAGAATTTTAGGCACTCAAAAAATTCACAGACATGTTTGAGCCCCTCAATATAAAGGGTCACTCTATGCTAAATTAAAAAGGACTGAATAATCACTTATTTTGAACAAAGACTCTTTTGGTTTCTGAAGTTGTTGCTATGCACATTCATGTGAGAATATAACTTGAACACAGGAAACAAGAAAGCTTTGTAGTTTGCATTTTTTGGGCTTACAACCGCAGTCCTGTTCAGAGTGGTCACAAAGACATCACTTGATTTTTCACCAATATTAGTAATGAAACAATCTTTTCTTGCTAATGTTTAGAGCTGCACAATTAATATACAACTGCAATACAACTGGCGTGTCTTTATGGGTCTGGGAAGCCTGTTCTCTGTATAGTGTTTCTTGGTGTTTCAGATGCCAAGTGGTACCAGCTATGGGCAATGGGTGATGGTTTACACTTCGTGCAGCTGTGCCTCTTCACAGCCAGTTCACATGGTGCTAGCCACATCCCAGACCTGCTCATGCTGTCCCCAGCAGCCTTTTACTTTGCATTTTGGATGTAGCATAATGTCCTCCACAGCATAAGGCAAGGCTGCCTCAGAGAAACCATGAGGGCAGATTTGTGCCATGAGTGACAAAGCTGGGGGCAGAGAAGACCTACTCAAACCCTGGAAGCCATCACAGTGTGCTGCTGCCATGCTGTGCAGTTGTGAGCGTGCAGCAGCACTCAAAAGAGCTCTGTGGCCTCAGACCAAACCTGGGACACCCCTGGGCATTTCAACAGCACAGGGTGTCTTCATTTGCAGTCATGTAGGTTTAAGTACTCACTATAAAGAGGCCTTAAGTCAAGGAAAATTAGTTTACAAAACGTATTTTGTTTAAGAATAAACGAAACAGACACATGAATATGTGAAGTCACTCTAGGAGCTGAGGCAAAAAAGCCCCGATGATTTCTTGCTGTTGAGTGGGTTTTCAGTAAGACACTCAAAACCTGGGAACAGTATTATCTTTGACCACAACAAACCACCATCTTCATTAACCCTAGCATCGAAAAAAACCAGCCATCTCTGCCCTTATCAAGTTACTGCTGGGCCAAGACAGGAACTTGAGGCTGAAGAAGCAAGAAGAATTCCTCAATCCCCTTCCCAAAGAAGCTGTGCTAAGAGTCTGCTTTAAGACTGCCAGGATGGGAAGGTATTGTCTTGTTCTCTACTGGAACACGAGCATTTATGATGTGAGGCACCAAAGTGGCTCAGCAGCTCAGGAATAGCAAGCAATGCAAATCATTTCATAAAGCAGCACATACAGAGAGTCTTTCTGCCACGGCACAATATCAATGACTCTATGGATAGAACACTTTTCATCTGTCCCTGATCTATAATTCACTTCATTTTGCCACCCTGCATTACCACACAGTTTAACACTGAAAGCAAACTTCATCCATCAGTTACTCTCATCTGACAAAGGGATGTGGTAATATTGCTTTTTACATGTAAGAATATAAGGTATCAATTAAAAAATTGGAATGGACTGCCTATCTGAAGGACTTTTCTAATAAAATTAGATGTATTTTCCTGGCATTGTTAATACTAATTTTCACTGGGTGTATGTATTTAGTGATGTTTTGTATCAGATGTCAGAATGCACCTAATTTGTTCACAGTAAGTGTGTAAAACCTTCAGAACTTGCAGACCACAATGACCTTCATTGGGTCAGTGGCAAAGTAGTGTCCACTCTAACCTGAAGCACAACTCCAAATGTGTCACAGAGATGATGTCAGGTGAGCATTTGCTCATGAGTGTGCTTAGGCAGTGGGATTAGTGCAGTACAAAAGAGAACACTCTGAGGCCTTAACATGATGCCTTTACCCTATGGAGACTCTCTTTCTTTCTTATTTCTTCTGCTCAGACTAAAACATGGATATGATTTCAACAACATAAAACTGCTTTTTTCATTTTAAAGCTCTCCAACAACCAGAAATAATATCAGAAAAATAGAGGTACCTATTCCATAACATATGGAAGCTTGAATTAAAATCAGCACCAGTATTTTCTGTCCCCAACCCTAACATACAGGGAACTAGAATAATGCATAAAGTCAAATTCTCAGGATGTAAAAGACAACAACAAGGCTCTTGCTTGCCTGATTTTTTGGCTCTTCAGTTTGGTTCTGCTCTGTTAAGCTAGGATGAAATCACAGCAAACACTACACTAACTCTTCTGTTAATGAACAGCCTGCTTCGCAACTGCACTTTTCATTCCCACAAAAAGTCCTGCATTTCCACAAAGTATCACTTGTAGTAAGGCATTCAAACATGCTAATCGCAGCTTTGCCTCCCAGGGAGATGTATGAGCTTACTCTGCATTAGTTAAAGACTTCTGAGTTGATTTCCTTTTATTACTGTTATTACAACTTTGAAAAAGTAGAATTTGTTTTACTTTTGCCAACTTGCACAAATCCGGCTCAAAAACGGCAATGACACTCCGGTATGCTTTACGAAGTTACACATAACCCAGTTAGGTCGACAACAGTGTCACAGAAATGCACAGAGGAGGGGGCTGAGAAGAAAAATTCTTCAGACAATCTCTGGTTTTTTTCCACATAGGCTTGTGTGCATTGGCTATGATGGGAATGGGACAGAGAAGTGACTGTACACTGTGCAAAGCAGATGTGATTGTAAATTGCAACATATGCAAATCCTTCAGTGCAGCTTCCTACAAACGTTGCATATCCATTTTTTGAAACGATCTTCACTTGTATTTTTATTGAGTATTTCAGGCTTTATTCCTCTGCTTCATTTTTACTGTTGCTGGGTAGTTATTCAACGACTGAAAAGTTCAGTCACAAGACAACAGGATTCAGCACTTGGTTATTGTAAATTCCTGTTCACTGCAAACACTTACGTAAGTGAATAAAGAATCTGGGTCAAAAAAGCACAACAGAGCATGCTACCTGTCTTTGTACTGAATAGCAGGCAGCTGGGAAACTGGCAAGCTTTAGCACAAAACCAGTGTGAAACTGCTTCAATGAGATGATTTATTTTTTTTTATAAAGGCATTTCAAATGTTCAGCCAAAGTAAGGAAAGCTGGTGTTTCCTATTGAATTAAGGCTTCACTTTCCAATAGATCTAGGCATCTTTGCCTTGTATTTTTGTATACACACAGCAGTGAAATTCATCTTGCTAGGAAAAGCAGGACTGATTGTGTTGCTAAACAAATTAGCAGGGGACTGGACCTGTAGGTCTGGGAAGAAGCACTCTTCAGAACAGTTGTCCACTGTTAGATAGAGAAAGAGAGAGAAAAGATGCAGTGGAGAACACATTATTAGGATACTGCCTGGGAAGAGAAGCCCCAGGGACATTGCTCTATTTCAAAAGCAGCTGCTATACTGATAACATATGATAATCTGCTTGGAAGATTCTAGGGTAATGTTATAACAAGAATAAAATTGATGATGCAATTTTTGACCATGTGTAAGTGGTGGGAGATTGTACAATATTAAGAAAAAGACAAAAACCAGGCCACTGCATGAAGAGAATCTCTGGAGTGCATGAGGAGTAAGTTAACAAGGCATGGAGAAAAGAACACAAAGGAAGCAGAGAGCCCCGAACCAATTTACAGTGAGTCACAGTTCTCCAAAATAACACATGAACATAAAAATATATCCAGTTGTCATCCAAAACAATATGGCACTTTCTGAACCAGATCTTGAAAAGAGTAAGTTGTCTCTTGAAACTGAGCATTTGGATGAGCCTTTTTTTCAATGAAATGTGTGATTAATACCTTTTAAAAAATTTTCAACAGACAAACACATAAGATGATATGATGTTACCTGTTGAAGGTGTTGCCCTCTATGAAAATGTCATGCATCAAGAGTTGAGGGCTCTTCAGAAGTGCACACACACAGAGCACATTATGCATTGTTAATCTGCTAATTGTATTTGTACACAAATTTGGTCAACCAAAGCCAGCAGAATTGTTTTTACATTTTTTTCCCTGAAAATACATATCCAAATTACACATACAAAGCCTTTACTACCTCGATATCACTAGATGTTGTTTTCACTGGGACTAATAAAAGTCTAGAGTAAATTAATTTATCTTATTGGTATTACTGCACAGGGATGGGAAAAGCAGATTAGGCTCCATTTTACAGTACTAAAAATAGTCATGTACGCTTGCTGTAGGCATTTTTAAAATAGAATCTTATTTTAAAAGAAAAGAAATAATTTTTAAAAGTTCCTCTAAATCCACACTTTCTTGCAAAAGTTAGAGTTCAGAAACATGGATTAAACCCCCAAGACTCCTCTTGTGGAAAACACCAGGAACTCTGCCATGAAAATAAATGGCAACCACATCAATGGTAATGGAAATCATAGATAAATTAATTGCCTACAAACGCGCCTTTATCGTAAAAAAGAAGTCAGCATAAGATTAATTTGTTACAATGTAGATGTTAGGTGTTATACAGTCAATTAGTAAAATAAAAAGTTAGAGTAAATCCATCACTGTCAATTAAGATGCATTAAATATAAGATTGTCTCTGGCGTTCTTACACATGTAAAGACATTCACCTTTAGGCTACTGTTAGTCAGCCTCTCTGTGTGAGCACTAGCCTGCCATCACAATGCTCAAATAATACATACATTTTAAACGACTGTTTTCCTCATTTAAAGATGAACTGCTACGCAAAAAGCTATGTCCCTACTGCTGCTTTAGGATGTATTAAAGAACTCGGAGCAGGACCAAGCATTTTTGCTTAAACATTGTGTGCTAATGCCTTTTGTCGTGCTTTCTTTTCCAGTCCCTTCCCCAGCTAGCAGCTCTGAGCAATGAATCATCTTTAAAGCTTGCTCGTTTCGAAAGGCACATGCTGCTTTACCTTGTTCTAGATGTGTGTGTTTCTGCCACCTCCAAAAAAGGGCAATAGGTTTTGGGAACTCGCAGAAAGCCTGGCTGCCTGTCAGCTCCCACTCCCACACCTCGAGGAGGGGATGTGTCAGCCCAGGCTGCTGCACCTGAAGGAGGTGCCCTCCCTGCCAACTCGGATGGAGTGTGCTGACAGCCCAGTGTGAAGAGGGACCCTGACCTGCTGTTGGGTTTGATACACTTCTGAAATTCCCTAAAACTTCTCTGGATGACTTTGTGCACTTTGTGCTCAAGAACCCCACTCCTATTGCTTCACCAAGTGACAGACAGACTGTTCCACTGCATGGTTACATAGATACAGGAGCAGAAAGTAAAGAACAAGAACCCATGTTTTCCTGCAGAAAACCAGGCCCATTCTCAGTACTAGCACTGCTATTAGAGGCATCACCAAGCTTACATAGGGGAAGACAACCAACACTGTGGAGAAAAAGACGCATTTCTCTAAATGCCAGCCTGCTGTCCTCTCCCATTCCTGCCCACCAGCTTTGAAGAGGGCAAGATACAGCTCTCTGTGAATTCACTGGGCACAGTTTCAGCCATCTCAATGAATGAATCTGACGGCAGAAACAAAAGAATTGTAACATTTTGTTCTACACGCTGAACCTCAAAGGTCTTGATCTTGAAATGTCACTGGTCAGAGATGTCCAAATAAATATGCTTCAGAAGAATTGTAACCTTTAATAAAAAGGTACAAGTACTTTCTAAGGATATGTCTTCAACACAAATACAATGTATACAAATAAAAACAAATCCAGCACCACAGCTGGTCTTTAATGATACTTAATTTATATTACAAAAGCAGAATTGGATGTTTATGGACCTGGCAAAGGATTGAAAAGATTGCTTTACCTTCAAACTGCTACTAAAAAAAACTTCCATTTCCACAGATGTGTCCCAATGCACTACCTGTTCAGTAATGAGTGCTAGAAGATCTAATCAGGGACAGGTGCCTACTGAAACACAAATCCACATCCAGTGGCTCCTTCAGACAGCAAAATTCACCTCAGTAATTTCCCTTTTTGCAGAGAGCAAGCCAGCTTTAAGTCCCTCTTGAACTTTCAAACTAGGGTTGAAATGAGACTTGGGAGAGGTATAGTTGTTATGCTGACCACCTGCCTGAATGCTTAACTTAGGTATGAAGTAGATCATACAGCACACGAGTCAACAAGCCTTGTGATCAGTGGTGTCAAAGGCTGACAATACATCTAATAATAACCAGCACAGGCACCTCCATATTCAGCATTCATTACTAGGAGTCAATTATCCACCATCTATTCAAGGGCCTTTTGAAGTCCTTCTTGTGTTACTTGAAAATGAAATTACACCAGGTCAGGTCAGTTGAATTTCTTGTTGGCTGAAGTCCACCCCTCTTTTTTTTTTTTGGCTGTATGTCAATGCTAGCTGCAAACTCCTAGTAAAGCTGCAGTATTGTATTTAATTAATTATTTATTGATTTAAAAATAAGCTTTTAAATCCAAATTAGCATTCAGAGCTCAGAACTCCTTAGGTTTGGCACCAGTGACTCAACCCAGACTTTCTCTAAGCTCGAGCTTTTAAGAGCAACTGCTCCTCGAGTGCCCTGTTACAGCCCCTGTTTTCAGACTTCTGATGCTTGCCCTAAACCTCAGTGAGATGGGAAGTCCAGAACCCCAACAGCTGAGCTGCCTCAGAAGTGCTTTCAGCAGACTGTCATCCAGCTTTCTTCTAATCTCTTCAGTTTCAGCATCCTCATTCTGATACAAACTCCACATTATTTCTCTGCTTTACTCTTCTTACCCATTTAGATTACAGGCTTTTCCTTTCAGCCACCTATAAACTGATCTGACATCAACGTCAGAAAGTCATGCTCCGCAAAGAAAATCATCACGATTATAAGTTTTAATATTTCTTTGATGAAGAAAACAATCCTGAGAGATTAACTACTTTATTAGGACATCTACCTGGAAATATCTTTATGCAAGTAATCATTCCATCAGGAGTGAAGAAGGATGTCAATTAAATAAAGAAACCATGCAGCTGAGTAGTGATATTCTATCAATGAACACGGAGGTATGTGCCCAATCCATACAATATGTTGAAGACAACATGATGTCAGAAAAGGGTACGATAGGCAACTGAAGGAAATGTGGTGCACTTTTACTCTGTCACTGATCTAGGTGATCTAAGGTGACCACTGCTCAGTGTCCCCTCCCGTAGGCATGGCTAACAGACCTGATGCTTTTCTTTTCAAGAGACTGAAAAGTCTCTTGGGGAGACATACTAAGAGGTAAGTTAGGGCAAAGAGGTATCACAATAAAGGTCCAGAAAGAGGAATGCTCAGAAACCTCAGAGCGTCTCCACGACATCAAATGATGTCTTGCTCTGCCTTGTGGGCAAGGCCATTTTGCTGGGACTAGCTGTGAAGCAGTTATATCAACACCTTTGAAATTAAGCAATAAATTTTGGGTTGATCATCTCTTTTCCATTCCTTCCATGAAGGAAGGATCAAGAATATCGATAAAATTTGGGGGTATTTTACATCCTTTTCTCTTGTCCCCCAAGAAAGTTTAACACTGAGTCTTAGATGGGTGAATGTTGGTTCAGTCAAGAATACATTGTATTGAAAAACAAAGCACAACCTACATTTACAGTTAGGAAAGTTACTCCACAAAGCTGTGAGAAAGTAAAACAACAAGACCTCATTGGGGAGCTCATTTTAGAGAAAACACAGTGGGATGCGCAGCCACAGTAAAATAATATTCAAAAAATCTGACCTAGATAACAGTATTTCCTAGTGACTAGAATTCATTAAAAACAACAGATTAAAAATGTACTGCACAGGATTCTTTGAAGCTTGAGTGTCACACTCAGATTAAATAACCAAACTTATCTAAAAATGAAAGCAACTTTTATTTTTTACCTTAACAAAATATAACAACAAAGGAAGCTGTGAGTTCTGCTATTCAGAAGAAGCTAATAATAAGTCAGAATATGAAACAGAGCTCTGACTTTGTAGGGATTTATATGAGTGAACACTGTCTTTGGCTATGAGTGAAACTGATGAGCTCACAGACCTAAGTGCTGTGTTCAAAGGGATACCAAATAAAAGAGAAGAACCCAATATGAGTCTCAAATTTTCCATATTGTAAAGCCAAAGCATTTTCACATAATTTTAGCGAAAAAATATGATGATTAAATTATGCTGTCTCATGGCAGCAGTGTATTAGGATGTGTTGGGAAACGTCCTTTCCTACTTCCCTGCTTCCCCCGAGTGCTACAGTAAAAATCCTTAGAAAAGGAGGCTCAGGTGTGTCCCCTCACAGGGAAGAAGAAAGGCAAATCAAACCTTTTACTCCTTGAGAAAGCTTCTAAGTTGTGCTGAATACAGCCCCAGGTTACTGCTCCATTTCAGGAAGGTGCTCCAATGCTTCTGGACTCAAAGTTAAGCAGTGCTTAAGCACTATACTAATGTTAAACTGCCCTTCCACATTAAGCCTATATTAACCTTTCAAGTAGAGATGGTTTACTTTAAAAGCTTTACTTTTGTATAAGCATGAAAAAGGGATGAGATTCATGGACTTTATCTTTTTTCTTCTGTAAAAGTAACATGACGCGTCACAAAATACCTTCTAGTGTAAATTCAAAACTTTAGATCCTTGCAGAAGGTCCTTTGGACATCTGAATGATACTCTCCCAAACCAACAAAAAAACCAATCAAATCTCTAGTTTAAAATTTGCTAAAAAAGGGGAAGAATTACAGAAAAAAAACCCATGCCTTCATGCTTACCACATTCAAAAAGTTTAACAGTTTCTTAAAAATTACACCAGAAGCACCTTTGAATTGTACAACTGCTTTACAGCTGTTGACTCCATGGTTAGCCATTTGTCACTCAGGAGTAACTTTTGCCCTGAATCAGTTACAGGAGTGAAACTGAGATATTATCTCTTAGAAAACACTAAAACAAGGTAGGTAGATGAGTGTGCTCCATATTTGTTGTTATTTACTTACAACATGTATTTGATATTAACTTTGTAACTAACCATCCAGGTTTTCTGAGCAAACTCATTAAAGGAGCTCAATCAGAAGATGACTACAGTTACCAGCTAATACAGGGCTCCTTCATTCCCTGAAGATAGCAAAGTATTGGTGTCTCGGGGTGACTTTATGATGCTGTATCCCCTATAGTCTGCTCTCTGCCAGACATGAGTCCTGTGTCTTTAAACCAGAAATGGGTTCCGCAGCTTTAAGCTGGGTCCGAGGAAAGGAGGGAGGAAGCAGGGCGAATTCTTCAGCACAGTTTGTGTTCAAGGACTCTCACACTCCCCCGCGTTCTCACCGCTGCAGAGCCGAGGGAGCACCTTCCTGCTTTTAGCCAGCCTGTTAGCTGAGGCAAGAAATTTTTCCCGGAACTGTAGCTTCTTCTTCTTCTGGGACTGTTCAGCTTTGCTCTGGTCCAAAACACCAGACCATCGCCAGGAGTCCCATGCCGCGGCCCAGAGGGGAGGCCCTGGGGTGCCGCACCCTGGCTCTGGAGGACCTTGGAAGAAGCCGAGCAGGACTCTAAAATATCTACCAGGTCTCCTCCACAGTGAGAGGTTTTATTATCTAACATTATTCATTTTTTCTTCCTCGTGCCTGTGCACCCGACTTGTTAAATAAACAGTCTTTTTTTCACTTTTCTCCATGAAATTCCTTTTAAGCCTGTGGGGCAGGGGCTGCCAAAACCTGCCTTCCATTAAGAGGACACGTTCATCTCAAGATGTTTGCTCCTAATTTGTCTCAAACTGAGACAACTGGTCAACCACGCCGCAGGAAAGGAACGGTTCACTGTAACTTCTACAACAGGGACTGTAAGCACTCTGCAAAGCAATTCCTACTGGATTTAACAGCGGTAACTGAAGAGCTTGCTGGTCCTCCCATCCTGTTCCCATGCCACTCCATTACCACAGTTAAATCTGATAAGTTAGCGACTCCAAGTTCCCCATCACCTCAGCTCACAGCTGCCTCAATACCAAATAAAACCTGAAGGTGAATCACACTGCCCTCAAGCTGGGAGCTGCAGTGGCTGGGGAGCAGGCATACTGCTTTTTGCTATTTTTACCTCAAGGATAAGAAATTCCAACAGAGGCAGGGCAAAGTAGACAGCAGTAACTTCTTAAGCCGCCTCAGCCTGAATCAATGGAGCTCTTCAATCACAGTCCACAGAGCAAAACCCAGCCTAGTTCCCCATCTGCTCCATATAAGTCACCTACAATAGGATTTGCTAAAGTATATTGGGATTTGCTTTCTTTTGTTGGCCAAATCACTGACAAATCTCTGGAATTAAACTTTTTATAACTCAATTTCACCAGGCAGATGAAACTTCTTGGACAGACAGTTCTGCTCAGTAGAGCAGCTACGTGGATGGCTTTCGATCTTGTGCAAATTTGCAGACTTATCAGAATGAAATCTGACTGAAAGAACTTTGTGTGCATTTTGTAACTGTACTCTTGCAGTTTAGAGCTATTTTCAGGGCCCACAGACTGTCATCTTCTTGCAGAGACAGTAATCAAGAGGAAAACTTGGTATTTTGGAATGAATGCTCTTCCACCTGGGATTTATGCAGATTGTCTCAAAAGTCCTAACACAACTGGTACCTGTTCAAGTGTTTCTAGTGACAGTGACTCCCTAGCAGTCATCTGCAAAATCTCCCTAGCATTTCCTTTCTTACCAATCAAGAACACCATATTATTTCACTGTATTCTGACTTTAAGCCTACATGTTAGGTAAAATTGCTACAAGGTCCTCCTGCTGCTTCAAAAATCTCTGGCAGCAGCTTTTTGCTGGATGCTGATTTACTGTGTTTGGTATCTGGCATTTCTGCATCGTTTCCATCATCTGAAAGTTCAAAACATGGTTAACAGGCTGGATGGCTAACACAGGCTATGCTGCCCTCCTAATGTCAGAGTGCATCCTGCCTTCATCCCTCTGCCCAAGAGCGGAAAGGTAATGTTGCTCCCAGTTTTAACTTGATTTCCTTCTACTCCAGAAGCTTTGAAAAAAACCTGTTCTGAACTATTTTCCTGTTTTACTGTTCACTCAGAATCATTATGCTTTTTTCCTGGATGGATGTTTCTTCTGGATGTAACTGGATGGATGTCTCTCCTATATCCACTGTATGGTACACAAAAAATCATGCCTTCCCTACCCTATGTTCCAAATAACTGATTTGGAGCTCCACATCAACCTTTGCAGCTAAAACTGTCTAAACTGTTTAATGCTTAATGATGAAGTTTCTTCTTGCATGCATGAATCTGAGGTTTCTGCTTTTAGACCCTTAAGCTCTAGAAAAGGGCATGGCTTGCTGTTCCTTTATAATTATTTACTTCATTTCACTTGAGGTGTTTTTGTGAAGAACACTTCAGTATGAGTTTGGATCTTCAAAGCTAATTTACAGGTGAAGCTGACAAGAACACTGAAAGACAGACAACTGCAATATGCCCTGACACTCCAAGTAAATGGAATTATATTAGGTAAGGATAGTGCCACTTCAGCCCTGAAACAGGAGCTCGCCCTTTGGGAAAGTGTATCTGATCCCTAATATACTAGGAGCAAACCAGGAACAACATCAGGACATTGAATGGATTTACATCAGTGACAGAGGAGAAGATAACTGGTTTTATAGAACATACTTAAAAAATTGAAGCAGCCTATAGGTCACCTCTCCCCAACCCTGAGCCCATACAGACCCCCAGGATGTAATTCGGGGGGGAAAAAAACCCAAAACTACGACTCTCACCTGCACCTTTTGTTTTTCCTAAGATATTTTTCTGGTCCTAACACATACTTTATTTTCACACTAAGGTCAGCAAACAGATACCCAAGCATCTGCTGTTATTTCCTTGAATTCTCCTTTGTTTTCTCCATAGGGAAATACAGGAAAGTGGTCCTTACAAAGACTGCCCAAAATCTGTACTTAGGCTGTGACTAAGTATTGCTTTGGATCACTCAAGCCCAAATTCCGTAATCCAGTTAAATTTATATTTTGGTTTTTACTACTGAGCTAAAAACTCACCTATACGTATGGTCTCACTGAAATCAAAAGGATTTAAACATATACTTGCTTTTACACAAGAGAGACAGACTTAAGCATTATGTTCAACAGCTCTTTGGAGATGGGACTTAAGCAAGCCAGGGCAAATAACAGATTAAATTAGTAAGTACTGCTTTCTGCTTCTGTGATAGCACAATAATTAAGATGTGGCTGCAGAAGTGGCAAATCATACTCTGTACCCCATGAAAAATATAAGTTAATGTAATTGAGGTACTTCAGACATATTGTGGGTTGTACCATGCTCCTGACCCTGTCTTTTGGGATTATTTTGTCTGATTTACTTCACCAGGAACAGGTGAGTCCCAATTGCCACATGAAGACTTGCTCCTGTAATTGGGAGAGAACAAATTTTCAAGTTCAGATCAGGTAAAATTAATGTGCCAAAATGCAGGTAACTCACCTGACGATGAGCCCCCTCAGACTACTGTCATAAATCATCATTACTCCAGTCCCTACTCCAGACACTGGAAGAGGCTGCAGTTAAAGCTATTGTCTGAAACACAATTTTGGTGACTGTAAAATCTAGTCTGATCCACAAGTATAAATCCAAATTATCCACAGTGATTGATAGCTGTATTGTTCTCCAAAGCCTTTCTATGTCTCAGTAAAGTTGATGTTTGTAGAATTTACCATCAGAAATAATATCTTTTAAAAAAATCAAAATCTCATTGCAGATGGGTACGAATAAATTACTTTTAAACAATTTTAGAAAAGCTCTTTTGCATTTACTAAAGCAATGAGTTCTAATACCCACATCTCAGGCTTGAAAGCCCAGAAATAGCTTTTTAGCAAGGTAGAGTAGCAAGTTGAGATCAAGTAGTAGACACATTTAAAACCTAATTCTGTGATGATCATCACATGATCATCTCCACATACATGTATATAACAAACACAGATTTTTAACTTTATAGTGTATACTTTATGAGGGCATTAAAAATGCATACATGAGTAATTCATAACAATATTAAAATTGCACTAAGGTGTGCATCAAATTAGTGGCGTTTCCAATTATACAAATCTTAGTACTTCTTCCAAAAAAAGGAGCAAAAAGGAATTACCTTTTCCTTTTAATCTTATGGTTTGAATTAAAAATATACTGAAATTTACCTTAACCTAAACACGAAAAAGCACCGGTTTCACTGGAGATTTTATAAAAATATCGGTCTCTGCTTTGCTTGTGGTAGTGCTCCTCAGACTTATTACTGCAATTCTCTTGCAGTTCGGTTAAATGTCAATGCTCCAATTGCTTTAATAGTCAAACTGTGTGCTATTTTCACCACACAGTCATTCAGGCTTGTCATGTTTGACAAATCCAGTAATTGAGATGAAGTCTTGGAGAATACTGACATCTAACCAGTCATTTCCTACTGCAGAACATTGACCTCTGCAGCACAAACCACAGAGGATTTATTTAGCAGCTCGAAAAAACAAACAGGCTTGTTAACTTTAAGATCATAATTTCATACATCTCCATTCATTTCCTTGTTTATTCACTTTCTGCTCCACTGGGGTGGGAATTAAAACATTAGGGGCACTTTCAATAAGCATTGAAAAGGACTACATCAAATATTCTGAAATACTGTTGCGAATGAAAAATGGCCTAGTAGATTATTAGAGGCCGAATGTGCTGTCAAACATCCTCAAATCCCCCCTCAGTTCTCCCTGCCCCCAAGCAGCTGCACCCTACCCCAGCTTCAGCTCATTAACAGAAGAAAGTACTATACAAATTACATAAAGTATTTATCAACAGTGATCATTTCAGTCATTCCAGTACACGAGCCCTTGTTGGGGCCTTTTTACTTTTACTGTACCTCCACCATGATGTCCTGCAGCCAGTGTGTAACAATGCACTGAAACCTCAGGACTCTCCTCATTCACCTTGGATTCGCGGAACCAAGCACAAGCAGTGCAAAACCTACCAAGTGTGTACTTGCTGGGCTGGCAGGTCCTTGGGTGATGCCTTTGGGACAACCATCAGTGTTGGACAGGTCTGAACAGCTACAAGCCCATCACATTTGTATTGAAAAACAAATCTTTTGCAATGACAGCTTGTTGCAAAGGTAAAATGCAACAAAGGTCTGGAATGAGGATGCAACCGAATTCAAATGCAATTCTGAGGCTCCCATGTGATCTACATCAACTTGGGACCTGATGCTACTTTTGCTATGGAAAACCCTACAGACTTTAATACCAGAATTTAGCCTTTCTTTGGATGAAGCACTACTATTTCATGTAATGAAATTAACCCCACCTCAAAGCAATATCACCCCAAAAAGAAAGAACTGTGATCAAAAGCAAATGATGGATAGAAATATAAGAAGAAATAATTGATACAGACAATATCAGCTTCCAAGAAATGACCTTTGCAGTTGCCAAAATTAAACATCTGACTGCCTTCATCAGAGACAGTGACTGGTCTAGGGCGCACATTACGGAGCCTCACTTCATGTCCCCTCTCCCAGACTTTTTGCTTGATCTTTGTCAAGTGAATTCATTTATCTATTTTACAAGCTGATGGATTGTTTTTCCCTGGAGTCTTTGAAAGAAATGTATTAACTATCACAGGTCACTTAGCTTCTGCAGGGGATAAAGATCTCTTACACACCAAAGACAGCATGTCCATATAATTTTTTTAACATGTACTAATTCACAAGCAAGTGTATGGCAAGCACCAAACTGAAGGGACATCAGGAAACATCTGCAAAGGCAGAACTAAGAGCAAAAAAAACCTTAGTAGGAAAAGAAAAGCTAGAAATTACTTGTGCAAAATTCTGTTTTCAAGAAAAAGAAACTGTTCAAAACCCCAATAAAAGGGGAAAGTGAATAACTAAGCACTTCTGCTCTGATTAAATTAGTATACATTTATTTCCATATTGTTTCCTTCCAGTATAACTTTTTCCACTAGGTGTGCAGTTCCCACCTGAGAGACAGAGACCAGGAACCTACTATGAGGCTACTTGGAGCACCTGGTAGTATACAAAGCCTTGGAGCAGGAGAGCAAGAACAATGCTCCCTCTCACTGCTGAGGTGACGTAACCCAAACCAAAGGAAGGCAGTTAACTGTCCCTTCAGCTACAGATGCAGATTCCAGCCTTTTCCACAGGAATGCACAAGATCTTCACAGAAGATGGTGGTTAGTTACTCATACATCACGCATTCCAACAGAAATCAGCCTGTGGTATAGGGCACAGCTGACTGAAGCAATTCAGTGCATTTGCCTTGAGGAGTCTGACTCTAAGAGGAATAGGAGGACTGGCTGTAAATACCAGCCCCTTCCACAGTCTCACAGTCCTCGGCATCTCCATTGGTCACGCACACTGTGTCCATCTTTACCCAGCAGTGCATTTGCTGAGATAATGAATTAACTTTCTGCCTATTTGTGTGACGCAAATCCAGCTGAGCCGTGCAACAAGGAACAGTCAGCACTGAGAAGGTCACGGGGGAGACCAGGAGCTCTCCCAAGGTACTGCAAGCTGGAGAGCAGCGTTCCCTGAAGGCACCACAGTCTCTTGCACCACCTGCATGTGACTGCAGCTGCCAAAGGCGTTTCCCTAAGCATCAAAGCACTACAGAGTCCTGATCCATAGAGCATCGTAGGCACCACCACAGTGCAGAGGACAACTCCTTGAGTTTAGCTACAAGCACATACGGATAAATGTGCATTAGGAGGCAGAAGGGTTGCTACCTCTCCAAGGCAGAGCTACAAAGCCTGAAGGACAGCACATGTGCAACACAGTGGTCAGTGCCCCATCCTCCTCCCCACCATCCAACAGCTCCCCACCAACCGAGGGAAAACAGGTCATGTCCCATCTGCAAATGCATGCTGGATAGATTTATGTACTTCCTCCTTCCCCATCCACCTGCTGGTACATGACCATATTACAGCACTTTTCCCTATATTACATATATAGTGCCTATTTTACAGCACTCATACCCTATGCACCTGAGCATATGAAGATTTTCCTCCCAGAGACACCAGCCTTGCTACTCATGCTCCATGGCTTCACCACCTCAAGTGAAACTGGGGCTCTGGCAGAAACTATTTGCCTTTCTGTCAGTGTGGAGAAAAGCAACGTGCCAACTGAGCATACCAAAGCTTGGAAGTCTGCATTAGACTGCAGGCAGAGCTTGAGATGTTGGTTATTGTATATGCAGTTATAAACAGGCATCAGACAACTGCTCAGCCCAGCTTTGGGAAATGGGGAAAAAAGTATTCTCCTGTCACAAGATGCAGTAAATTCAAATCTCATTCCCCTTCCTTCTCCAGTAACTTCGAACCTGGTCTGATGCATTTGGGTGAATGTCCCTCCTTCCTGTACCTTTTTTCCATAGCTACAGAGTGGATTCTCACTGTTGTACAAAAAAAAACCAGGACTGCAACTCCCATACTTTTCATGAGGGCAACAAACTTTAGATCACAACAGGGAGCAAATTTTTCAAACAAACTGGAACATGATGACCTTCAGGGTATGATGAAGGAAAGCTGATCCTTATGACAGCAGGGCTGCACTGATGACCTTTTGAGGTGCCTTGCAGCACTCTTTCCTATGACTCTGCTTGCAAAGCCCCATTTATTAGACAGCATTTGTGGCAAAGACACAGCTTGCATTCCTAGGTATTACATTCAGTATTACTGGCCTGTAAATCTGTCATTTGCATAAGGTTATCTATCTTATCTGGTCACTAACATACAATTCAGATTATTTTCAAGACTATTTATAATTTTATTCATAGGTAAACAGGGCCAAAAAGTGACACTTATTTGCTGGTGACTAATAAATAAGGAAGTGTCGGAGACATGCTTTCCAAAATTTCACTTACATTGCCATACAAAGCAACCTACTGTACAAGAGATGGTTGCTAATGATTATATAAAAAAACATGCTATGGAAATCTCCACACTTATATAATATTTTTTTTTTCTGCATAAACATCCGCTGCCTCATGAAATTTATCTTTTCTTTTAATAATCAGTATTTCTTAAGGAACATTTTAAGGCCTCAGAGATGGTCAAAGCCAGTTTTGCTGACTGATTCAAAATCAGCCATATCTCTTCTGACAGTCTGAAAATAGATTGTAATGTCCTGTTTGGGTTTTTTGAGGCCACATCCTTCTCTGTAAAGTTCCAGTGATGTTTGAACACCTAGTCTGAAAAAAAGACTTTGCACTTGCAAAAAGAGGCACCAGTGAGGGAGGAGTAAAAGGGCAGAAAGAAGGCATTACTTAGGATTTTAAATTGGGAAGGTGGGTGACTTAGAGGAGCAGAAATGCATAGGAAGAAACTAGGAGGATTTCGGCTTATGCCTTCCAAAGATGCTATTTTGCAGGGTGGCCTGCATTACAGGCAAGGAGGTGTCTTCACTTCCAGGAGACTCCAGGATGGAAGGAGAAGAAACTATTTGGGAAACTTGCAATACATATTTAAGGATATATTTTTAGTGTTGTAACTCTTTGGGGACTAAATACAGGACAGACACCTTGCTGTTTGGTGGAAGAAAAAAGACTGTATTAGGAATGTTTGCCCAAAGCTTTAACAATTAGGAAGTATCAACTGCCTTACATCAATAATTAGATCAACAAGGGGGAAAGAAAGGCAAGATTATTTACAGACAAGAAAACAAATGCATGTTTTGTGCTATTGATCATATTCAAATGTTTAACTACATGTATATAAAGTGTAATTTTTTCTCAGTCACAAAATTAATGAACACTCCTTTTCTTTAAAAAAAAAAAAAAAGTGGATTTTCCAGGGTATTTTAGGTTAATTCATGGGTTTTTTTGATTCACAGATAGTTGACTCTCTGCTGGCTTATAAAAAAAAATACCCTACCATATTCTAAATGGAATGGTTACACCTATGAAGAATATAATAAATTGGTGTTAATAGCACCTAATAAAGCACTTATTTAGGAAAGGACACACGGAATGGAGAGCCAAAGGGCCTAATGTCCCATGAACAATAATATATTCCTTTAAAATCACAGTAACCATTTCAGTCTCAGAAAGACTTAGTTTTGGTTATGTACTGAATACATTTGCTCATGTTAACATAAGTGATCTTTAACATTCCTTTTACATTTACATTTCCAACAACTGTACTAGGTTCTTTACGGAACAGATGAAATCCTTGCCTTGGCAGGCTGACGGTCTTCAGAGAGAAGAGTGAGAGCGGAAAGACAGCAGGAACACTGCACACACATTATTAAATACATCTGTGTGCAATGCAATTACCAGAGTGTGTTTCCCTGAGTGCCACTCACAGCCTTAAACCGAGGAAGGTCTGTTCACATCAGGCTACAGCCCACAAGTTACAGGTAGAAGGGAAGATCCTTTAGGGTTGGTCCTAACAGGATACAAAGGGCTCCGTGAGTGATTATCTCCTCCCATGACCATGGAAAACTGAGATGAAACACTCACATTTACCCATAATGCTGCTTTCACAAACTTAGTGATGTAGAGGATAATTAAAGAACATAAAGTTGTCAGGGCTATTTGTGATACTAAATGCCATCTCCTTTTAATCATATTTGCTTTATGTGGCTTTGGTGGCTATGACGCTTTTGGCAAAATCTTGTTTGAGTTGCTAAAGCATAATATCAAAGCCCAGATTGGGCTTTTTCATTTATTCTGAGAATTTATACCATTTGGGCCATTCTAAGACAATACATTCTCTGGCACTTTTTATTCTTTTGCCATAAAATTTGTGATTATTATACAGAATTTTTAATGTATAAATGTGCATAGGTAATACGCAGTCTATGTTTTATAAGTATACTTGTACATAATTTATATAGTAATATATTTAATGTACATGTATGATTAGATGCAGGATGCTGTACTATGCTCTTTTTCCTTAGTACATTGCAAAACTCTTTGTACTGGCTAAACAACAAGAAACAACAGAAGACATGTATTATTCATCTTGGTCTTGCTATGTAACTACTTTTTTCCCCTTTTACACCTATTTAATTAAATTGAAGTGAGAGTGTCACACAATTCTAAAAGTGCAAAACCTGAACAATGAACTGTACAAATAGGTGTACTGTACCATGACTATCTAACGCCTAACCTCAGTATCATAAAAACATTTTACAGATTTGATCTGCATATATTTCAATCTGGAAAAGTGGAGTAGTTGTTGAAAATATGCTGTTGATTGTTCTCAAACATCTGCTAAATAAGGCCTGAGAAGATACGAACTCAAAAGAGTACCTTTAATGGATGGTTTCTTCTTTATCTCTCTCATATACACATTCATAAGTGTATACTAAACACATCAACCCCTAAAAACTCATAGGAAACTTCAAATTACTTTGAGTAGAAACTGAATTTTATTCCTTAAGGCACAAACTTGCAGATACTGCCTACACTGAAAAGCTAACAAAAAAGTTTCCAAATGAGAAGGAAAAAAGAAAAAATTCTTCACACAATAAAAGTAAATAATAAGGTACAAAACCATACACACACACACACAGAGGAAGCTTGTCTACAGTAAGAAATTATTTAGACTTATGTTTCTGGTTGGTTTTCATCCCACCAGAACCCTATCAACAAAATTATAACCATGTATTACAGACTGCCTACTTACTGTTAACACACACTTAGTCCTGCCAAGGCCGGTTCTACAGAAAACATTATCAGTGTGCAAACCATAAATGAACAAAATTACCATCTGCAGACTGAAGAACAGAATTGCAAACATAATTATATCTCTTACATGTAGTAAGTACACAGTTGTTTAAAATTTGGACTTACAACCTGTTTTTCAAATAATGGCTTCAGTCTGCTTCCAAGTCTCCAAGCTAATGGCTGTAATAAGTAGCTATACCTCTTAATCAGAGAATGTCACAATAAGCATAGTGCATCTATCTATCTAATCTTTTTTGGTCATGTTATTATGGTTTATGAGCAGTTTTACCACCCATATGTTATGCTGTCATGTTCTTCTAAAAGCTGGTTATTAGGATTAAATGGAGAAAGTGAAATATGAATGCCTGTATAAATTGCAGAGATGAATGCTGCTAAAAGCAAAGTGTCCTAGGTCAGAGGAAGACATGTCATATGTTGCAGGGCATGCCACTTATTTCAGCGGGTAACCCACACAATTTGCTTGGACTCTGTGAGGCTTTCTGACTCGTTGCCACAGTTTGGCTTCATATGAGCTGATCCTCATTTGTTTCTACTCTCCTAACATGTACTATGGCCCAAAACACTAGAATCAATCCTTCTTCTTGCCAATTTTAAAGCCAGATGGTGTAATGACTGTGTTATTCATCACATTAAGACCACCATACCTCATTAAAAACTACTGATATCCCTTTCTGACCTTAACAACATACCAAAATTCAGAGGGCTACTTTCATTAGAACAAGAAGTTCACAATGAGATCAGACGTCCTTAGATGCAGACACCTTCATGTTTGGTACAAAATACAAGAGATGCACAATGGGGTATAACTAGAAAACAAGAGAAAACCCAAAAAACCCCAAACCCACAAAGAACCCTGGGATGTGCAACTGACAATGAATTATGACTTGCATAAGAACCAATACTGTAAGGCTGTTTGGGGTGGGGAGGGACAATTCTCATTCTGTGACATTTTAGCAGAAGAAAACAGGAAGCAATTACTGTGCTCTGCTCAGCACTGAGGAGGCCACATTTGGTGTTTTGGGGCATTGCATTTGCCAGAAGTGTGGAGGAACTGGAGAGAATCTGTAAGAAGGCAACATATTTAAGAGAGTTCCTGAAGGTCTGATCAGGAAGGAGAGATTGAAAGGTAGGGTTTCCTTGTCTTAGTAAAAGGTCAGAGCTTTCCAAGAGAAAAATGTTTTTATAAATGAGGACACTGCTGGTTTTCTCCATGGACAAAAAATCATTGGTTTAACTTAAAATTAAAAAAACAAGAAAAAAAAAAAGAAAAAAGTAAAAATGTTGTAATTCTGACTAATACGAGGGCAGACCTTCTAACTAAAAGGACCCCAAAGCAGAGAATTAGACTACTGCATGCAATCCACTTCACTGAAGATTTTTAAGGAAAAAATTCTGTAAGAGCTAATGTAGCCATAAATAATTCTACATCCTAGCAGAACTAGATGACCTTTAGAGATCTCTTCTAGCAGAAGTAGTGTAAGAACCATGGAGGTCCACAAGGCAGAGGGGAAGAGATGAGCCCTTTTCCCCCTACAGCATGGCTTCCCATCCCAGTTGAAGAAGAAGGGTTGGTAGGGCTCGGTGTTCCCATCCAAGAGCTTGGAGGAGTCACTCTCACAACTTCTCTATCCTCCATTCTTGTATTTCTGAGACTGACAAGATAGGGCTGCATAACAGAGCTGAATGACAAAGTTTCCATTTTCCTGCACGCAGCAGGAGTTAAAAAATGTAATTTCTTCAGAAGTCCCTCTGCCAGCACATCATCCAAAGAGCCATCTGCTGTTTCCTAGAGCTGTCTTCCTGTAGCCACCCCTGATCCGCCCTGCTGCCTTTCCCATGACCCTCTGCCACGGCCTGCCAAGCATTCTCAAATCTTTGCATGGACAACAGCTTCCTTTGGACTGTGGGGAGCAGTCTCCAGCTCTTGTACGAACCAGGCTACACAGAGGAGCTAAATGAGCTCTTGATGCCTATCCTGACAGCAAGACTGAGATCTACCCATGGTACACTATGGTGTATTTATCAGTAAAACACAAGTTAAAGCACTTCTGTGACATCTTTTGCTACATCACTATAACAGCAATGTCCTAACTGGAAGTTCACAGACTTCTGCAGGGTGGACTCTACTCTGTTCCCAAGTTTTACTATCCTTCCTTTCAGACATACACATCTTTAAATGTCTCTTCTGCTACTGTAGGAGGAAGGATTCCTTCAAAAGAACATAAAGGCTATAAACTGAGAAGAGACTTTTTTTTTTTTTTGTGGCTGCCTCTCAGATTCTGGAAAAGGCCTTTGGCCAAAACTGGCCATGTCCAGTTCCAGGGAGTTTTAATTCTGTACATGGGCAGCCCTGTACCAGGGGCATGAAGCTAGCAACACGGCAGTGTGTAGACAAGCAGCATCCATAGCAGTCCTTTGGTGACCTTATGTGCTGAAGGAGCCCACAGCTGGCTGCTGAAGTAAATGGGATGCCAGCTGATGATGCACAGCACCGGCGCTGTGTGCTCGCAGTGCTGCACCTACTAATGAGGTAGGCTGCTGCAGTCTGTGGTAGCTGAAGTTTCTATGGAGCTTTTATCTTCAGCTTCAGTGAGTTACAATAATCCAGCCTGGTTGTGCAGAACGTGTTCACCACTACTGCTACATCCACGCCGAAGAAAAGGAAGCATAGTTTCTTGAACAGCCAGAAGTAGAATAATTAATTTCAGACTATTTCTGGCATCTTGGTATTGAAGTACCAGCTAGAATAGAATGCTGCAGAAAAAGGAAGGTCAAGTGCTTTCCCAGAGAAAAGGGGTCAGTGCCTCTTCTACTTCCATCAAGTCAGTCACACTAGATATATTGCTATGCTGTGGCTCGGATGCACCGTAAACCAGTCACTCTTGCTGAGTAATTTAACAGTATATTGTGATCTACACGTCAAAACCAGTAGAAGATCAAGTATGGATGTTAATATGATTTAAAAGGTACTTTGCAGTCGCAACAGCTAGAGACACAATTAGGTCTCTGTCTCTGCTAGTCAAGGAAATATAATGGAAGATTAGTATAAGTAATTACATTACACTGGTCAAAATAAAAGAGCTAAGCACTGCATTTTCTTTCGTGTCTGTACTCATTTGCCTGCTTGCGGTGGCAGCTCCTTAATGCCTTAGCTGTGATAATATACTGTAGAAGCTTTATTGCAGGTGTACCTCTACCATTCTATTCACTTCTTATGAAACAAAACTAAATAATGGCAGCCCAAAACGGTACTTTGCAACATACGCTGGAATAAACACTTCTCTGATACACAACAGCCAAGCATTACAATGGAGATGTATAGGAGGATGGGCAATCTTCAGCACCCTGCTGCTAGAAAAGTACCACCTTGAAGTGAAGTGACAGCCTAAAATGTTCAATATAAACCATCTTGGCTGTGGGGAAAAAAATCCAATCCCAGAAAATTAATCCTTAAAGTGGTAACCCCTTCACACTTTTCCGATTTCCAGTGTTCCTCTGAAACAGCCTGCCTTGTTAGTGTGTACTTAAGCAAAGAGAAGTTTGGTATCAGCCAGAGGTAGCTGCTGGCTTTTCATCCCAACTGGAGGGGAGGGAGGGAAGGACTGGCTTTTCCCAGTGACAGAATCTAGAACATGGGCTGCAGAGGGCCATATGCTTATAGTATTAACAACAAAACAGGATTGCCAGGATGTTTTCACCTCTGAGCTAAGGCAGTGAAAAAGAGTAGTACACAAAGCAAGACAAACATCTGACCACCCACTGGAGACCACAAGACTTGCAGTACTTCCTGCAACAAATAATACCCTGTAATGCAACGACCTCCAGTCATTGTATGTGACTGATGGGCACAGGGTACTCATACGGCCAGACAGAGTCAGAGCATGAGAACTTTTATCCTGAGCAATGTGCCAAAGGGTGCCTCTCTGCCTTACTCATTCAGGCCTTTCTGGGATAAAACTGCCTCACAATGCAATTCCGCATTCAGAGAAAATACATGACCTTTTGCTTTCTCCGCCTGCTGTGGCCTCCTGCTTTCTGTGACCAGCCATAACCGCACTGCTGGTGCGAAGCCACAAGCAGGCTGGTGGGGTAATGCCCAGCTCAAGATGGCTGGACAAAGATGAGCCAATACAGGATCCATACCATTCCCACTCCTGTGAAAGCAGCAACTGTGACCTGCAGTCATCTGCAGGCACAGCCACCAATGCAGAAGTCCTCAAGGAACAATTCACATTTTAGAGGTCCCAGGCATGTCAGGAGAGCACACCTTCTTCTACACCCCCTGGGGCTGTAACACACAGTAGTGGGATGCAAACCTCATTCCTAAGAATATCTTTCGCCCCATTAAGGCTTAAAAATAAGCTCAGCATAATCCAGTTCAACTGGTGATGGTCCACTGGGCATCACTTTTTTAAATGCTGCCAAAGATTAAGAGTTAAGGTTGCTTCCTCAGCCCATGAATTTCATGTAGTACCACCAAGCAGTACTCTGTAAATCTTCAGCTGCTGCTAGAAAATGAAATGAAATGACCAATAAGCACTATTTTTAACCACAAATCATCTTACTCATTATGCAAGATATGCTTCTGTCATTCTCTGAGGGGAAAAATGCCTAATTACTTACATTATATCTCACTGGAAATACAACAAATAAAACAAGAAAGGCTATTGAAGGATGAAAATAATGGCAACATGTGGTACAGGGGCTGACCCTAGGAGAGAGAGGTATTTATCCTGAAGATATGCAAATTATATCAGGAGTTTTGAGAAAAGCACTGCCAATGAAGAAAATTGTCTGTCTCACATCAACGAAGACACATTTACCTAAACAATATTTGCTTAAGCTTAACCCATACTGTTCTGTCTGTGTGTTCAGGGGTGGAGAACAGTGGCATAGAAGATAGATGAAATCCTGACTACTCCCCCCCAGTGTACTTTCTGCTGCTCTTTGGGACTATAGCTCAGTGTAATTCAGAAAGGCAGTTTTCTCAAAACTTTTAGTGGCTGTCACTTATGTCTGAACATATGGTCAGTTTGACAAAATTTTTAGCAGCCTTCTGGCTTTATACCTGCAAACATATATACGCTGGTTTTACCTCAATAGACAGTGGTATAAACCCCTATCTTTTTTCCTTTCTGCTGATTCCCTGTCACATGCACACATTTACAAGAGGTACATACTGAGAAAAAATAATAGTAATAATAATTAGTGACATTACATTTTTGCAAACACAATGGACAGCCATGTCTGAGGAAACCTCTATGTCCTCCTCCACACAAAACCTGTCAATGTCCAGAACAGCTGCTACTTACTAGTAGTCTATAAAGCTGCACACACATAAATGTGCTGGATATGCTTGGTTATCTATCAGATATGCATAAAGGTAGTGGTGTGGCACACATTAGAATTCATTACTGCACTTTTTGCTGCTTTTTTTTCCCCCAGAGGTATATTCAGGCCAAATCAATGGCCTGTAGAAAGGGTAGATGATGCAGTGCACAGCTTGGAAATCCATTCATGAGGGAGGGTGACATGACATGAAAGATGTATTAGGTAGTTGTATTTTCTGGAGCCACAGTTGTCATTTTTGTGGAGAGGCACCTGTTACTTGAAAAAAGTATTTACCAGATTTGACAAAATGGGGTGTAAGTGGACATGAAGCCTTAAAAATTTATACTTAAAATTGAAAGAGCAAATGTTTAAAGGGCACCACAGCCATCATTCCTACACAAGTAGTACAGCACTGGAAAGAACACTGATGCACTAAGATTAGTGTGAAAGGTTCCTAGCAATGAGTACCTGCTAAATACAATGTAATTAGAGAACACTTCCCTATGAATTAAATGCAAATACTTTGATATGTGACTGAGCACATTACATTACATAGTATTAGCATATTAAGTACAATTTAAGCCTCATTCTCAAGCAGCTGAATTTTTACCTAAAATGGCAGCCAGGCAGAATACAGTATTTCCACACTAGGGGCAGGAGGGGGACTGGAAAGCTTGGTGAGGCATGAAAAATTGAATTTCAGCAAGGCAATGGAAAGGACATTGTTGGGCAATTACAGCGCTCCAGTGTTTGCCATCCGCAAAGGCTGCAGTCATCTGCAGCGACAGCGTGGTGCACGGCTCCCCCAAGGCACGGCACTCCAGTTAAATCAATTTGTCAGGAGCGGGGCTGCTGCCTCCCTGCTGCAGAGGAGGCCCACCGGAGCGGGGGACAGCTGGGGCGCACAGCTGTCTCTCTGCAGCAGATCAATTAGAACATCAACATTCATCTGCTAATTAGCAAGCATGTACAGAGGGGAAAGAAACCTCCCTTAAATGAATCATTTCCATGCATTAATGAATTCAGTGACATCCCACATTCAGAACCCAGCCCAACAAGAGGAGACACAGCCACAAGAGGCACCGGCTAGCACGACGAGACAATTTCCTTATTGCAAAGGTGATGCTACTGCTGAGCTGGAAATAAAAGCCCCTACAACTAAAAATCTGCACTTCCAATATCAGTGAAAGAAGACCCACATCTAGTAGAGGCACTAATGTCTGATCATAGAGTAAACAGTGATCACTGTAGGGCTGCACTGAAAGCAAATACAAGTGGGACCAGGAAAAACACAAATCCCGGTCAGCCTGACATGCTGCTTGCTTTGGAACATGCTGAAAGTCCCTTGACTTCTGTGATTGAGAACTGGGCCTCAGGTCAGCAGTTTTTATCCTTGTTTTTATTTATTTTTATATTCAACCTTTACGTTGTTATTAGAACGACACTTAGTGTTTATTCACATGTTGCAATGTTGCTGAGGGTGTTTTTACAAGAGAGCTTGGTCAAAGTCAGCTGCTGCTCCAATGCCATTTCAACGCTTAGCAGAACAAGATCACTTTTTTTTTTCCCGACAGTTTTACCTTGTTTGGCGCAGACAAGAAAAGACAAACCAACAATAACATACTACATTTTTCATCAGAGCTCAGAGTGTACCTGTAAATTCTTGCACATAGAGCTCCCAAACCCAGGAGAATCTAGGTACATTGACTGGCAATACACAGAAAACTTATTTCTTCAGTTGGAAAGAGCCCCACTAACCTCCTTTGTTACTTCCAGCGCCTTGCCCATCACAGTCCAATTGCCGTGGACTTGAGTGGCTCTTCTTGGATACAAAGTGCAAACCCTTTGTTCTTGGAAGTTTGTCTTAGAATGCTTGTGCAATGGGTATGTTGCTGGAAGTGCTCAAGGAAAAGAGAACAATGGTGTAGAGAGGACTAAGACAAAATATCCTCCCAGAAATAGTAACACAGTAAAGGAAACTCTTAAGTCTGGCATGTGCAATGACCCTACTGCTCATCTAAGCAGCTATTCACTAAACTCAATTCATTTTCCCAAGGAGTTATCTTTTTTAAGGCTCTGTTTCCCTACAACTGTATGTTGCACATGTAGGAACGCAAAACTGTAGATTTGATTTTCAGGCCATTTGGCATCAGATAATCAATTGCAAATCATTATTTTGAAATAGAGTGTTGTAACCCACAGCTCAATGCAGCCATATCACAGAATTCCGACTTAGAAACTATATTCTCTAACCTGACAAACAGGTGCTAACTGCTTACCTTGTTCTCAGTCCTCTAGTTTCTCACCATGACTTTTTCCCTTTTATTCTTTTAGGGACACTCATTAAAACGAAAACTGTGTTAAATGGCTGAAAACACAGAGCCACACAAGAATGTCGGTACATGAAGAGCTGACTCTCCAAGGGAAGGCTATGAAATGTTATTGCCAGCTCTGCTGCAGTAAGACAAACTGCCACAGAGAGCCATGTCCATTCTCATCTATTGAGGGAGGTCAGCTGAAAATAAGTCACAGAGGAAGTCAACCAAGATAGTACAGTGCCCCCACTTGCCTTGCAATAATGAAGAGTGTGTATGAAAAATGTTTAATAATATGAAGAAGCTTTATCACCACCCTCACTTCTTTTCAAATCCTGCACTGGACTTTCATCTTGCACAATTTCCATTACACCTAATGATGCTTATGCATGAGCAGAAAGAGTGTGACCCCCCCCAAGTATTACAGCTTTAAGCTGCCATTTAGTATCAAATTTCTTTCTTAAATGAGGATTGCTGAATACGCGAAGAACTGAGCTCTAATATATACTCCATTAAAAGCAGTCCAGAGAATGTGACATTCTTCTTATCATATTACCTCAGTTACTGGCAGAATAATATAATTATGATTCACATTGAAGTGGCCTACAGAATGGATTTAATCAAATTTTAATATAAAATATGGCCACTTAGATCATATTCCATTCAGCAGCTTGTTTAGTCAAGATGCTGGGTAGGGAGGGGAAGTGCAGTTATCATTCCCAGTAACAGGACAACAATTGCTTTTATGTCAAATATGGCATCAGGATGTTTAAGCACACATTAGAGGATGCATTGGTGTCACTGCTATTGTGCTGTACTCTGTATATAATTTGGCACAGATGACTGCTGTGTCACTTTCAGTCCCTTAAGCTTACAATACCTGAAAGAAATTGGTATCTAATGTGTCCAGCAAGGAATAAGTGATTAATTCACTGAGAAAAAACTCTTATCCTTCCTATATTCATGCAGGCCAAGAGGCTGGATTCTGTTCCGAAGGACATCAGTGCAAATTCAGAGCGTAGTCATCAAAAGCACACCAGTTCTGACTGAGTTGGTTTATCCTGATTTGGTATAACCAGTGACTCAGAAGTTGAGTGTGTTCCCTTGATTAGATCTTGGGTAACTCCAAATGCAAGGAGGTACTGTGATAAGTGTGCAAAATTCTCACCTCATGGATAGTTTTTTCAGAGAATCCACTTGGGAACTATGGTTTCAAGTGTTCAGATATGAAACAAAATGCAGAAAAGACACAAAGGATACAAGAGATGAAAGGAACTAGATACAAAAGGCATTTGTGCATGAGTTTAGGCTCATTATTGTGCACATCTTCTGCAGCTTAGAAACTTGGGTTTGCTGCTTTTCAGTTTTAAGGCTCTAGCAAGGCACTGACACTCTGGTAACACAGGAAGAGCTGTGTCAAGCTAAAAGTTCAGTGCCAGCTACCTTTTCATTTACAGCATCTAAGGGTCCACCTGTGCACTTTACAATTGTTCACATTTTATGCATTTGACCATGATAACCTAGCTGTTTATCAGTTTTTCTTCTTGAAGGTAGATTAAGCCCATGAATTCCCTGAATGTCATTAATGGGTTTTGTTGTTGTTTTATTTTGTTGGAGTTTGGCTTTTGGGTTTTTTTGTTTGTTGCTTTTTTAAAAAACCCTGGTCCATCTGCCAGTCTCCTCAAGCTCTCACCACAACCCTTACTGCCTCATAGCATCTGCTTCCTTTATCCTTTCCTTACAGTAGACACAATTGCTCTTTTCTCTTTGTTTTCTTCTGTTAACTTCTTTTTGGTTCCTATCTGTTATGTCTGATCATCTTTGTTTATTCACAGAACTAGCACATAGTGTGGTTGAAAGACACCTTAAAGACCATCTAGTTTCAATCCCCCTTCCATGGGCAGGGACACCTTCCACTAGAACAGGTTTCTAAAAGCCCTATCCAGCCTGGGATGAGGCATCCACAATTTCTCTGGGTAACCTGTTCCTGAAGAATTTTTTCCTTACATTTAAACCTGCCCTCCTTCAGCTTAAGGCCATTATCTCTTGTCACTACAGACCCTTGTGAGAAGTCCCTCTCTAGCTCACTTGTAGTCCCTTTAGGTTCTGGCAGGTCAAAGTCTCCCCAGAGCCTTCTCTTCCCCAGCCTTCTCCATCTTCTGATCTCAGCCAAATCAGAGCATCAACCCCTCCTCCCTGTCATCAGAAGTCTCAGTGATTTTCAGGTCATGAACCCTGCGGTCTTTTTGCCTATTATCAGTTTCCCCTTGCATTCCTTTGCCTGCATGCATGCGATTGAAGATTATCTCTCTTTTCTACTTTTTTCACTCTGAACTCACTTGTTCTTCTGCCTCATTACAAAGTATGGGAATTTTCCAGATATCCTACTTCCAACAAGCACTTTTACAAATACTGTTTCAAACCATCCATTTCCATTTTTTAACCTCTTGCAGTCTGGCTTCTATTTCTTGTACAAATTCCTGTCTTCACTGAAGGCTTTACTATCTTCTTTTGGTGAGGTTTTTTGGTGTGGTCTTTTTGCAAGCTTTTACAGCTCTCAGAATTTCAAGAATTGTTATCTTCTTGTGGTAATGATAGACCCTTGTTCAGATCTTTCAAGTTTTATCTCCTACCCCTACCTAAGGAGTGAAAGAGGCAGCCTGGTGAACAGGAAGGGACAGATTCAGCCACACCTAGAGCTTGGGACAAAGTCCTGTATCCCACCTAGGGGAGGAAGACATGGAAGGGAAAAAACAGAAAGGCAAAGATAAGAAAGATATGGAAATAAAGAAAAGGACAAAGAATCTAAGAAATTCAAGCACAATTAGAAGGCAAGAATAAGTGAATGAAAGAAAGTGTATGCAGTAAAGCCTGAAACAGAAAAAAAAATAGTGAGGGAAGTACTTGAAACTTAAAAGGATATTTAAAAAACCCTAAAATTAGGTAGGTAAGCTGAGCTACAATTTCAGGGAAAGAATTACAACCCCCTCACACAATGAAATGTCAATGAAAATCACCTTGTCTTAGCAGGAGGTATGTGAAATTAAAAATATTTCTGAAGTTTTTACTAATCTTTATCTTATTCTTGAAAACAGGGAAGGAAGGGGTTTGGTTTGATCAGCCATTCCAAGTCCATGGTGCAGCTCTACAACCATGGCAACAAAGAGCTAACTTCCTGCTACCAGGATCTCCCATGGGAGCTGCAAAGGCAGTGCAGCACTGGAATTGTGATCAGCACCAGGAGAAGCGCCGTGGTTTTAGAGCTCTGTTATAGCACAGCTACTTCATGTATTTGTTACCATGCACGTCAGTCATAGTAGGCCTTACTTGGTTTAGGATTATCTTCCAAGGAATTTACACTCATAACAGCTTTTTTAATATATCAGTATCTTACACTAAAAATAAATGTTTTCTCCTCAGAACTAGACAAATAGCTAAGGAAGTCTTTTTTGTTTAAAAACATGTATCTTACCTCCAAACAGAAGATCTATTTTTCCCATGTTTTTAAAAACAAACAAGGAATCCACTATATTTTAACTGAAGAGTGGCTTCGAAGACCAACTCAAAAGTACTATAGATAACTTCAAACAAAATATAGCCTATTGAACTGATTTCTACATAAACTCTACTTGATTAAAATAATGCTCAACTGTTAATATATAAACATACAATTTATAATGAAGAGAGATTTTAGTATCTAAACATACTATTTATAATGAAGACAGATCATTAAATACTGTGATTGTTGTCAGAAATACTTCAACAGAACAGAAGTGTGTTATACAGAATTAAAATATTAGATAGGTCATCTTCAAAGTTAATGTAGGATATCCCAACCTCAAGATCATTCTTTTCTCAGGTAGAACACTGAGTTTTTGTTTTGCTTCCTAATTTACATGTTTTAGAATAATCTACAATATAACTATGGTACTTTTACCAGTTCCAGAAATATGCCCTTTCTGTACTACCTTTTCATTTATCAAGGCCATGGTGAATACAAAAATCAAAACTATCATAAATTATCACAATCAAGCCATTGAATATATCAGAAGTTGAGTAAAGAAAGATGCTGAAGTAATCTGTCTTGCCAAGAGGAATGACGGAAAGGCAGCACTGCAGGGGGCAACCCTATGCATGGAAGAGAAATAAATGGAAGGGTCTCTGTTTCACTGACTGCCTGGCATATTTTCCAGCCCAGTTCTCTCTAGTAGGTTAATACTGGGCTGTCACAACCATGACAGCCTTGATGATTGTATTGACAAGAAATCGTGATCTACAGCAGATCCGCTTTTACAGAATGGCCGGATAAGCCCTTCCATTAACAATACTAATCAGATAAAGTATTCCTAATGGATGACCCTGCATCTGGTTAGAGTGAACTGTTCTGTTTAGTATGTATATGCTGTGTTTTTCATCCAAGATCAAGATGTCACTGCTAAGAATTTATACACTATGTTTGGAAAATTGTTTATAATTTATGCTCTACATCTGCAACTTCGGAAAACAGAGTGCCGGCTCTTTGTTCCCGTCATTAGATCAGATTATTCTCATGCATTGCTAAAGGTTTCCATGATCCAAAAACAAACAAGGGACAAACATGTAAAGACTCATGAGGAATTAATTTATATACTCACTTTTTGCTCCTGATGGAAAGGAGTTATCTATTAAAATGTGTTCTGATAATCACATTTTTAGGTAAAACACTATGAAACTGAAGGTGCAACAGCCATTTGACAGATAAGATGCATAAAACCATAGTGCCCTGAGCTCTAATCCCTTCATGTACCTATAAAATATTTAAAGTACACACTGTTTACAGGCAGTTAATAGATAGCAGCGATCAATTTTTTTTCAGAAAAAAAAACTTGCTCTGTGAGATTTACAGAAATGAGAGAAATCTTAAGAGGTGCAACATCCACAAAATTTACTTGCCAAGAGATTCCCCATGCTCTTCTCCATGAAAAGAACAGCATCTGTGCCAAAGTGCGGATAAAAACAGTTTTCCTTCAGTCCTGTGATGGGTTTACCACCAGCTAAAGCTTTTACAGCAGTTGTCTTCAGTCAGTGAAAATCTCCCTACTGGCAGCACAGATAACAGAACTTGCTTGGCTTTTTTCTCTTGCAGTACAAAATTGCAAAAGGAGAGGAAAACATCACCAATTTGTACCAGCATTATTTTATGGCTATCTTGCAGAGTCAGTCCAAAATCTGTTATAGCCTGGACATCAACAAGAAATTGGAACGAGTCACTTACATTGTTTTGATCCTTCCCACTTTAACATTTGTTTTATAGAAGTGTATCACGGTCCCTGCAGACTATGGCTGGCCTTAAATTTAAAGCAAAATTTAGGGCTCTTCCAGTCTGGCTCAGAAAACAGATTTTTTGCTTCAATATTGCCAGGTTTACAGTGAAGACACAGGGACGTCTCTCTGCTGTCTCTCTACAGGCTAACACAGAAATTAAAGCTGCAAACTGTTAAAAGGATTTATCCCATTTCAACTTACTGGCTTGTCTCCTATCATTTCTTTATTTTTCCTCTAGATCAAACATCACTTGCTACT
Source organism: Daphoenositta chrysoptera (assembly GCA_013397915.1). NCBI lineage: Eukaryota > Metazoa > Chordata > Aves > Passeriformes > Daphoenositta > Daphoenositta chrysoptera. The sequence goes on from VZRO01006629.1 coordinate 1,226,596, forward strand.
CTATTAGATCGAACTAGTAAGATACTCTTAAAAAGCCAAGTTACAGAAAAGCCAGCAGAGTTCCTAAACCCCCATGCCGAAGCAAAACCTCAGTTAAAAGCTTCTTCTCTTCATTAAGGATATTGAATAATGAGGGACAGTTTCTTACCAGCAAGGGCCTTGGAAAGTCAAAAGCTTACTCTTACAAAAGCTACCTCTTACTTTTTAGATGCAACCATGGTGTGTAACGAACCTATGCAAGAACATAAAGCATGCCCTAAACTTCCATTCCTTTGGTATTAAGAACTTGAGCTGCATGAACTGGGAAGCAAATGGGCTTTTAGTGATTTTCAGACACTTTTTACTTTGGCAACCGCAGAGTTCTGAAATCTAAATGACTTATACCCAGCAGTACTAGCAGTGCTGAACATCACAAGGCTAACAGTGCACACTTGTTGACTCACATATCGTACAAAGAAGCTAAATCACATTTTGATATCAGGTTACTAATCATCTCTCTATTAAAAAAAAAAAAGATAATGCAATTTCATCCCTTTAAAGTGGCTTTTGCCAACCTGCAAAACTCAATTTTACTTTCAGTCAATGCAAACCTCAGGTTTTTTTCAAGAGTTATCTCCCCCTCCCACCAAAGCAATGCTGTGCCAAAGCTTTTACAAGGATTATTTGATTTTTTTTTAGATGCAATAACGTTTGGATGACCTTTCAGCTTTAATGCTTTGATCTAAAAATCGTCATGCCCTGTGTAATTTTGATGTGGTCTAGCGCCACACAGAAACAATGCCTGGGGTTATTTCTGTATATCTTTTTGCCAAATTATGCTGCCTTCCACCTGTGGCTGGAAACAGGTGCCAGGTAACTGTAAGTGAGCTGTCATAGCTTTTCTCCATAATTAATCTATTTTTCTTTAAACTTTAACAGCTTTAAGCCTTACAGAATGCAGCTCTAGAGGACCATGCCAAAAAATACAATAAAGCAGATCTTAATCCAGCACAGTTCATTTGGCTCCTTTAAGGACAGAGGCAGATCCATACAGCAGAAATGTTTGCCCTTAACTTGCTCTGGTACTTTTCAGCCCCAATGCACAACAGGAGAGTGGATAATGCAAGAAAGAGGAGAGTTTTGGTAAAAGGAGAAATTCATCTGTCAATTTCTACAGGTTTCAAGTTTTTAAGGATTTTTTCTCCCTAAAATATAAATAACAAACCAACAAACCTTTTACAAACAAGCCAGGCTTTTCTACCCTGCCTTTATGAAGAGCATCAACAAGCACAGACTGTAAGAGAGCCAGAGGGCAGCTACAGCTTGGTGTCAGCTCTGCAATTCCTGCCTGGGTTTCTGCCTGAGTACTGAGCCCAGGAGGAGCACATGGCAGAGGACCAAGCAGTCCCAGCAGGACCACACTGGAGAGGACCAAGCAGCCCAGACTTTGTACTGGGTGATGGGTGGAATCAGCTCCAACACCCTGACTGCTGCAACCATGCTGTTCCATGAGTGCTCTTCAAAAGTGAGGTCATACATACAGAAAACTATTTTCCACCTGTGTTTTGGAGGTCATATTGATGCTGTATGTGCTTCTGTGGGGATAGGAAAGTACACAGTTGAAGAAGTACATCTCATAACCTATAAGCATCTTTTGACCTTTGCTTAAAGGCAGGTGCTTTCATTAAAGAGCTGAAAGCAGCATTTCTTTCAATAAATTCATGGGTGTAAGTTGTCAGGGATCCCTCTGACTATTCTTACCACTAATGTGGCACCACAGTGTTACCTGGCTGCTGCTTCAGCTTTAATAGGTCTGTGATTTAACTGTGAGAAATTCTCAGCCTCAGTCATTCTGCTCTCCTGGCATCATAAGCATGTACCCCAGAGTTCAATTACTCAGCTAAAATGCTGCTGTCACCCTATACATATAATGCATGAAAAAGGTGAATTTTCACACAGGAACTCATCTATTCATTTCCTTTCAAGGCCTTTCCTTTAATTTGTTGCTCAGTTGTCCTTTTATTTTTATTAGACTCGCTTGCTGTGTTAGCAATTGCAAAATGATTTGAGGTTAGCATGGCTTTTCCCTCCCTTCCAGAAAAAGATAGATGGCTGGTGGTAACAGTTGAAAGGATCTGTAGGAAAAGGGGAGAGTTTTGCTTTGAGGCTGGCAAGTTATTTAGATAACCTGGTGGCTTCAGGCAACATCACAAAATGAAATTATATGGTTTCAGTCAAACGAAAGGAGGCAGGTCACCAATATCACAGCAGTGCTTCAGTAAAATGCAGTACAATTAAACTCCATGAGCTGCAGCTTCCCCACCTGCATTGAGAGTGGTCTGCAACACACACAAGCCTCAATCACCTGAACTGAAAGAATGTTTTCCTGCTCAACACTGCTGCCAAAGGCTATGATCAGGCACGAGCATATTCCATGAAGATGACAGTTACTTGAGATGACAGCTACTTTGAGGGAGACAAAGTCTGGGCTGATGTCCACTCCAGGCAATCCCAGTGATTTCAGTGCGTAATTCAGGTAACAGCAACCTCCTACAGGTTCCCTAATGAAAAAAAAAGGCAGCAGGGAATCCCAAACCAACCAACCAACCAAACAAACAAACAAACAAACAATGCCACATCACTAAAGACACTGTGTTCTGTAAGAAGAAGCCAAATTCCACCCTAAACACTTTTTAGGGGTAACCTCTTCCTATAAACCTTCAAGCAAAAATACCACACGTATACATAAAATAAAGGACTATGATATAAATATATGTAAATGAGCTCTGACCTGCCTTCTGGCTTGTCCATATGACTAAAATAATGACATCTGCTTAAGGTCAGAGGTCTGGAATATTCGAATGCTATTCCTGTAGCACATGCGTTCCAAAGGCAGGCTACACTGTCATGGATAATTATGACATCTAGTGCAGACACATCTGTTCCATCTATAGTAGTCAATTTTTTTTTTTTTTAGCATAAATATAAATAAACCTCGATCCCAGAACTATAAGACATGTTAATTATAATGGGAGATCTCTTTAGCAAGACTGACCATTTAAAATTAAGTGGAAAACATGATTTTTTTTTAAACTAATCAAACTTTTCATTTGCATTTAGATTTGCAGTACATTGGATAATTGTACAAGCAGTCTAGGAAAGCTCCATGCTGACGTTTCAACACAGAGAGATCTCATTAGAGAAGGATCATAAGAAATGAAAGGCTATATTCTATTTACAAATCATGTGATCCATTAGTAGGATGGGGGGTAGGAGGGAAAGACATCAACATCACCATAGAGAAATGTTCTGCTAACTCAGTCTTGCTGGCTTTCTGAAAACAAGGAAATATATTTTCAGGTCAGTGACTTTCAACTGTTTTCAATTCACAGATCCCTAAATATTTTCCAGTGGAGATGCAGACCTTTGAATAGCAAAATTAAGCCCAAGGCAAAATGCTTGCTTTTCATCTTTACCTGCCATGGGTTTCTGAGATACCGTTCACAGACCATCAGCTGAAAAACATTTTTTAAAAGACATCTTTTTATCACAATTTAGCTGTTTTGCTTAGAATGCTGTTATCACAGCCTTCCTCAAAAGGAAAGCTGAAGAAAAGATACCCTACTCATGTCCTGTAGACAAGGTTTCTTTGAACTGAAGTCACAGATGCTTACATTTTCAGGTCTCTTTTCCATGGATGGGTTTAGGTACAAACTGCATTGCAAACCTTTGTTCTACAGTTTATCAGCCTTCCATTACACAGGAAAGCACCCACGTCTATCTACCCCAGACTGACCTTCAGCACATGAGATCTGCACCTGGTCTTGGTTCAGAGCCAGAATGTCTGGACTTAATTTACAGTACAAAGTGAAATGCCAATACACAATCTGGGGCCCAGGGAGGTACATACCTGCTACCCTGGAGAACTCCCGTGTGTCCACTCCATTTGCCCAAGAATGACTAGATGTGGAACCAACCTATAGAACCCTTATGTTTTATTTATTTTAGTTGCCTGCAGAACTCTTTATTTCTCTCAGTTCCACTGGAGCCAGGGGAGGGTCTGCTGCTCTGATAGATGTATAGTCCTCTCCAGATTTCCTCTGGGAGAATCTCATGCACCTATTTAGCAACAGATATGATTCAGAAAAAGGGCCCCGCCAGGATTATGTGATCTATGAGAAGACTCTTCTACATGACAGATTTCCCCTCAGGCACAGACTTGGAAACAAAAGCATCCTTGTAGCCACTAAGCATTGAAGTTCCTGGAACATTTAGTTCAATTCATATTTTGTACACCCTTTGGTTTTGAAGATATGTATCCCTATTACTCTTTATAGAGTGTTCTTGGTGGAGGCATTTAAAAGAAATAATCATTGGAACAGGGTTCTTCCTGGCTATGTACTTTCTCTTTCCCAATCCCTTTCCAAACTCCGACTAAAGGTTTGAGCTTCAGCTCTAACTCCGGTGTTTGTCATAGGCACATCATGGCTTCTGGTGATACACTGTACTACAGACAGGAGAGGACAATACAGCCACCATGCACTGGCAAAGGCCCAATCTAGATGATTATACAGGCTCTTTACAATAACAGCAACCCCTCCTCTCAGTATTTTATACAGGACCTATAATTCAAAAAATACTCAAAACAATTCTTATGTAGAGATAGTGCAATTTGATAGAAAACATGAAAAAACCTTGATAGGTTGATAGAATAACCAGAAAGAATTCTTATATAATGCAGGCAAGAATAATCTCATTTTCTTCCATGGAGGTTTTCATGTTAGTCATTCCCCCATCTACAGAGTGTTAACAGTCCTTTCCCTTGTTAAAACACTGTGGAAATCCCTTTCTTGGCAAATATCATCATCAAGGGGACAATTTCCCAGAGAAATCTGGCTCACATTCAAGATTCTTTGTGAGGATCAAAAATGGATCAAAAACGGGGGACAGGAATTCATGAGCACATCAACCAGAAAAGCTGTATGCATCTACTCTCGCACTTGATCAAGAAAAATAAAATTGTTTTCTTTTAGTGTCTGTCTGACTGACTAACATTGGGGCTGAGTCAACACCTCTCATTTGCAACTAGGAGCAACCATGCTTTCAGAGACATCCAGATCAAGTATATGAAATAACACCAGAAATCTTCATTGAGGAACAAAAGATGCAGAACAGAGACTGGTACACTTTTTTTCCCCAACAAGTTATAACTAAGATCCTAAAAGATCTAATGTTCATATCTGTATTACTATAAATCTGCAAAGAACTCAAATAAAAACTTCACTCTAGGAATCAGTGGTTCAGAGTGGCTTCAAAGAATAATTGACTACTTCAGAAAAAATCCTTCTTATTTTTGGATGAAATAAAGAATGTGATTTCCCTTTACGTGGCCATGAAAACTTACTGAGCATCTTTTCTACTTGACACAATGGCAACTGGGCTGCTTAGCTAGGAAAAAATTGAAAGTAATGTTAATTAACTACTAAAAAAAAATAAAAGAAACATGCTGTTGAAACTTGCACTAGAATTTATTACCCTTGGTTCATAATAATAATAAATCTTGTCTTTGCAAAGAATACTGCCACACATAGAGTAAAATAACTCAGATCACACCAGAAAGGGCCTCCTTACCATTGATAACTGCCTGATCAGTGGGTACAGAGGAGAAATCGAGAGTTAACTCAAGTGCCTTTGCCCTCCCAGCATTATGAACTAATACACTTTCCACTGGTCTTAAACTGTGACTGTTTCACAGCACTTTGCAACTTAACTCTCCTGAGCTGATCTCTTTTTTAATGTCAAGAGTACACAGAATGATTGTTATTCTGTTTTGTGTGTTACATTTTCTTTGGCAGAGAAGGTAAAAAAAGAAAAGAAAAAAGTGGAGGGGAGGTTAAAAGGCGGGGGGGAGGAG
>VZRO01006629.1:1232500-1247370 GCA_013397915.1 Daphoenositta chrysoptera
GGGAGGGGAAAGACAGGGCACAGAAGGGATAGTAGCACAGTTCCAGCCTTTATAAGCATTCCCTGTACCATTCCAATTTAAAAACAGACCTTCTGACAAGCACCGTGGTGGTCATGTTCATTGCAAACCAAAGGACGACACAATTAAGGTGTAAGGATTACCCAGCCCAAAAAGCAGTCAGGAGACACTAACTGCAAGCCCACTGTGGTGCTGTGGTATCAACTTTTGATGCCCTAACTCTTCAGAAAATCATCCTTTTCCAGCTCTGATTCTATGTCAAAATGGATTAATGCACTGTCAGTGGGTCCCAGCTGCCTTACTCCCAGCCCAGTGCCAGCACTATTTAGGGACTTCATATCCCAAATGCAGCTGGGTCCCAGCTCAGCCTGAGATGCATCCCTCAGACTGTGAATGCAGGAGGCATGGCCTCAGCTGAGGGAAGAGGAAGGGGAGTGTTACACACAGTGGTGACTCCATGTCCCATGCCCACCTCATCTCTGGATCCTCTAATGGGTACAGACTTCCCCCTGCCCCAAGGAAACTCTATGACCAGGAGCCCGTCTTCTGGTTTAACCTTGCAAGGGTAGCCCAGTACAGTGCAAGCAAGTTTAGTACAAATTACTGCTCAGACCTCAAAAATCTGGTTTGTTTGCAAAGTAATACCCCCCGAAAAACAACCGCTGAAATCTGGAGCAGATGTAGTTGCATTTCCAGCGCCTGTGAGGTGAAGCTGTGGAACAGCCACTTCTGCTCATCCAAGAAGGTACAGACACAAGATGACAACCAGTCCATGCAGCTCAACTGCCTGCACTCAGCAGACTAATCAAGCTAGGTGGCTTTGTTTAAAACAAAAAACAAAAAAGGAGAAAAATGAAAAAACCCAACCCAAAATGCAAAAAACCCAAAACCCAACCAAACCATCCACAAAACAAAAAGCCCCAAATACACCCCTATTTTGTCTCTCTGACAATTCTGCCACAAGCAGCATGGTCACACGCTCCCTGCCCATACCTTGCCTACCAACAATGCTGTAAGAGCCTATAAATACCATGGGGACACAGAGTTGTGGTGCAGAACCCACTCTCACTTTCTGTTCCCTGGCCTCATCTCCAGATGCCGGACAGATCTGCAGGGCTGGAAGGGCACTCCCAGGCTTTTGCAGCCGACTACAGTAACATGGCACCATCATTTGTTTCGGAAACCAAACAATACAGAGGGCTTCAGCTGTACAAGTAGAAACCAAATGGCTTCTTTTGATCTGGAGAACCTGTTATCTCTACACGTCTGTCTTTCATCACACATTTTTCTTTTGCTATTTACGTACTACAGCACAAACTTTCTGGGCACGCTGCTAATCTGAAATGATGCCAAGTAAAGTAATTAAATAAGTAATTAACCCCTTCAACATCCCAAACTCAGGCACTCATGGAACACACTCATCCTCCAGAATGACCCTCATTGCTCTTCTGTTAACAGTAATGTCACGGGCATTCAAGAGATCTGCTCTACAGGTCAGGGAGGAACACCAGGAATAACAATCCTGAACCCCTCCTGCTCTCAGCACAGTCTGACAAGACAAAATCCCCATTTAATAGCCCAAGACAGACTTTAGGAAGGAGCCAGTCATTTACCAAGCAGATGGTAATCAAAGCCATGTCTCTGCAGATTCAGTGGCAATAAGGTATGAGATAAGACTCCAGCTCCAGGGTTAGAAAACTTCCTCCAAATGGCTTAAATTTTCTCCCTAAATCCTGTTACTTTCTAATTCCAGTTCAATTTTTGCAGCATGTCCCCTTTCCTTGCGCTTCCTTTGGACTGCATTTAAACTTTACAGGACTAACACTGCTCTCCCAGATCTCAGTGACTGCTAACTTCAAAAGGGAACACACTGGATTCATCAGACTACTTAATGACATTCATTCCAGCACTAATCTTAAAGCACTTGATGCATTAATTTTTTTTTTATTACTATTTTAAATAACCAGTATAACCTAGCAGTCAAAACGGATTTGCCAACAATTGGTAAGAACCTCCACCACAGGAGGAAGCAGGCACATTTTAAAGACAGCTTGCCTTACTCAACTTTCACCTGAATTACAACAAGAGTCATCCTTGCAGCAAAATATTTCGTAAAATATTACAGCAACGCCTAATTTTTTTTCCAACTGAGGATGATGAAACAAATTAATCTCTTGCAGACTGCTATGGAAGCAAGTAAGAAATGAGGCCACTTATGACAATGAGAAATCTGGGAGGGAAGAATAAGAAACCATCAGTGGTGATACAATCAGCACATAATCTTTTAAGTGTTTATTGCACCTGAATGGGTAGATGAATTTGATAATCAAGCAACAAACTAGTTCTGAAATTCTAGGATTCACTCAGGCAAGTATACGAGATGCCAGTAGTGTGAGCTTTTCCACAGATAAGCAACTCTGGAAGGAAGTAAAAGGTTCTAAATGTTACTCAAGGGAGGAGCAGCAGCAGCAACAGAGAAAGGATGAGACAAGTAGGATAAATTTAGCAGAAAAAGACTACTGACTTGGAAAATGCACACTACAAATAAATTACAGCAAGCTAAAATAAAGATTTTTTAATAATAAAAGTTACTACAGATGTCATTAATAGAACCACATGATATTTCTATGTAATTTGATTTATGAATGTAATTAATTGTTGGGATATAGAAACTGAAAACATTTTGAATTCAAAATAAATTAGACAGTTCAGAGGTTTGATGTACTGGGGGGATGAGTATGGAGTGAAGAACAAAACCAACCAAGCTTCTAAAAATTCAGAGGCCCCCTAAGCACAGCAACTGAAGTTGGTTTTGTGAGAGTCCTGCCAGCAGCCGCTCTTATGTGCAGTTAATTTCTTTCTAATTTAGAACTATTACTTTGTTGCTCTCTTATTATTCTTGCAATAAAAAATGACAAATATACATGAAAATTAACCAAAACCCAAACACATTGCCAGTAAAGATGAATGATTTATTAATTTTAAGTCCACAAGCATTAAGTTCATGTACTTTGGGGGAAGTATTTTCCACCTTCCCATTCGATTTGTCTTTGTCTACAAGAGAATAGTAATCCACAAACATTTGAAATGTGCTGATGCAGAAAACGAGGCAATATTTACTCATAATAAGTAAAGGTATTCTTGCTTTAGGCTGGAATGTAAGCGTTACTGAATGTTGTCTAGAAGCAGAGTGTGATGCCATCTGAAAATATGCTCAATATTTGATTGGAGATCGAAGATTATTTTGCAAGTTTGATCTGTTTGCGGGAGAAGCAACTGCTGGTCTTTGATGTGCATGTATCTCATATAAATCCAAGGAGGTAATAATTCCAGAGTACAAAGCCATGATCTGACTACAAATGGAATATCACATGCAGCTCTTATCTCCACGTATTGCAAAAAAAGATATAAAATAACTAGGCATATACAAAGAAGGCTAACTTAAATGATATAGGAATTGGAGGATAAGACACCGAATATGAAGACAGACTAAGGAAGCTAAAGTTATATAATCCAGAAAAGAGGATTGAGCAGAATATGATCATAGTCTATAAATAACTTACAGGTAACAATATAGATGAAAGAAGAGAATTATTGAGAGTGCTCATAGAGGGTGAGATGAGAAGAAACTTTCTTGAACTAAAGAAGGAAAAAATGAACAGAAGAATGTAGGCCAGACATTTGCAAAACTTAATACCCCACAGCAGCATGCATGGGACTGCATTTTAATCAAGGTGGAGTCACTTCATACATGTGGCAGTATCAAGTAGAACAGGCGAGTCTTGTGCCTCATAGGACACAACCCAATCCTGTGGTCACCTTCCAAATGGACTGGGGTTTGTTTTGGTGTCTTGGTGTCCAATAGCAGAGATGAATTCAAAGGAGACATTAGAGTTGAATATAAACTTAGAATACACGGTGTCCAAAAGAAGTATTTTTATTTCCCCCTCCAACTTATGGGAGACAGGTTGTTAAACTAACCACAGATAGGAAAAAATGGCATTGAAATGGCAAATAACCCATCATAACACTTAAAGACGGACATACATTGGGTGCCCAGGACGTTCCTCACACAGTTCCTCCCAATTAATCCAACTTGCCAATTGCATCACTGTAAGACATATCTTCTCATACATGCTGGAATGAGTAAGCAGAGATTTACCTCAAAAACTGGGAAAAAAAGTGGATACATGCACACCAAAATACAGCTTCTCCCGCAAACAGATCAAACTTGCAAAATAATCTTCAATCTCCAATGTGACTTTTGTAATACATTCAACAGAGCAGCAGAGATCTACAAAAAGACAAGAAGCTGGCCTGATGACTAATATGAGATCCAGAAGGCTGCTCTGAATGGGGGGAGGGGGGAAGTCTGACTAGAATATGATCTTTTAGTTGTTTCACTGCTGAATGCTCCAAGCGGTTGAAATGAAAATACACAAGTTTTGAAAGTTTATTCCTACTGAAGTGACGTGGTGATGGACACAGTAATGTTCCTGTACTAACCACTGACATTTCCTATGTCAATAAAAATATTATCATCTCTTAGGGATGTGAAAAAAAATCCCCATCCCAAGGTAAGCTTTTTCTATCCACACATACTGCAAACACTTCAACACTCCATTTCCAATCTCATGGACATACCATGCTCACTTTCCACTGGTCCCATCACTGAGACAATATATCTTTGCAAACCAGACCATTTCTCCTTTTACCCCAACAGAAGAAGCCATCCAAGTTTAAAACACATAAGATCTTTTGAAGAGGGCAGTCAAAGTCAGGAGGAATAGATGGAGAAAGAAGACAGAGCCTGTGAAAACACAATTTCCATGGACAATAAAAACACAGAATTATTAAGGCTGGAAAAGAGGCCTTAAGATCATTGAGTCCAACCACTAACCCAGGCCTGCCAAGTCCACCACTAGACCATGATCAGTGCCACATCTACATGTATCTAAATAGCTCCAAGGGTGGTGACTCAACCACTTCCCTGGGTAGCATGTTCTAGTGCCAGATAACTCTTTCAATGAAAATTTTTTTCCTAATATCCAATCTAAACCTCTCCTGGCACAACTGAAGCTGATTCTTCTTGTTCTATCACTTGTTACTTGGACAAAAAGTTCTGTTCTTATCCAGATAGAAGATGGAGTAGTACCACTTTCACAACGAGATGCCATTTTGCAGCCGAAGTCAACAGAAGTGTCTGGAACATCATTGTGTCATCACAAAAACTGGACGTAGGAGGACAGAGGATCCCAGAAATCCTCAAGGATTAGACAGCAACCTGTTGCCATCCTACTGCTCCAACACATTAAATTCTGTCAGAGGTTTTGTGGACATCTCTTCCTCAACATCTTCCTTGGATGTTACAACTGGGCAAGGCTACCTACAGCTTGGCCTTTTATCACATTTGGTCTTCTGTACATACTCAAATTCAGGGCAACCTTCACAATCTGTCCCAAAGAATTAAGGCAGCAAATGTATGGAATACATTGAAACAGCTGTTTCAATTTGCAAAAAATAATCAGGTAATCCGTATTAAAAAAGAACTACAGTTACAAATACAAGAGCTTTGCTGGCTAGGAATACAGATCAATGACACTTCAGATTGACAATAAATGGAAGATATTTATGTCTCAGAATCTCCTCCAATACCATTTTTGTCACAAAGTCACTATGCATATATACAAACCATAGACAGGCAGGTAAACTAGGAGTTCAGTGCTTGCACAGAACTACTGAATTTGACCAAATATTAACTGAACAAAAATATAAGGTTAAAATTAATATAGATGATGTTCATACCTTGTTGATTACACATCATAAATTAAAAAATATATTTATTTGAATAAATACCTGTCTGGAAGTCCTTCTATTGTATGAGAAGCGCAGAGACACTGTTACAGGCAGCAGCTATTCAGAGCTGCAGTCATAAAAGCTTGCCTCAAACATGAGCTATAACTGCATTTTTGTTTATTACTACAGCCCATCCATTTGACATCTACCCTAATAAATGTTCTTAATGAAAAGCATTCAAGTACACACACCCTGTTCTTTGACTTTCCCCAGAGTGCTGAGGCTCATTAGACAGATTATCAGTTTTCTGCAAGAGACGTCTGCACAGTCTTCAAATTTTGACTAATAATCTCTTGAACTAAGGTTTGCAGCAGAAGACATGCTGAGCCAAACTCATCACTAGACTGGATCTGTGCTGATCTGATTTTTAAAGAAGACTTTGCCCTTAGCTTTAGATATATTCGCAGGGCCAAAGTGGTTTTATTCTGTGGCTACTCCCACCTCCCAAAAAACTGCAATTAGTATTAAGAAAATAAAAGTCCCAATCCAAAACAACTTCAACTGAGACATTTCTGCGATTATTCCAAGCAACAAAGTTTCTCAAACTTCTTTAGATAGCAGTGGTAATAGTGCCAAATTAGTTTCTTTTTAAACTAGGACAAACATACACCCAAATTTTGCCCGATTTGCCCACATTCTAGAAACAACAGCATCCAAGAAATTTAATGTAGTATAAACCTGATAAAGTTGTAGTTAAAGATTCTAGTTAATTTTTTCAATTGAGTAAGAATTAACATCTTTGAAATCAACACAACCAAGACAGGATGTGCAAAAATTTCATAAACTCCTCATAAGATAATCCCCCCATGTAATAAAATATATGTATCTGAAAAATGTCAATTGCATTAGCAGCATAGGAACTAGAAATTAAACTGATTTTAGGTGTATCTACAATCTTTTAAGCTTGTCCTGTATATTTTAAATAATTATTCAGAAATACAATTATTTTCCTGGCAGCTCAGTCATATTCTCATTGAGAGAATTGCACTTTCATGTATTTTTTAAAATATGACCTCAGAGGCATACAGAGCTAAAATGAAAGTGACATTTTATTAGTAGCCATAGGCAACCCTAGTTCTGGCTACTTACATTTTTATGTATCCCCCAATATATGCATGATCTGCTGCTTTTAACTTTATTGACTAATAATAATAATATTCACTGGAGACTGGGTCATTCCTGTCTAGGGATGGGAAATCAGAAAGGTCACAAGGTAAAAGAAAACTCCATTTCCATAGGAACTTTAATGCATTTCTCCTAGGAGAATTCAAGTTGCTTTAGAAAGGTTTAGATATATATTGGTGGGCCCTTTACACCTGAGCCAAGTAAAAGCCCATCCATCTGTGCAGAATAAACTGTGTTTAATAAAACCACAGTAAAACGGATTCCTGTACACTTCTTTTTGTAAAGCTGCTCTTGCATTTTATTGCCAGCTCCCCAGTAACTCCACACACCCACTCAAAGTGTGCTCGGGGTTGTTTCTTAACTGGTGGTACAACAGGCAAGGAAAGGTCACGGTGCTGGGAGATTTCTTTTCAGACAATGAACAGGATTAGAAGTGAATAGGTCCTGGTCAGCAGATCACCCTGAAAGGAAACCCAGGAATGACAAGGCAAAGCCCAATGTCCAAACTGTGTGTCAGCAATCTCCTCCCAGCAAATCTGGGGTCAAGAAGTAACTACCAACAAAACTGGATATATACATGTGTGTATGTACACACATATATATGTAATCCAACACAAGTGGTGTTCATACAATTGCCCAGTCAAAAACCAAAGTAAACAAAGAGAACCCTGTCGAAGTTTACCAAATCCAAAAGCTAAGGCTACCTGTGATAGAAAAAGGGTAGTAGCAGAAAATATGGAAATATCAAGATAGGTCACCTAAATGGCCATACATCTGCCTTTTATCATCTTTTCCTTGAAACTAGAAACCAGGAAGACAAGAGGGTTGTTTCTGAGAAATCAGAAAGTGTCATCCAAGCACACTGAAGTATGATCACACAACTGCAAGAAGATTGTTTCACCCACCAGCTAGGAAGTACCACTGAGGAGTATCCCTCATCAGCTGGAACTCAGCAACTGGCCCTGGATGTGATCCTACTCTGCAGCAATATGGAACAAAACAGGTGAGCGACCCTTACACTCAATGATGACAGTCTTAACAGCTGCAGAACGAAGCAATTTGCATTTCTAGTGTTTAAGCTAATGCATTCTCCTCCACAGCCAGGAAGAGGAAGAGGTATCCCTGAAGTTACTGTGTCACAGCTCAAGACCAGTGCCTTCTAAAAGTACGCTTTTCAAGACATGGGGGAAATTACTCAGAAACACTAACTAGTTACCAATAAGAGGTTGAATACCACGATGTCACATATTAAGTTATAACCGGATATGCAAACAGATTAATTGGTACTGAAGCTCCTACAGATATATTAGCAATTAAGGTTCCTGTAAGCAAACAGGAGGCCAACAGCAACACTGGTTGGAAGTGTGGGAAAGCCACACCCAGCACGTGATGGTCACAGCAGACACCTCCAAGTGCAGCCGCATTTCTGTCAGGATTTGGGACTATTTGGGGATCTGCTCTAGTTAGTTGACAGAAAAATAACAGCTTCAGGAGGCTCCACCATCATGGCTCATGCTGGAGTCTTTTGTCAGAAATGTATCATTCCTACACAAACAAGAGAAGCTTCCAAAATCATAGCAGCATTTTAAAACAAGGGGTCAGATTCTGAGAATCTTATTTATCTGACATTAGAAACACTGAAGGGACATTGGACTTCGTTACAGCCAGTTTTAATAGCTCTTACAGTTTTTATTCAGCTTCCTCTACCCCACCCCAGTCCACAGTAAGCACCGTGGGATGCTCACAGTAAATTAACAGTGACAGTCTCTTCGTTACCTGCCAGGCATCTATACTTATGCACTGTGAATGCTGATGGGGGAAGGAGGAAGAGGAAAACAAAGTGCATCTCTCTCTCAGTGACTGCACAGAGCCCTTGTTCTTCACAGAGAAACCTAACGGTGTAACTTGTGATGTTCCCTACTATTCAATCAAAATCCACCAATCTAAACTTCTCTGAATTAAAAGGACTTGGAACTCCGAATCTGATCCTCATCACTGTCAATGAATACTATAAACTTGTCTAGTGGAACAAAGGTAGAACTCTCATGTCTTCCTATCTGCAGGAGCAAAACATTTTATTTTAATTTACTCTCACAGGTATAGCATACACTTACAAAGAAAGAAAAGAGTCTTTTTAATCACTTTGATCATACGTAAGGAAATCTCCACCACAGCCATGCAGATCAGGGACTTTCAGTATTTAATCCAGTACTATACAGTAATTATTGAGCCTATACAGTAATTATTGAGTAGATTTACAGCATTTCCAAAGGTTGCATTAGCCCCCACTGTTTCACAGGCTTTTCATTTAAAATCTCTGCTGTTATTCTATACAATGTTTAATGTTACAACACAGCCAGCAATTTTCTGTTTGCTTTTGGGTAGATGCTGGCATGTAGCCAGAACCTCGCTAATGAGATCCTTGAGGTATGCACACAGGTTCATTAACTGAGTGAAATCACAGAAAAGTCATTTTATGGTCTTCAAGTCTCAGGTTCTGTCTTTCTAGGCGTTTACACTCAAATGCTGAATAGGTGCTTTACTGCCCACTGACAAGAAAATACATGCCAAGAGGGGTAAACGTAGTAGACCACCATAAATACAGGACTAGATGGTGTGGACATTGCACCACATATTTCATTACCATGTAGATACATCCAAAAGTGTTCTTTTTCTTGGGAGATGTACCCCTCTTCACTTTCCTGTAGTGTGCTCTGCCTCTGGGATGGTATTATGCTTCCCTTGTTCCCACTGAGACAACCAGACTGTTCAGATTTAATTTCATAAAATCCTAAGATCAGCAATAATATCTGTATTTCCTTAACAACAAACATGTACCTATTTGTATATAAAAGATGACAGGAGTCTTTTCATAGACGTCCATACTCCCTGTGTGCAGCTGCACAGACTCCTGATGCTGTGCCTGGGACTGCTGTTCTGACTAAGCCACCCCCATTTTCTAAAACTTGGTTGAACATTCATAAAGCCCTGCTGTAACCATCAAAGTCAAGTCCTTTTGTTGGTTTGTTTTTTTTACATTTTAATGAAATAAAATTCTTTCTTTCCTATTACAGACATGTGCCTAAACTATTCTGTAAGTAAATGTTTTCCAGTAAATGTACTGTGAATTTAACAGAAATAAAACAGTGCAGGACAAAGCAGAAAAGTACAGTGTTTTCCTAAGCATTTTCACTATGTTTTTATTTATTATTACTGTTTGAAAATATTTATCTTAAAATGTTTTTAAGGTCAAACAGAAACAACTCCAAAAATCACACATTCAAGTTTTTCTCCAGACCACTTTGTGAAAGTTTTCAGGTGTCACTGCAATAAATCCTACAGAGAAATATTGAAGCATCCTCCTCACGGAATTGTATCATGCTATAGGCTGTCTGAGCAACTAGATTATGCCAAGAACAACATGTACACTGACTCTCTTTATTCATTTTGTAAACCTGCTGCTTATTTATCCCATACTGTTAGTCAGATCCTGCCACCGATGCCCACATCTCCCATAGGAGGAAAGTGTGCTGAGGTCACTGACTGAGTCTTGACGGTGTTAATCGCTGCTCAACGACTCCCAGCAGCGTCGAGATACTACAGTCAGGCACAGACCTCCGAGGAGGTGCATGAAGAAAGAAACTTCATCTGACTCTAAATGACCATTACAGCTTTGGGGAAAACAAGGTCTGATCCAAGTGGGAGGCAGAATTAGAGAACCAGAATTAAAAAACCCAAGAAACTAACTCTCTTGGGAGAAGAGATCAAGTGATGTCGGTTTGCAAATGTTTTTTTGGACATACAGATAATAGCCCTTTATATTTTAAAAAACAATGACTTTCTATGCTAATTGTTTTCTGTGTCTCTGTGCTGAAGGCTTTCAGGGCTCAGAAAGCAAGTCAAGATGCTGAACAGCATGTATGTACACAAGATGACAGCCTCTGGCAGGGGACACAAAGGCTTCAGAATACGGGTGAGCACAGCGAAGGGCCACCCATGTGCGTAGGGGATGATGGGCTGTCTGCTAGAAATCTGGCAGTGCTCAAACAGGAGTTTGTTAGCCTGAACTTGATTTCTGTGCCTGACTGATGAATATTCACATACAATTTCTCTTGCTGAATATCTCCGTGGCTCTATGACCACTTTATAGATGCTTGCACATATTATCATCTCCCTCTTCCCTCTCCCAAGCTGATGGGCACTACACTCACACAGGTAAAAAAACCACACTCTTAAGACTAGGTAGATGTCTGTTACAGAGACTTTTCTGCTTGATTTTAATCCAAAAGAGCTGGCATTGGGCTGCTGTTTTTTAATTAAAACCTTCTTTGCTCAGTTGTTTTTTTTTGTCTTGTGGAGTGTCTATCAATCAGGAGGAGTCACCGTAGGAGTCACTCGGTGGCAGCAGGCTATTTCATCCCTTCCCCCAAGCCCAGACACGGACTTTTTCCTTCTTCCTCCCCTCCCCAACTTCATTAACTAAATGCACTGAATAAACCTTAACATCCCAGCTAAATCCTATTGGCCCTGGATTTGCTGCTTAATGCTAAAACCCAAGCGACCCATTTTTCTCCTGTTGATACTTCGATTGCTGATGGCAGCCAGCAGAGAAAAATACCCAACTTTAAACTATTTTAACATAAGGAACAAAACCCAGAGCATTCATCACTCACTCTTTCTGCTGCTGCTCACAAACTTCACGTAAGCTTTACATGACGTGTCAAAGCGTCCCTTGCTTTTGTGCCTCATAGGCAGCTCAGTGAGCCTGTTGCTTAGCAAATGATTATAACAGAGTGCATCTGTTATTAAAAGTGTAACTAGGTCTCTTTTAAAGCAAAATGATCTGGCAATCTCTGTGAAAATTAATTTCTGTGCATCCTACAGTCCCCAATCCTGATGTTGTTATAAACGTCAGAAGATGGAGATCCCACTAACTGAAAATCTTCGGGAGAGAAAAACAATGAGAGTAAATAGCTTCAGTGCTACAGAATCATTTTGGTTGCTATGCTTAAGTTTTGCTCTGAACTCTAAGTTTGTCTTCCCGATTTCACGTATGCCACAGAAAAGGCTGAAGATTATTCACTCTGCCCCTGCCTCTTGGCTGTCAGCCTTCACACTGCACCCCAGTTATAATTGCTGCACGTCACCTCCCCTCAGCTCAGCTCCCCAGTGCTTCCTCCTTGGTCCGTGATGACAAACAGGAACCTTGCTGGTTCTTCCCAGCTCCTGACTCACTCTTTCCAAAGCACCCAAACTGGGTCATCCATCCAGCTGCAAAGCCTCCCTGTGTCACCCACCTGCCTTTACTGCTTGCACCACCAGACCTCTGATCTCTCTTCCACCTTAAAAACATCACACCATGACTACCATGTGTCTTGCCACAACGTCTAACACTCCAAAACCCTTCCCTCCCACAAATACCTCTTCTCCACTTCTGCCACACACACCTGTGGCTGCAGTCACGTCTCCCATTAGCTTTGCAAGCTGCTCCACAACTTCCCACGGCAGTGATACCCCCTTGCCCTGCTGCACGGTCCCTCTGCAGCTGTCCCTGCCCAGCATGCCTGGACCCAAGGCTCCCAGCCCTCCCAAGCAGGACAGCCACCTCACCCTCTGCTCCCCCTTGTCCTGTCCTTCTCACCGAGCACCATGACGGATGTGAACCCCCGTCCTTTCACCAGGACAGCCTCTTGCCCTGAGATGGATGCGTGGAAAGAGGCAGAAAACTGAGCAGTTTCCCTCACGGCTTGCAAAAGCCGCTCACCGCATTTTCAGTAATCTGTCAGAGTGGCTATTCCAGCTTGCTCTTGAGTATCCAACCAACACAGCAGTCTTCGGATTTGACTTATATTTTTAATACCACTTTTCACTTCACTTTATTATCAGACCTCAGTGCCCTACAATACCGAGGCTCGCTTCTGAGAAGGACTGCATCCTGAAATGCCCACCCCACGGACACCCAGTCCTTTGCCCAGCAAATTCCTTCAGCGTTCAGCGGCTGCAAAGGCTGAAAAGGAACAAGGAGCCTGGGCATCTGGTAGAAATGCAGCTATCCTGAATAAAAATTATATTTATAAAGAACTTAGAAGCAAATGTAATCTAGCACTAAAGATATGCGGCTCAGGTTATGATTATTAGTACGCTGTCTGGTACAAGAAGGCTTTCAAATAAAAACACTTTCTTACTGACTGTGCACTTGCGTTAATGTATTTCTTACCAATACCACTAATGGAGCGTTCATCATGTTTCTTGCTTCTCTGAAGTAACAAGAGAAATAGATTGAGCCATGTAAGAATAAAATTAATATATCCATGGTGCTACACGTTATCATACTGCACACACTCTATAAATGTGTTTAAATAGGGTCCTTGAAGGAAGTAATGGCAACTGACCTCAATATTACAGAAATATTCAAACCAACATAAATTGGAAAGCACGAGAGATAAGGAACATAACCAATAAAACAAACGCTTATATTCTTGAGGACTTGTTTCTGCAGCAAGGACACAGATGAGAGAAAGGAGGCAAGGTCTTCTGTAAGAAACCAGCTATTCCAGACTAAAGAAAATAAAAATATTTTTGTTTGCCTGATCATAGATAAGGACAGTATGGAGCAATATCCACATGATCCATCAAGGTTTTTCCTTGCCTTGAATACAGTTAGTAGCATACTAGATAGAGGACATATTTCTTAAGAGGTTTATGAGGAAGCAAACCTCAGCTTTTCTGTTTATTTTTATAAACTCTGGACAGATTTCAGCATGGCCAATTCCTGGACTCTGCTTTGAACCATTCTCAGTGAAGTTCACGAACTTTGCACCAGGAATCTTTTTAGGGATAAGCAATGGACAAATGGATTACCAGCTGTTCAACTCAGTTTTTCACTATTGTTCTACTTCTAGAACCATAAACAAAACAAAAAAACAAGACCTGCAGCTAGACTGGACGGTACACACACAATTCTAACAGATACTTACTTATTTTTAACATTTGAAGATAGACATGCAAAGGAATTACCAGTTATGACTGTATTTTGCTGCCTATAATTTACACCTGAGTTGTTAAAATATGCTTAGGCATTGTGCGTTAACTGAGTTTTATTTTTCCAGTAGCACTAGGAAGGTTATCAGAAACATAAATACAAATTGTACACTAAACAATCATATCCACTATCACGACATTCTAACAGATCCATGAAACACATTAAAACATAGTTTTAGGCGCACAGGAACAACATTTCTTTCATCTTAAAAAATAACAATACTAATAGCAGTAGTAATGAGGTGTGATGTCCAGACTGACTCTATTATTACTGGTAACTTAAAATTACCATGCATTTTCTAACTTTTCTTTAGGAAACACACACTCACACACTTCGAAGTTCACTTTTCTCCCACTGCTCAACTCGCAGAGCGACGGCCCGGTTGTTTACTCAGGCTGTTTACACAGTAACTTAAAAACAACAGCAAGAAAAGCCTCTAGGCTTTTCGTTAACACTTAAACGAAAGGCGATAACTTCCAATGCCAATACAAATTCCAAAATATTAGACAATATTCCAGGTTGGTTGTTTCTGACAGTGATGCTGCTTTACAGCACGTCAGAAACTTATTAGCCTCTGCCTTCCTAATCCCTCCGCAACCCCTGCGGTCTTCCCCGGCCTCTCTCCGCTTCACGTAAAACTTGCAGGAAACCATTAACCGGGGGCACACGGACACGCACCGAGCAGGCTCCGGATAATATTATCGCCTTCGAGCGCCGGAGCCCCGGCTCAGGCGGCTTTACTCACCCGAGGGAAACCCACACTTCCCGACTGACAGTCCCTGACGGATCTCCCTCAGCGCGGCTCACTCGTGCGGCGGATAAACCAGCC
>VZRO01006629.1:1247427-1261904 GCA_013397915.1 Daphoenositta chrysoptera
GGCGCCCCCCGACCCCCGACCCCCGAGCGCGGCGCGGAGCCCCCGCGGGGCCGGCACCCACCTGCGGAGCCGCTCCGCTCCCGCCTCCTGGGCGCAGCTCCCGCCGTGCCGCCCTGCGCGGACAGATGGCCGGCAGCCCTCACAGCCCTCCGCGCTGCCGGAGCGAGGCAAAGCCCGGGTTTTTTTTTTTTTTTTCCTCTTCTTCCTTCCTCTTTCCTCCCTTCTCCCCGTTTTTTCCTCTCTTCCTCCCTTGGCTTAGACCCTGGCAGATCAGCACAAGTGTGCTCACAACACCCCCTCCGCCAGTCACTTCAATTAGTGCCACATGAGAGGAGCTTCTGCCCAAAATCTGCTTAAGAAAGGGCCAGAGGGCAGGGCAATCGCCTTTGCTCAACAATGACCAGAAGCTGCTATAAATATCCAAACAAAACCACTGGCAAGGCCAGGAATGTCATATCCTAATGTGATAAAAATTGTAAATATCCAATATATACCAGAAACACAAAGCAAGAAAAGTAAGGGTTTTTTTTATAAAAGAGACAAAGATTAAAAGCAGTCGCCACCTCCTTACCCTCTCCCCCCAGTAGGTGACCTTGTAGTGTGTTATCAAAGTTGTGTATTTCTGGGTGCCAAGCTATTATGTTTTCGAGGTCCCGAGCAGCTCGTTCACAATCCCTTTGTGACAGCTGCTCGCTAATATTTATAGGTACCCAAGTCCGTGCACCTTATATAACCAAGTCGACTGACCAGGGCTGGGCAGAGGTAGCCTCCAACCCCACAGATATGGTGCATCACACAAATAGTACAACTGGTGACTTCTGTAAATTAAAACATTAACAAGAAGTTCCCAGTACACCAGCAAGTAAAGCAATACATTGATACAGTGCAGACAGGGGGGCATTTATAGGAAGACTGGAGGATTTAATGCAATTTGATTTAGACACATTTTACACTCACATATTCCAGTGCCGTGACTCAGAAGAATCTCTAGCCTGAGGTTTCTAACTAATAGAAGCTAGAGTTAAAAACTAACAAAAAACCAACCAACCAACCAACAAAACCCACAAAAAGCCCACACACCCTTGATCAAGCACGGTGCCTCTACCCGCAGTGCCTGGACCTTGGGCTTGTGCAGCACTTCACAAACATCCAGTTCACACTGTGCAAGTAGCTGGATGCCACTGCTTCTAGCATGGGGGGGCAGAGTGGGAGAAGGGAGTGGTTTCGGTCCCGTAAGACGGCTTGTAAACTCTGCAGTGCCTTCGAGATGGTAATTTCCAGTCTGTTGATGGCCGGATGACAACAGCTAGGTTCATCTGAGGGGAAGCCAATAGCCACTGTCACCTAATTCCCTCCCCAGACGTTCAAGAATGTAATCATTGCAAAGGGAGGGCACTCAGCTGATGTTCAAGTCTCGTGCCTCAATGTTTATGTAGAAATCTGTGTAAAAGTAGTTAATCCTATTGACCAACCTCATGCTCTTTTAGAACTGAGATAAAGGCCATCTGAAATTAACCCTGTGTTTCCTCTGTTGGGTTTCCATCACTCAAAAATCAACTTCTACTACAAAAAAAAAGTTATTTTTTCCATTTCATTCCCATGCCCTCCTCTGATCATACTTGTTTGTCCTGCTGCAGTGAACACTGCTTTCTTAAACGAAACCAATTCACATAAAGATTTATTCTCAAAGCACCCTTATCCACAAAGTATGGTCACAGAGGGTTTTTGCTGCTTTATTAATTCCCTGAATTTAAACATGTGCCCAATATAATTAAGAGTATACTTTTAGAAGATCTTTTGAAGAAACACATTTAACAGAGAGAACATTTAAGTGAAGCTCATGCAAAACTCTAGTCCAAAAATCACATGTGCAGGCTTGCAAGAACAAAACTGCCCACAAGATTTCCAGACTTCCGTAGATTCAGCAGGGACAGAAATATTCCTTATTTCAACAAAGAGTTTTGAGTAACCCCGAGTGCACAGATGCAAAACAATAACACCAACACGAACAACACAGACTGAGCATTGTCAGGCCAAAGCTGCCGGCTCATGGGCTGACAAAGCCCTCCCTGATGAGGGGGGAGAGGGAAGCAGAGGTTCTCACTCTGGCACAGGCATGGTGCAGGTCTGTGCAGCCCAGCCCAGCAGACAGAGTTATGGCAGCACATCCGGCTCTATTTCCAAGGTGTTCCATGAAATATGGCTAATAAACCCCACCAGTTCCACTGGCTCCTCTTTACACAGGCTCCTGCCTCTACTTCAGCCAGGGCCAAGCTGGGTGTCCACAGCAGCAGTACAAGCATGTTTTGCATTGCAAAGGAGTGGACAGAACTCTCACTGAAGGAATAAAAAACCCCCGATGTAATCCTCAACAACAAAAACCGCCTCCAGGTAGGCAAGAAAAAGATTTTTAGAATAATAAGCTTACCTGGCAAAAACATGAGCAATGACTTAAATAACTGCATAGTTGTAACTGAATAACAAGACAGCAAAAATAAATCACTAATAGAGTGAAATGCAAGGCTGTGTGCATGGTATAAAAATTTAGCCAGACAGACAGATGAATAAATTGGTGGAACTGAGTCACTGATGCCAGAAATGACAGAAAAATATCCTTGTCTCTGAATTCTGGGTGCGTTTTGTATCTTTAATTTTTGTATTTGTCATTCCACAGTTCAAAGAGGGTAAATAAAAAGGGTTATAAAAATAAAAATAAAAAAACCTTCTCCTTTTGCCAAAAGACTGTTTGTATTCATCTGTCTTGATCTGCTCCTCATCGTTTTGCATGCTTCTTTCCTACACCAGCTTTTCCAATCTATGGATAGAAATGGTGGAGGAATCTTGCAATCTTCCATAAGGATTGATGAAAATGTAACATGAGAAAAACTGCATGTATGAAAATATGCCTCACAAAGGAGTATTCAGAAGGGTTGTCTATGCAAACTTGAAAGTATTCCAAATGCCATTTGCTTTTCAGATTAAGATGCTCCGTTTGATGATAAATCTAAGGGACAGATGAGAGAAATCTCCCTTACTGAGCAATGTCCCAAAATGAAAATGTATAAAGAAAAGATATTGTTTAGTTTATAAACAATATAATGTATATTTGCAATTTTAAACTGCTTATAAAATATTCCACCAATTGATCACTTGTTTTATAGAGAATTATGCATTACCTGTAAGTGCTTTAATTTAACTCGTTATGGAAATGGAAACCTGGATCAGATGCGTTGGGTCCTTGCATTTGACATTTCATTTCCTGCAGAAAGAATCCTGTGAACGGAAAGCTATCCTCAAGCATTGGTTGAAGTTTTCCCTTAAATACTGTTTTGTTTGATAAGTGAAAACTGACAACACCACCAAATCATCTAGTATTAGTGTTCTTTTCTTTTACATGTCCCTGCCCTTGGACAAAAAATAATAATGGCTTATGCTATTCCTTAGCCTGAATAAAATGTTGCAGTTCCGGAGATAGAGACGTATTGAGCTGAGCAATTAAATAGCTAAATAAATGAATCAGCAGAGCAGAAGTGACAGATTTAATTACTGCTTAGAGCTAGGAAGGGGAACTAATTATGGGGTTCATGAACTGCATGCCATTCTTTTCCTTAAGCATGTGCTTCGATTCTTCTGGATCAAACTCTGCAAATGCAGTAGCACCGTGCATTAGATTTGGGAAAAAAAAAAAAAAAAGGAGAAAGAAAAGCATAAAAACCTATCCAAAATTTGGAAATAAAGTCTAATCTTTAAAGAAAGCATAGTCAATAATCTGTTCTAAAAGCCCATTTTCAATTGACTCTATACTATGTGTTACAAGAGCTTGCTTTCAAATAGATAAACAGTAAAAATCTACTCCTCCAAAAAATGAAAGCACAGTGAAGTTCACTAAATGTGAATAAACCAAAGATTGCAACAGAAAGTTGTGGTAAGTGATGCAGAAAGCATATAGCTCTGTTGAGTGATTAGGAGCCCTGTTCATCAGAAAGTATCTGTAGCTGGGAAGCCTGAGAAAGATTTTGATCCCACTACCTTTCTCCTGCTTTGGTCAGCCCACCACACCAAGCAATACATCTCAGAAAGATGCTTTTGTGGCCACCAACTACAAAAGCACTAGTGGTGGAAAAAACCCGCTCCTCGGTTTCTGCCTTCTGTCTCATTTCTCTAGGTTGCATTTACTTTACCATTCTAATTTTATTCTTGTTTGATAAAACTGTCAATGCCAATTATTTAAGCTTCACATTAAACTCATGATCCTAGTGGTACAATCCCTTAAACATGGAATTCTTTTCCTTATTAGTGGGAGGGAGAAAGGGTATAAAAGCCCACATATGCAGCATTTGAAACACATCAATCAATTAATTGCATAATTTTGCTTTACAGCTATCTTACACAGACAAACAGGTATCATTTCAGGAAAAAAGAAAGAGACAATCTGCATTTTAAAAAATGAATTAGTGAAGGGAAGAGAGGAGAAATCTTTCATTCATAGCCAGTTGTTTTCTAAAATTAAAATCTCAATATGATGGCTGTTTTAGCATAATCTTGTAAGTCTACACATTTCCCTCTTTCCTAAAAATACTGCGAAGAGAGAAATATCTCTAGACAGCTGACCTCATACACCATTCTGAAAAGAAAATCAGGCTTTTTACTCTGCTGACTTTGAAAATTTTAAAAATGCAGGACATTATGCAAACAATAAAACATCTTATGGCTGGGAAAGATCTAAATCTACCCCAGCTATAGTCATGATCTCCTTCCACACCACGAGCAATTTTGTCAGAATGAAAATAATTGTGTCCAAACCCAGAGATGTAGGCTGATCCCTTGGAAGGCTCACTGAACAATCACAAATGCCATCATCATCCAAGATTACAACATCAGCTCTGCTTGAGTGAAATTCTGTTCTCTGAAGGCAGCCAAAACCAAGGTCTATTGCCTCAATAAAGTCCAAAATTAACTCTGTCTTCAAAATCAGTTTCTGGGTTTCTGTATCAAGGGAGACTGTATCTGCAGGGAACCAGGAGCAAGATAACATAAAACCAGGATTTTTTTTTTTTTTCATGGAATTACGGTATAGGTCTGTAAAAGGATATCCTTTGCCTGGAATTCTAGTGCAGTTAGATCAGAAGAAAATGCACTTTGTACCTAGACACATGACAAAGCAGAGAGGAGCTGATCTTCCAAAAAGACACCATCTGAAACACTGGGTACAAGTTGCATTAACACCCATACCATATGAATTTTACAGCATCAGATATCCATGTTATTAAAGTGTGATGTCTGTAGAATGTCATTAAGGTACCAGTGATCATGAACCTTGCAGAAAACACACACAACTGATGTCTCATAATAGAGATATGATGATTGTATAAATAACCTCAGTGGAGCATGATGAGAATTATAGGATCTCATAGGCAGGGGCAGCTTGTCAGCAGACGGCCAAAGGTCAAACAGAGAATATACTCTTGGTGCACAACAATTCTGATCTTTGCAGGCAAAATCACCAGTATTTCACTAGCAGCCCGGCCAGGCTCACATGGAAATAACCTTTTAAATATCTGAGGTGTCCCTCTCAAGACAGGACATAATCAGCATTTGCATGTGCATCCGGAAGCAGAGTCCCAAAGGAATACAGGGCAAATAGAAATGGAAGCCACGCAGAAGTGAGCTCACCACCTGGGAAGAAATCTGACTATGAATCCACCACCTTCTGCTCTCACTGCAGAGCACTGCAAAAGAAATCCCTCATGGGATACTTGGAAGTGGAGTCATGCTTAAGTATACTCTGGAAGCAAATTTGTCATTGCTTTATTTATACCCTTTTGCTCTCAATCTTGCACTTGGATGTCTGCCCTTAGGTCTTGCTTAACGTAATTTTGTGGTGTCTCACCACCCAGCCACCCTGGTGCAGTGGAGAGACAAGATGAAACAGAGTGAAACCAGTAGATTATCAGTAGGAAACAAAGACGGGTGTTCAGGGTGTCTTGAGACATGAATGACTCTTCCCACAGGGTCATAGAAGACCAGAGCTGGCAAGTATTTCCTTCCTATTTTCAAAGGGTCACTGGCTCGGGATGACTTTACTAGCAGGGAATGGATTATCCCTAACAGGCATGAACTAATTTTCCTGCATGTTGGCAAAGCAACACTTCACAGTTCCGGGTGAGCCCTGGCTTTTCAAACAGCCTCTGACTCTGTGTTTGGTTATTTACAGGGAAGGTAGCAGGTAATTTTTCACTGGCATAGGGAGTGTGCCGTTTTATCGAAGCTGCCCTTGGGAAGTTTGCTTGTGCCGATTTGCAAAGAAGTGACTAAGTATACCAGCGGGTGTAAGAGGAGTTGCTAGTTGTCTGGTACAAAGAAGAAATTACTGTATTTTTTGTATAAAGTCTAAATAACATCTACATGCTACTAATCTCAGAGCTAAAAATAATTTAAAATCACCCACCATTTTATTTTTTAAAAACTCAAAGAAGCAACTTTTTTTTGGAGTGGCTTCCTAGTAGTTCATCGAAAACTGGAAGCAAGTATCCAGTCTTCCCTGGGGATTAATATAAAAACCAATCAAGCTCCTTGACAGTAATGGCAACTGAAACAATGGGAGCCACTGTCCAATTAAAAAGCTGAAGTAAGCCTCCAGCCACAGTGCTCAAAGGGTTTTCACAAAGAAAGGCAAGGATGTGTGCATACAAACATCAGAGTTTGCTTACTCTTGGAATAAGTTTCATCTGGGAAAAACAACCAACCAACCAACCAGAAAAATGCCAGAAACACGAAGAGCAAAGAAGCCTGTGAACTGGCTAGAGTGCAGCCCTAGACTGAGCCTGAGCAAAACTCACAGAAGGTTCTTCCTCTCTCCTAGAGCAGTAGTATACCAAAAAGGAAGCAGCCTTAAGGAGTATGAAATAAGGAGTGAGAAATCTGAACCTCATGAACCTCATAATACAATCATTGACCTAATACAGAGGACAAGAAGGGGCTTTATAATATGTGGTAATATGTTCACTGTGACACTTATGAACAATTGTAAAAAGTAATTAATTAACTAATTAAAAAGCTATCTTGATTTGTGAAACCAGAGAAGCAGTTACATTCAGAAATTCTGCCACTATGAAAACCACTGGCTGCAACATGAGGGAATAGCACAAGCACAGAATGCACCAAGAGAACAATTCAGAAATCTAAAGGAATGGTTCACTTCCATCTCTTAAGGTCTGAGGTTTGCCAGTTTGAAGAAATAAAGCTCCAGGGCACAAAAATCAATCAGACAGTTGTGGAAGAGACTGGGGAAGTTCCACTTAGAATTTCTGACTTTGGGTACTGAATTGGTAATGTCTGGAAATTCCATTGGTAGAAGGTATGGATATTACCAAAATCTCCCAAACACAGGGAAGTTTGAAAGTCAAAGGTGAACCTTTGTGATTCAAATCTCAAAAGCAGATAGTGATGGCAGACCATCCATCCATCCATCCATCCTGAATGAAAATTGTTTTTAATATTAAATTGTTGAATTCATAAAAAACTTTGGGTAGAAAAAGAAGAAACGGAAATAGCCAGAAGTGGAGAATAAAACTCTGATAAGGTCATCTACATTTTGGAATGAGTAGCGTGCTACATACTACATTGAGACCAAGGACGCTCCCTGAATTTCTAAATATAAATAATGCCATGATTATTCCTCATTTAAAATATTCCTCACTATAAACATTTTGCATGCCTTTGATTCTAGAGCCAGCACAAGACTTTTCAACAGCTCAGACAAAACTGACAGTCAGTCCTCCTAAAATAACAGATGGGACAGGGCCACCCCTGCCTGCCACAGGAAAATGGGGAATTGTGGTGGAGAGATCTAGAGGATCCATGTTGTTAATCTGGCTGCCTCCAGGGACTGATAGCAGTCAGCTATCACAGCTGCTGGCACTGGGCATTCTACCAATAGTTTCCACTCCTACTTTAGGGGCAGCAGCACTTCCAGACAACCTGTTTTTCCCTGTCCTAATATGGACAAAATTAGAGTGGACAGATGTTAAGGGATGTGTGCTTTGTCTTTCCAGGAGCCTGCCACCTTAGACAATTTCTGCTTTGCCTGTGCTCACAGCCAGTCCAGTTTGCTGCTGAAAGCTGAAGACTCAATTTAACTTGGCTCCTTCTGCATTCTCAGAAGATTCAGTGAAAGTTATATTCACTGGTGTCATAATGCTTCTCAGAGTCAGGGGCCTTGACCCTATGAAATCCACCTTGTGAAAGTCTTAATTCCATCTCCAGAGTCATCAGGATAAAATCATGTTCAAAAAAGCAAATAGTTAATCTCTAACGATCAAGAATATTTTTAACATGCTGTCCATATTGTGCCCTTCAAGTTCCTTATGAAAGTGAAATTGCAGTGAAATTCTTGATGTAAAGGCTACTGTGAGATATTTCAATATGCTGGTACAACATAGGAGTTATCAGTGTATCAGGGTAGAGCATGACTAGTTTGATCAGGAAACTACTGAAGAGCTGTAAATTATAGATGTAAAATCAGAAAATGCTTTGAAATATATATTGGCAGTTGTTCCTTTTACAGGACCATCAGAACATGTGTTGCATTAATATTGGCAGAAAACACTCAAATTTCAGTAAATATTAGTGTTTCAAGCTGGAGTTATTAAAGCTTTCTGGAGGTATATTTGCTGCAGCTTTTCTGACAGATTATACTGTTGTTGCCCAGTAGAGTAGCAACAACAGGAAAAAGAGGTAGAACAATAATTTTGTTCAACATAAGATCATACCTTGCTGTACTGTAATGACTTTTTGTATCAAACCCCATCTTCTACTTCCATGATTTTTTTTTTAATATATGAAACTTTACTAAGGGAGAAATAATTCAGTGACGCTCAGCAAATTCAGACCCTTCTCCACCTGCAGATTTCCACTGTGCCCTCTTGAGATTCACTTTATCTTTCAGCGCCTTAGCTCCAAGAACATAAAATAATAACCTTGTCTTACCTCACAGAGCTACTATTAGCACAGCCCATTTATATTCTGTAGCATTACAGCGTTATGAAAGAAAAATGGTTTATATATGTACCATTTTATGTGTACATTTTCCATTGAACTTAAAAAAAAAAACCCACAAAACATAAATATGTCTCTTGAACATTTGGTTTTTCATTTTCTTTTCTGACTTCCATCACCTTGTTTTGTTGTGTACTGTGTTGTATCTCCTGGTATTGTCTTCTTGCTTCAGTCACTTTTCTGTGTCATCTAACTGTGATGAGGTTTCTTTCAGTATTTGTTTTCTTCACTGTTGCAGTCTTCTTATTTCTCTATATTGCCAGTCTCTCCAGATTGAGAATAGGTAACTATTCTCAAACTTACTCAGGTCTTTGTATCTCTCTTCTTATTACTCTGAGCCTTTCCTTTCCTGTCTGTGAACCACCTTGCTTTGCCTCCTGAAGGAATTTCCTCCCTTTACAGGGGTAAAGGAGAGCACTGCAGCCGCAAGCATTCATTGATGAGGAGACAGCGAAATCACAAAGAGTGAATGATCAGAGAGCTTTTATTCAGGATACATGAAGGCCTTTAGTGATGTGTAAAACGCCTCAGAGATAATGAGTGCTTCGGGGTGGGGATGGTACCTGCCTGAAATAAGGGTTTCTTCAGTGCTCAGTGCAAAAAAGTTGCTAACCTTGCAGAGGCCTTCAACTTGCTACAGCTCAAACCCCAGGAGGCTTTACAAGTTAAATTTTACATCTTGGACCCAATTGGGAAACAAACTCAAAGCTGTTGTGCGCTACAAAACAGGTGGTTTATGGGGTGATCACAGCCCAGGTGCTGATGGCTCCCAGCTGTGCAGGCAATTCTCCAGAAGTGCAACTCAGAACCAACCAACGCTGTCATTTACCTTGTTTTCAATAATTTGGAGGACCTAGATCTGTCCTCAGAAATATAAATTAAAAGTCTAATTGTTAAGCCTAGTTAAAAAAAAAAAAAAGCTTACAACTCCAACTGCAACTTGGCCTTTCAAATAAGAACTCAGAATCCAGCAGAACTCCTAGAGAAAGAATGGATATGTTATTTGTATGTAGAATGATGTTAGTTTTCATATTACCACCCTTTAAGGGGTGGTAGGTGCATTTCTAAAATTTGATAATTGCTCAGTTCCAAAAGGTAAGATATCTTCTCCCTGCAAATCTGGAAAAATATTAAAGTTGTCAATATATTGCTAGAAGGCCTTACATTGTTATGACTCTAAACAGACCCACCATTTCTGTGCAGAGCAGCTGGTTCAGGGAGAAATCAGCAACTCTCCTGAAGTGGCTCATGAGCAAAAGCACGCAGGAATCAGTCCTGCAAAGGCACTGACATAATCTGGTACCATGCTTGGCTTCTTCTGCAAGTGTGCAGAGTGTGGCCACTGCCAGAATATACCCAGGAATCACATCTGCACATAGCTGTTTGCAGGAGACAGAGCCCACTATTTGGAATCTGCTGATGAAATCTGCCAGGTGCCCAAAGATGAAATTTTCCTCTAGTTTGGGTGTTCTGCTCGCTATTCAAATCCCATCACAGCACGTGGAAACCTTGCTGTCTCAGTCTCCCTCATTTTTGAGGTAGAACATGCATACACACATACATATATCCATATCTACACTTCTGTCTCTATGTGGGTATTACTTTCAGAAAACACACTATTTCATAGTTTCAGAATATTTCTAGGACTCGCTGAACTGTAGAGCAAGTGGCACTGAAATTGTTAGTATTTCAGAAGTGATTATTTTGGTATGATCAGTTTTTTATTTATCTGTGTAAGTTTTCCCAACTCATTCTTTTGTAATCCTGCTCCTTTTTCTATTCGTTTTTGCAAATGTTTTCTCTCTTCTTTTTTTTTTTCCCATGGTTTGAATTTTATGACTTCATGTTTTAGGGCCTTTTCTGAGGAGGAACTAAAGTGAGAGAAAGCAATTCAGAAAAAGAACAATGTTTATTTTATAACTTTTAACTACATGAAATCATAGAATCATAGAATGGGTTGGAAGGGCCTCAAAGATCATCTAGATCCAGCCCTCCTGCTGTGGGCAGGGCCACTTTTCACTCAACCGGGTTGCTCAGAGCTTGATCCATCCTGTCCTTACACACTTCCATGGATGGAGCATCCACAACTTCTCTGGGCAACCTGTTTCAGTGCCACCCTGACAAGAGAGAATTTTTTCTAATATCTAATCCAAATCTAACCTCTTTCAGTTAATGTCAGGTCATTTTGGGGGAAAAGGCAGGGAAAAGGGAAAGAGAAACTCCCCAAAGTTCTCGTTTTTTCTATGCCATTTCAATACACAGCACAGTAATTGTGATTATTAGTTCTTCTGAAAGTGGAAGTTGTTTCCCAACCAGAAAAATAGAATAGAATATCAGCTCTGGAGAGTTAAATTTAATACGTCCAGCCAAAAAATTATTTTGAAGAGCAAGTTTCCAAAGAGAGAAAACTAATAATAAGATATTTTAAGAGCATCCAAAACAGGAAGTCTGCCAGAATGTCTGTAGGGCTGATAAGTAACTTGGATATGAAAGGGGAACCCAAATAAGATCAGCCTCTACCTGAGCAAAGTGAAAAGAATTCTTTACACAGGTTTTCACTATGGAATAGACTTTGGAGGTTCCCAGGCTGAATCTTTCTTTACAGGGCACAACCTCCTTACTGGTTAGACAGTAGGAAACACAGAGCAGAAAATTAAATGTTCACTCTTCACAATTCAGAGAGATTTCTAGTAGATCAGAGTAGGAAAATGCAGTGTTCAACATAGTCCTTGGTAATTTGGTTAAGGCTGAATAATGAGGTGAGAGTAAATCATCCTAGATTATTTAATGTAGTAAAAGCCAAAGATGTCTGAAAAATTGCAGAATAATCTCAATTCTTTGTGATTGGTGATAAAAGTGTGGACCAAGAGTAATGCTGATAAATGTTCAATCTGGAACAAAAAAACTCCAAAGAATCCTAACTACACATACCCAGTGATGAGCTTTTAAGTGAGCTCCTACAAAATCTGAAATACGGCTACTGTAACTGGTGAACCCAGGTACCATTCTATAAAAACATCGGCCTAAGTAAAAGGAATATTATGAATTATTAGGAAAATGAAATAGAAGAGAGATTATACAGTCACAAAGAAAATACACCTTATCTTCTAAGCCCCAAGGGACTCACTTGAAGTAGAAAACATATAAACAAGGATGTACAGATAAGTAAGATAACTAATGGTAAGGGATGGTATCTGTATGAGGAACAATAAGCAGGATGTGATAACTGACATTTTTTGTTCTGTTCAATAAAAACCCACAATCTATTCTGACATCCTGGTGTACATGATCACTCCTACAATATCTTCTAGCAGCAAAGACATACATTTTGGTAATAATAATGATCTGCATTTTCACTGTTCTTTTTCTTCAAAATACAAAGTGTCCCAGGAATATTGTTTAAATCATTAAAGCAGCCATTTAAGTAAGCAAAGCCAAATTCTCTTGGAATTAGCAGGTTGGAAGATGTCTTCGGGGCTCATCTGGGCCTACCTAAACAAGATTATCTTTGAAGTTACATTTGAGTTCAAAGGTTGCTCAGGGGCTTGCAAAGACAGTGTTGTTGATGTCACAATGATGTGTTGATGCCACAGACTCTCTAGATACCCGTGCCAGTATTTCACACACATACATATACACACATACCCACACAAGAAAGGAAAGACATTTATGATATTTAGACAAAATACAACTTGGGACTGCTACCTCTAGTCCTATTTTGGTGCACTACCTAGAAGTGTCGGACTTAATCTTATCTGTATGTTGCCAATAGGTAGGTGAAAACTACCTTAGTTTATTAAAAATTAGATTTCCCCTTATTTTCACCTTCAGCCAGAAGAACCCCTTTTCTGCCAGCTTCTCCATGTATGTCACGTGCTCTAGCCAGAGACCTGGTGCTCCAAGAGACTCATTCCAGTGTGTCAGTGTCCAAAACAGGATACAGTCCTCCAGGTAGGGTCTTACTAGTGCCAAGCAGAGGGCAAAGAATCCCTTTTCTCATCTTGCTGGCTACACTCTTGCTAGTACAGCCCAGGATGGTGTTGGCCTTCAGGATGCACTGCTGACTCACACTGGAGTTTTTTTGTCTGCTGGGACACCCAGGACTTTTTATGCAGTGCTGCTCTAGACCCAGTTAGTGCCCAGCCTGTCGTGCTGCATGATCAGGAATTTGCATTGGCCTGTGCTGAACTTAAAAAAGTTTCTTCCAGATTTATTCTCCAGCTTGTTGAGAATGCTCTGAATGGCAGCCCTGCACTCTGGGCACTATAATTGCTCCCCTAATCAGTATTGTCCATGAACTTGCTGAGGGCTTTATTTCATCCCACTGGCTACATTTGCAGTGAAGGCATGAATGAATGTCAGCACTGGTGTTGATTCCTGGTAAGTCTTACTAGAAATCACTAATCAATTGGACTTCTTACAGCTGATCACAACTCTTGGAGCCTCATGATACAGCCAATAGTGCATTCACCTTGTAGTCCACTGCTCAAGTCCATGTCTCATCTATTTGTCTGTAAGAGTACCACGTAACAGGCCTTGCAGAAGCCAGGGTAAATAACCTCTTCTTTCGTCCATCATGCCAGCCATCTCCTCAGAGCAAGCACTCAGACTGTTCAGCCACAATTTGCTGTTTGTGAATCCATGCTGTCCCCGATTGCCTTCTTGTCGTCCATGTGACTGGATATGGTTTTCACACGGGTCTTCACCAAAATCCTTGTGGAAACTGAAGGGAGCTCTATCAGCAAATAGTTCCCCAGATCTGCCTTCATGCTCACATGCATGTAACACTTGCCTTTTCCCAGCCTTCAGGAACCTCTCCTGATTCCTAGACACCTTTCGAAGAAGATACAAAGCAGTCCTTGTAGTGACCTCAGCTACTTCTCTCCACATCCTTGGATACATTCTCTCTTGTCCCATGGACTTGTGTATGTCCGGTTTGTTTATTTGGTCACTCACACGATATTCCCAGATTCTGCTTGGGAGATGTGAGGACAGAACTGGCCATGAAAGACCAAAGAGAAGAAGATGCTGAGTTGCTTTCTTGTGTGCTTCAAGTCTGCTGCCTTGCTTCATAGTCCCACATTTTCCTTAGACCTCTTTTTGATTCTACTTCTAGAAGTTCTTGTTGCTGATATTTCCATTCAACACCAATTTCAAATCCAGCTGAGCTCTGACTCCCCTAATTCCCTGCCTACATGACTGACAATGCTCTGCTCCCGAGTAGCCCTCTTTGGCTTCCTCTGCCCTTTTGCACTGGCCACCAGGCTGGAGCTCCCTGCCTGTTTGTTGTGCCTATGTGACTGCGTGGGCCGTGGGCTGTGGGCTGAGCGGAGCCTTGGTCTGAGGAGGTTGCCCTCAGAGAGCAGCATCCTCTCTGGGTTTCCTTCGCCTTCGCCTTCGCCTTCCCCTTCCTCTTCCTT
>VZRO01006629.1:1262011-1295132 GCA_013397915.1 Daphoenositta chrysoptera
CCCTTCCCCTTCCTGACAGTCTCTCATGGGAACCTGCTGAACAGTTCCCAGAATGAGCTGCTGAACCCTCTATTTTCATTTGCTATTATCATTCTGAAAACTCTCAGTTTTTGCTCAAAGTACTCACTCATTTCAGACAAATGATCCTCAAAAAAATAAAGTGTAAAAAAAATAATTTAAATGAAACTTTTTTCTCTGTTGAAGTCAATTTAGATGCAACTGAACTTTTACAAGGAGCCATAGTCACTAAACTGTGTTCATTCACTAAGGTGAAATGAAAAGTAATGGAGTAGAGATGCTTAATGCTTATTGACTATAAATAATTTGGACTATTTATAATTTTAAATACTAATTTGTAAATAATGATCCATGACTAAGTCGGACAATATGGCTGGAAAATAAAATCAAGGGAGATACAGAACAAAGAACCTCTCCCAATTCAGCATCCCATGAATTTTACTTGCTGTCTGTCAACATCTGTTCCACTTTTCAGCAACCTTGTCTTGCCTGCTTTGCAACTCACAGCAGTGCCTAATTTAAGCATTCTGTAATCGTGTATTTTAGTCCTAAATCATGAGGTTGTGAGATGTGCAATTACTGCTTCTTTCATTTTATTTACAGGAGATGAGCAAGAGGGAGAATACTGGTTTTTTGCTCCCACCTGTTATGCTAAGAGAAGCTGAATGAGCATTTGACAGGTAAAAATATAAATGATGAACCCTCAGATTAAAATACTATCGGAATTAAATTCATATATGTTTGTGAGACTCTGGGCAAGTTCCAGAAACTGACAGCATTTTACTTTACCTTCAACATGTATAGTATGCTTAAAAAGCTTCTCTTAAAATGCCATGCAATTAACCTAGGATACAAGAGAGAAAACGGTGAAGAGAACAAAGACAATTTGTCATCGGGATTTTCATTAAACCTCTCAGTATTATAGGAGTTAATTTCAGTAGTGCTTTGCCCTGATTACTGCCTGTCGGATAGCATACAGGCATTCAACAGGATATTTGAATGGGGAGTGTTTGCTCCCATCCTACATCAGCCTTATGAAGGTAAGTGGTTTATCTACACTGACTGTGATTCATCATCTATGTTCTAATATTGCAAAAAATGAAGACTGCTCTAATTTTAACTTCCCCTATCATTGCTTTTTTCCCCAGTAAATTTTACATTGATAATAGCTCACGTTGCCATCCCCATCTTGGACAGGGAGAAAGATCAATGGAGTTGAAAGTCACAAACGTCATTAATTTGTTACTTTAGTTTCCCAGACCTTATAGTTCACTACATGTTATATCACACAGGCACACAAACCTTATTGGTCACAGAAGGGAGGGAACCAGCTCTCATTTCAGATTGCCCTACAACCTGTACAGCATCTAGGCAGCGTTCTTATCTAGCCTTCACATTTTCAGTTTTTCAAAATGCTCCCCTTGTAAAGCAGACCACTTTGGAGTCTGCCACACATTTTAAAGTAATGAATAAACACTAATCCACTAACATACTGAAGTGGCACTTGAGAATTTGGCAGTATCACTTTAAATAATCTCTTAGCCTTCTGATGGCTCTCTCAGTATCCTGTGTTTCCACACATAACTGATGAATAAAATTATTTTAACTAATCTGTGTCTATACTTCTCACAGTATTTCTTGCATGAAAAGCAAACAGTGCAACATGTATGCGTTAGAGTAGGGAAACCTGTAGGAAACATAGTAAAAATTTCTTTAACGTTTTCTTCTTCCACTTATATAAAAGTATTTTTAGAAACAATCTCACCTTAAATCTGAGAGTCCCATTTAAGGCTGTATTACAGAAATTACTTTGGTAATTTTGGCCAAAGCAATGCAGTTCAATGTCACACATGGGTTGCAGGGAGAGGGTAGCAGATAGAGAAATCAAATTCATCCACAACTTAAATGAGATATGAAATGTTACTGAGGAACAATAGGGTGCAATATTGTACAGAGTCTTATAAAGCCATGTTAAGCAAACACAAGTAAATGGATGTTGCCTCAAATTCTTTTTGCTCATTGGCAGGAATTTATGATTTTTTCTCTGCAGAAAAATTGACTGAATAATGTCTGTGCTGCACCCGGCTGCTTGTAAGGTGGGTAGGCAAGGTATCTTTTATGGCTAAAAAATTATTACAGGATCAAGATCTGCATAGCTCTAAGCTATCAATTCTCCCTCTTTGATTGGGAAAGTGAAGGGGTGTATGTGCTGATCTTTAAGTAGTATTTCTAACAAAAAAGCAGCTTTCTCAAGCATTCTGCGTTAAAAGTTGGATAGGTTCACTGACTTTCCATCTGTTCCCAACTTTTCTAAGAGCTGTCCCTATATGCTACAGATACTGGGTTCAAACCTGCTTTGTTTGCATCTTCTGTCATAATCACATTATGAGATAACACATACATTCATCTGGTCATAAGGGAACGCTTAAAGAATTCAGGTTAAGAAGATGACTCAGTTGCCTTATTTAGATTAAAAATTCTTCTGAGTACCTGGCACATTAAGCCTTACATTAAATAACAAAATGTACCATCTCTCTTTCTCCTCTCTGTTCTCATTTTTCCATGTACAGTTTTCTGGTCCTTCTATCATTGCATGTTTCCCTTCTCCCAGTCTGTTGATCTCTTTTCCTGTCTTTGCTACTCATATAGTTGCTCTTCCTCCTGTTCATCTTCTCTCTTCCCATAGTCTCTGCTATGCTACTTCTACATAACACTGCCAGTCATTCCCTGCTTCTCCTTTTATTCCCATGCATCCTCCTTCTATTTATGCTGTTACTTTTGATGGAGCATATACACAAAGATGAAAACCAGCAGCTTTTATATTTTCCAGTACTTCATGTAGGGAAAATCTGTGCCATGCAGGAATCACACATGGTGGGATTCTTAGGGTGTCCTGTATAGGGCCAGGAGTGGGACTTGATGATCTTGATGGGTACCTTTCAACTCATCATATTCTATTATTTTATGATTAAATAGGATCTAAACACAGTCTACAGTAATCTCTGTTCAGCAGGTGCCCCAGAAGGAAAAGGCCACCATTCTTTTGATTGTCCCGTAACCTAGAGAACTATTCTAGCCAAGAGCAGGTCCTGTAGGTGACAGGCATGACTGCAGCTCCATGGTAAACTGTGGGTCTTGCTCATTCCTGAAACTCTTCCAGACTGCTGGATGCCTACGTGGGGTCAAACTTCACAAAAAATGATTTTCCCCTCCTCTCCCAGTGCTAGATTTGCTTTTAAATTATTGAAGCTACTCATCAGAACTAGTTCTACTGGTCAAAGCCTCTGGCTTCAGA
The DNA here is from genome assembly GCA_013397915.1 of Daphoenositta chrysoptera. NCBI lineage: Eukaryota > Metazoa > Chordata > Aves > Passeriformes > Daphoenositta > Daphoenositta chrysoptera. The sequence goes on from VZRO01006629.1 coordinate 1,265,325, forward strand.
ATACAATTACATCACAGGCAAAAAGGCATCCCTTTTCTGCCACAATGGAGCCATAGAGTGGAACCTGAAATAAAAAGTAGAAAATCCAGAGACAGAACATTCGATTTTTCTCTTTGATTATTCTTGGATGTAAAACCCATTAAATAGGCCAGTATGTAGGCAACCTTTTATTTAACTAGAATTATGGTGATTGCATCCACTCCACATGGAAACGTATTGAGTAGTAGTGGCTAGGTATTTCAGTGGACTCTTTTTTCAATAAGTAATTATAACCCCCAATATAATTTATAACCTGTATCTTTAAAAATATCAAGAATTATTAAAGACCGAGTAGTTACTTAGAGTATAAATTATAAACATTATGAGAGTGGAATTATTCAAAATTATATTCATATTCTACAACACAGAAAATTTATTAGCACACACAAATTAACATGGTATTTTGTGTTTTCAGTCACGGCACCATGACAGTCTGTGACTGGTAATCTAGAACACAACTAAAGCTGTGAATTTGCTATGCTAAAGTGGCACTGCTGGTACTCCTACATTTCCCATGTCTTCCATAAATGAACTAGTCCAAGAGGAAGGTGGCTGAGTGATGCTTACTTGCATTTAGCTCTTACTCTTTATGTACCAGCTATCAGGGTACATTGTCACAGGGCCTATATAAGAACACTAGTTTCCATGTCTAATTCTTTCCTCTTAATAGACTTTAAAACTTCAGGTAACATCTGACACAGGAATTTACATGGAAATTAGGCCATCTGAATATGAGTTTCTTTCCCCAACTCATTCTCTCAGCCTCTACTCAAGACCAAGGAACAGGATAGGTTTTAAGAACAACCCAGCAGTTCTCCTCATGTCCAGTTAACCTTTCTTCACAGAGTGGGTGATTAAAGATTGGAATGAAATGTCCAGGAAGGTGGTGGAGTCACTGTCCCTGAAGGTGTTTAAGGAAAGACTGTATGTGGCACTCAGTGCCTTGGCCTAGGTGACACAGTGGTGTTCAGTCAAAGATTGAACTCTATGATCTCAGAGGTCTTTTCCAATCTAAATGATTCTGTGATTCTGTGGATGCAGAAGTCAGCTAAGAGATATCTAATAACCTGGGTGCAGAAGACAGTTAATGATGATCATAAAATAAAATACCAAAATGACTATTTAATTCCTATTCTCTGGCAGAAATTATGATGTTGGTTATTGCTGGCCTTTTGTGCTTCAATAAAAGTCTTTAAAATACCATGTCTGACTTGACTGATGTGCTTTTGAAATAGTTTCTTGAATCAGAACACCTCTACTGCCAGTGTTCTACAGAGTTCCCTTCAGACTTCCTGGATTTTGTAATAACAAGCTTTCTTTCCTGTGACTTTTTTCTTCTCTCCTGTGGTCAGGGTTTTTGAAATGCTACGCTGCATTTATGCAAGGGAACAAGGTTCTTCTCAATGATTTTATTTAACCTCCCTTATTTAAGAAAAAACCCCACTGGGTTTAATTAATTCTCATATGTGACTTCCAAGCTGAGAAACTACATTTCTTCTCCTGCTCCTGTCAGTTCTCTCATGAAGGTTAGTCACCTACTGATAGAGAATTTAAAGAGCAGTATTGTTGATGATACACCTTGCAGCAGAGAAGGGATCTTCTCATTGTGACACTGGTGCTGCCATCCTTCCATGGTAATACACAGTAAGGCAGACAATCCACTTAGATATTGCAGCAACAGGATTCTGACTGAGGTCAAAGAGACTAATCAATCCTGTTCAGCATCTGGGCTCCTCCTGAGGTGTCCAGGCCACATTATCTTCTCCATATACCTAATTTTTCTTCTGGAGGAATGATCAGGGATTTCCTAGCAAATTACCAAACTGAACTCTGCAAACTCCTTAGGCCTTTCCATAGCTGGGATTATAGAGCATTAGCTGTCTGCTGCCAGGTTAAGCTCCACGAGCTGCTGAGAGCACGTCCTAATCAACTCTTACATTTCTAACTGCTTGACTCAGAGATGATGTTGTAGTCTAAATCGAAGTTTTGTCTCCTGTGTAGCAAAGGTTCGACACATCATCATTGATCTCTACTTACTCATATAAATGAACAATCAATTAATGTGAAGTAAAGAAAATCAACCTCAAAATGCAGGCATAAGCCAGCTCTAGTCTTTAGAAAGGAGGAAACGGTGAATGAATGTTTAAATACCAGTCTGAACAAAAGTATTTGCATATGGGTTTACTTATCACTGCATGCTTAGCATCACACCTGAATGCAAGTCTGCTGGACACGACCAAGCTACAGCTACCTTCTCTTGTGTTGTAAGTGGTTCAAACTTAGGGAATAGCAAACTTATCACACAACATGACACTAGTTTGACAACGTTACTTCTCCCTGTCTTTCACACCCTACCCCACAGCTGTGCCAGCAGACAGGTTTGCATGAACACTCTCTAAAATGCTCAAGGCAAAACGAGCCAGTTTATTTTAAGCAGTGTGAACTGTGGATCTGAACTGGCTTGGCTGAGTTAGCAGGTTTCAGGCCAAGGAGCAATCATGCAAGGCACTCCACTAGCAAAACCAGAGGGCCAGCACTGCCAGCTGCTGGGTGGCAGTGACAGAGGAAAGCAGGAACATCTTTAAGCAGAACAGCTGGAGCACAGAAGGTGCCATCCCTTTGCAGTTGTAAAACTTCTGCCGCAGTGTCCCTTAGGTGTGGGAAAGACCAGCCACAGGAAAAGCTTCTTTTAGTATTTGGGGAGAAAAAGTTACAGTATGTTACTTCTATCCACTTGATACATGTTGTACTTGAGAAAAAACCAACCCAAAACCAGCTAGTAAATCAGCAAACTCTTGTAAGTATAGAAAGTATAAATTTCTTGTACCTAATTCTAAGATAAACAAATGTCCCTTATCTGTGGTATAAGTGCACTGACATAAACTTTCCCCTAGTTTTTGGCATTAAAAATCTCCAAACTCATAAAACCTTCAAATTTCAAAAACTAAATCTAACTCTAAATGTTTTTTTCTGTACTGGCAAAAGTTTTCAGCAAAGATTTAGTTCAGAAAAAAACACCATTACTATTAGTTAAGTGTGTCTGTGTAGAGTTTACAGGCTAAAGCATCAAGCAAATGGCATGTCTTAAAATCCAGTGGTGGTTTGATGGGCACTTTTCCCTGGCCTGCCTGAACTGAGTCAGCTCCCTTTCCCATGATGCGTGTTCAGTTGCACTGGAGCAATGATTTGGAGGCTGCACTGCAAACCATATGAGCACATTGCTCTGCTTTATAAAGGACCTTGAGAAAAAGAAAGGAGATGGGTAATCTTCCAAGGTGACTTACCCAGTTCAGAGTTCAGTCCTACAAAAAACTATGCCAGCACAATGGGAAGGAAAGGGGCAGAGATAGGTGGAAGGCTGTGGAGAGGGGTGGGAGATGCTTAAGTTCAATTTTCCCACCAAGAAATATACACGTAGAAGTCTAAAGCATCAGGCATAAGTTCTGTGCCCCACCCAGAACCATCAATTAGCATATATCAATTTATATTAGTACTAATATACATAGACATTAAATAATTTTAAGTTAAAAATTAAACATACTAAATAAATAATGTTAGAAACCTCGATTTAATATTCCTTTAAAACTGTAATCAAGTAAAACTAAAATGAAGGCATTTATAATATATTTGTATTTTAACACCTTTAAAAAACTTCACCTAAAAATACAGTATGCATTCTTATGCAGGAAAACACTTATGATTCACTGTGATTTTTCTGTTGTATTTGGAAGGAACTGTGGTGTGGCATCATGGAAATATGTTTTCTTCTCATTCTATTAGATACACAATTAGGCTTTCAGAATATTTTTATTTCAGACACAATTATTAGCATAGAAACTGCACTTTTCTGCACAATTATGGAATATGGACTTCAAGCAATGGCTGCCAAAGCACACGTTTAATAAAGTAATAGAGCACTGAAGAATATCAGCTAGTAAATTACTCAGGGTTACTCATGCAACACATCATAATTTTCTGCAAACACACAAACACGCAGTGCCAGTCAAAAGCCATGTTAATCTAATATTGAATTAAAAGCAGTTTAACTTTCTGGACTTCACATCATGGGCCAGTGCTCGGAGCAGAGGGCCAGATTCTGAGTGCCTGGAGTTTCCCAAGGCTGCACCAGAGCTTGGGTTTCTATATTAAAACCACCTGGCAGCACTTCTCAGGATGTCCGTGGCATATTAGGGCACAAAGATCAGGAGAAGAACTGAAAATGATTGCCCCAGGGGCCAGCCACCCCCAAAAGTGCCTCAGTGCCATCAGAAATGATATTCTAAAGGACAGTCTGTCTCAGCATCAGCCTGCCATGGGGGCAAAAATCACTGCAACTCTTTAAATGCGATTAGTAGAAGACACACAAATCTGACCTAAAGAAGGATTTTCATGCTTGAAACTTGCCCGTGTCTCTCAACTACTCTAGTCCACACCAGAAAGAATCGTGCTCCTCCCCTACAGCCCACCTCTCTAATCTCACAGGCATTTAAAATTAAAAACAGCAGTTTGAAGTAAAGAAAAATTTGTTTCTAGATAAAATAAAAAATTACCTACAAACTTTTTCAAACATTGAATATGAGGAAAGTATGAATTTTAATTAAAGTTCTACTGCTTATTGTTTTACAGAGTGAAACATAAATTAGGTGAGTGGCTGTATATACTTCTTCAAGCAAAACTGTAGGACTGGATCTTCAGGTCTCAGCTTTAGTCAAGGAAAATTAAGTTCTTCAGGGGTTAAAAGCTGTAGGAAGTTGATGTTACATTGCAGAACTACATATCTGGATTGACTTTTAAAAGAAGTGATTGAAAGTACAGGTGCAACAGACTGAGACACTGTCTTTTATCATTCAGTGGGCAGTGTTGAAGAACAGTGCAGAAAAGGATGTGTGTTCCAGTCAGCTGCAGAGGAGCAGTTGTACTCATCCTTTATACCAATATGACATTGGGACAAAGATTTTAACAAGACAAACAGTGACTGAAATAGTACCAGGCACTATTATACATGAGTATACATTGTAGAAGTCTTTGTAGCTTTTATCAAAAACCTATTAAACAAAGAAGTTTTGCAATTTTTCATTGTGCTCCCAAGTATTTAATGACAAGCACAGCTCCAGAAAATGTCTCTTATCCTTCTGGAGTCTGATTTCCCATGCAGTGTATCGAGGTTTTAGTATTAAATAGTTTACTCACAGCGCTTTCATTCAGACTCACATGCTAGTTTTCCTCCTTCATAAAAAGGCCTTTTTGGATACATGGCTGAAGAGCCAATCCACAAAGTTGCCTTCCAAACGCAGCAGCTGAGCACAACACACAATCCCGGAGTTATCCCTGTCGATACACTCAGAGGAGCGCATGGGTAACACCCGGCACCTCCTTCGGAGCACAACGGGAAATGCCAGCCACGCCAGCAAGGCTGGAAAAACCTTTTTCCTGATTGGCTGCTCATCCCAAACTGCCTGGCAGAGGTTTGAAATATGCAATGCAGGGAAGTGATATTCTGTGGCATTCATTCAATTTACCTGCACTACACTCCAGGGAGCCATGCTATTGAACAACAGCTCCAGTGGGTCAATAAAGTTAACTTAATTAAATTGCTTCCCCTCCCACTCTTCCAACTAGCAAGATTTAGAGCACAGGGACACAGTGCTGCTTGTAAATAAAAGGATGATTTAGCTAATCATTTGCTAAAGAAAGACATATTTTCATCAATAATTCTATGCACAAAGCAGGGAGCTAGTTAAAATTAAAAGAATCATGTAGGATAAGGGGAGAGACAATACCAACTATTGAAGGGCTGTGAATATTTTTCAAGTAGTGTCAATTAAATCCACTATTTAAAAGTTAAATCTCAGTGATTGCACTCTTTGCTCCATAAGACTGAAATTACAATTGCTTAAATAAAATGTTATAAAACATAGTATCATTATTACAAGCATAGTGAATACACATTCTTAATTTGCTGGGGACTGATCTAGTCCCCTTCTGGTCATTTTGATATCTACTCTCTCACTGTTTTACAAGAGTCATGTTTTAGGAGTCTCTAGTTTGTCCTTTTCTGTGGCAATACATGGAAAATATCACCAATAATTAAGGATAAAAAAGACTACAGTTTAGCCAAAATTAACAGATTGTTTGCAACCTTATACTTTGAAATCATCAGTCTGAAACCTCTGAGCCTCCTTGTCTATTTGAGTTTAGATATTTTGAAAGGCTACAATTAAACTGATCTAGCTGTTTTGCAAAACAGTATTTAGCTATTCTTATTCCTTTGTCCTCAGAAACTCTGCTGATTTTTACAGGAGTTCCCTGATGTTACCTGGGCACCCTCTGCTCTGTCTCTTGAGTGTTTTCAGCTTTGCCCCAAGGCTCCTTTTGACGACACTGAGCAAAAGCATGCCAAACACTAGCAGCTAGACTCTTTAAAAATTTCTTCTGGTCTGTTTATATCCTATTCCCTCTGTAGGAAGTATAGAAAAAGGTGAAGGGATTTCTAAGGGTGAGAAATAAAAGCAGGCTTTAAGGATAAAGCTGAAAGATTTTAGGAAACAGCTTCGCCTGAGAAAATATTAAAGAAGATACAATTACATACTAGAACAAGGGTATGAGAACAAAGAGCCATGGTCTTAGGCCTAGCTGAGAGAACTTCTAGAAGTTGCAAAAAATACGCTTAGCAAGAGATGATAAAGTTAAGCTTAATAATGGAATATTATGCATCATTATATAAGGTATAAAACAAGCAAGTATTGTTTTAACAAATGTATGTGCAATATAGAAGATTGGTTGAAATAGCTGTCTATAACCTCTAGAGCAACTGCTATTGGCTGAGAAACTTTTAAGAGTGTTTGGTGCTCGAGGGGTCTCAGGGTTTTTTTTGCCTGCAGCACAAGCTTGTGTTATCTCTAATGTCTCTAGTTAGTTTATGAGGCAAATAAAATAATATAAGCTCACGGAGCGTCTGTCTTGGCACCCCGTCCTGTTTGATGGATGCGGCACCCTCTGAGCTTTTACCTGCAAGTAATAAGTCTTTCTTGTTTCTTTTCTTCAAATATCTTTACTGTTTCCTATTAATAGCAAGAACTTGGAGCTGGTCTGAGTTTTTATAAGCAAGTGAAGAGAGAGAGATGCTTGTAAAGGCACATAGGCACAGTTTAATTTAGGAAGTATGAAAATACAAGCAGAAAAAGGTCCCTTTATGCCCTCACAGCCATTTCTTGCAGTACAGGCCATCTCTCCATAAACATGTCTGCCAGGGAGTCTGAGACTGCCCTTTTCTCCTAGAGCTCAAATCCTCCTCTAGTGTTGGGCTTGTTGCTCTTTGTTCTACTCTGTCTCAAACCATCCAGTGCAACCGAAGGTCTCTGATCACAAGCCAATGAAATCACCAAGCTGAGTAAGCCTTATGATAGAGTCCTGTCTCCATTTCATACTGGTTAATTAGTCTCTTATTTCGTCACAGCACAAGCTGGAATGGCAACAGCCTTCCTGCACGTCCTCTCCCAGTATCACAGAAAAAAGCCCAGACCATTATTACCATGGACTTGAGTTTCACTCCGTAAGAAATCCTACTGAACACCATAAGATAAAAGTAAAATGAAACATAATTACTGTGATTAGAAATACCAGAATTTGGTTGGAATGAGGAGCCCTTTGATTGCTTCATATTGTAGGATGTGTTACTTCATCAATGCCTTGTCAAAGTCAGGATTGCACAAAGAAAAATGTGTATACAAATACAAATGTTAAATGCCTAGACTAGGAAATTTAATATAAAACTAAAGATTACCTATCTAGGGAACTGTCTATCAAAGAGACTGAATAAATTTAAATTAATGGCACAGTGCAGTGGAAGGGTGGTCAGGATGCTGAATGCTGTAGGGTCAGAGCCAGGAGGACTGGGGCGATTGCCCTTCTGTCTCCTCCCACAATTTCTGCAGCACCCAGGGGTGGCACACTTGACCTCCAGGAATGGAGGGCAATACTCAGCTGCTCCCAGTGCACCTTCTCATTGATGGATCTCAGACTCAGAGAAACAGAGCCCTATTCACAGCATCCAGACTTGACAGGAAAGGGAGGGAGGTCTCTCTTGTAGGACAACAGTGACCTTTCAGCTAGGATTGAATATAATGAATAAGACCCTTCTGGAAGTAGAAGGATGAAGAAAAGGAAAGTTTCTATTATAAAACAAATAGCATTGAAATGGAGATCTTCTTCTTCTTTTAAAACCGGTTTAACTCCATATGGCAGCATAAAATAATTCATGCTATTATATTCACATATTTTCTTTTCCCTTTTCCCCCCTCTACTCCCCGAGCCCGATGAGTCAATAGGCCAGAAGACAGATGCTCTGCTCTTCTATTCAATATATAAATCTCAGTGAATAGTAAGAACCATTAGTAAAAAAAAAAAGAGAGAGTGAGAAAGAAAAAAATACGAAGACAGTTTTCTTAGGGTAATTATGTGGCCTAGTTCCTTCCTAATGAGCTGTATTTCTGGCTTTTTGCTCATTTCTACCCTGACAAGACAGGCAAATAATGTGTCTAATAAGTGTTGTCTTTTAACTGGTTATTACTACTACAACACAAAAATACTATGTATGTTGAGCTACATAGGACTGCATTTAGCCAAACTGCTCTTAAACTGGACTGAACCTGCCCTGTCCTATCAGAATGGGAGAATCATACTTTGGAAGTGGCACTCCTGCTTCAAAAGATTCTAAACACTCACTCTGCCCCAAGTTCTTTGTCTGGAATTCGCAGCCCTTTGCCAGAGCCCCAGGAGGAGCTGCAGTGGGCAGGGTGTCACAGACACACTCCACAGCCCCAGGGATCCCAGCTGCAGCGACACCGATTTCTTCTATTTTTACTGTTGTGAGTGATGCAGCATTGTTCCTCAGCCACAGGGCCGAGGCAGGCACGCTGGCCCTGCAGCCCCTTCCAGCCCAGAATCCTGTGCTCACCGGAGGGGCTGCTGCTGGGCATCCATGATTTGTGCCCGCGGGAGCAAGGCTGGAGGAGCCCAAAGCTGGAAGGCCCAGCTGCCTCTGCCTGCTGGAGAGCAGGAGCAGAGCAGCAGCCTGCCTGCGCACTGTAAGGAGCAGAAGCCACTCTCTTCACTGACTGGAACGGGGACTGAAGTTCATAGTGATCCTCCCTACCTTTAGACATTTTACCAAAGCTCCCAGTTCTGGAGAATAGTTGCTTTTGACCAACAACAGAAAGAAACCAGACACATTGGAAGGCTCACTCAGCCCTTAAATGGAACAGAACCCTCAAGGTCTTGCCCTCCAAGTATTCCTCCTGTGTGTTAACTGGAAGAGTGCAAGATGACAGCATGACTAAACCTAGGACCCTCCATCAGATGCCAGAAGTTACACGGGCATGTATTCATGGGATTTTTGAGGAATGAGCATCCATGAGGGTGAGAGCAGTGACTACGGCACCCAACATCCCAGCAGGACCTGCCCACTTAACTCCTCCCATTGCCATGAGCACCCCTGCAGAACGTCCTTCAAAGTGGGGATTACACAAGGGTCCCCTCAAAAGGTGCCCTTGAGGGATCAGGGTCAGACCTGGGGCCACAGACACATTTCTGGGGAGGCAGGGAGGGCTGCGAAGAGCTTCCACTGCTGCAGGGAGTGATGGTTCTGCCTGCGGGTTCAGCATCAGGTGACAAAGGCAGGCAGTGCCTGCTCTGGCACAGACTCCTGAGAGAACAGGTAATCCCTAAATACAATTTGAAATCTGAATTTTTGCTTTTTTGTGTCTGGTGCCACCGGCATTTCTTGACAGATTAGAAGCTCCCTAAAACTGATTTCTGCATTAAGATGTCCCCTCTGCTGCCCACCCCCCAACCAGGTGACTGTGACCCTTCATATTCACTCTTGCATTCGTCTGCAAAAACCTGAATTGGCCAAGACAAGTGTCACAGGTGCTCAACATCTCCCGTTGAGGCAAGATCTTTGTTTGTTATAGCTGTCAGCCCGGTCAATGACTGCTCTATCTCACTGTGGGCTGGCATATTCCATCCTGCTGATGTCAAAAGCACATCTATCTATTCAGCAGTGCTCTATGCCGAGCAATTGCCACACTGTGGGGAAAGAAGATTGGGATCAGCACCATTTGTCTACATAATTGCACTTGTTTCTGGACAATTGTTGGGTCAGAGGCTAATGTTTTTTATTTATAGTCTTTCTACACTCATCTGAATTTTCCTGTGCCTTTTTCCACAACAGAGAATTCAGCACCATTTGGCTTCTACTGCAGAAATTCTGCTAGAAATCTGAGAAAAAATATTGAAAGTAAATCCATTACACTCATTTGAACAGAATTTTACATTAGGGAGCTGGAGTAGTGCCTAAGACTCAGGGTGCATTTCTAAGAAAAAAGAAAGATTAAATACACATTTAGCTTCTTTTTTCTTCATATTGTATAACTACCAGACAGTACTCAAATATACTAGCCTGGATGCTACCTTGTCTTTAAAAGCTGAAACAAAAAATATATGTTCCCTTTATATCTCAGTGGCCATTTAATCTGGTTCTGAAATTCCCTAAGTAAGAAATAATAGTGGTTTTCTTTATGGTAATAATTCTGTATATTTTCACTAAGATAATTCGTTTAGTATTCTGCCTTTTTGTTATGCTTATTAAATAAACAAATCAACATCTAAGTTTAACACAGTTGTTGCCTTAGGCAAGCCACTATTTCACTTCTTTAACACCTCAAGGGTTTCCAAATAGCCATGCAAAGCAGAGCTGCTTGCTTCATTTTCCATTGTCCTGCAGGCAGCCTACATAGGAAGTCATGCATCATTTTTTAATATAAGAATGGATTTTGCTCAAACTGCTGTTTGATTTCTTTTAAAAGGTACATTTTTTTCAATTTAAATATATATTTTTATTTTAAATTATCCTTTCATTTCAAATAGGATAATTTAAAATTAAAAATGAAATTTTAACAATGTACTGCCAAACTTCTTGAATTCAATATCTGGATTTACATTAAATAACATGCAGTATTCAAGTATTATGTGTTTGTTGGTAAATATTTGCTGACCATCAAACCACTGAGCTGGGAGAATTTAAGTGACTGGAGAAAACAGCCTCTGACAGAAGTGTTTAGTCCAAGTTTGATATCTGTAGCTTCGTCTGCATGTTCAGAGAAGGTATTTTCTTCACTTTATTCAGGTTACCTTTATGCAATATCTAGTTCATGCAGAGCTATCTCTTGAGAGCTGATAAAGGCTTTTCCCTACTTTCTACTCCAGGGAAAAGCTCCATGGCAGAGACTGAAATCTGCTAATTCTAAAATCTTGCAGGGCACAGTAAAAGACACCCCATTCTGTTTACTCAGTACAAAGACTGGCTAATTTGACTAATAAATCACCTGAATACATGTAATAAATAAATAAACAAACATAAAAATATGAAATGTCATTCATTGGTTTCTAAGAAAACAAAAAGCAAATATTTGAATCTGAATAAATATATCAGGAACTTCTATGTAATTCTCTAAATGTGACTTAACAGAGGTCCACCTTTACTAATATAAGTACCTACTGTAAACAAAGCAGCAGTCAAAATTATCTGTTGAGTGATATTCTCACAACAATGGAATAAGACTGATTTTACTGATCAAAGACTTTTCTCCCATCATTATTTTGACTACAGGAATTATGCTGCCAGTCAACAATACAGTAAGCAGGGAGAAGATGATGTAAGAGGATATTACCCACTTTTATTCGGGTGCTACCCAGTCTAGATTATCAAACTAGTGAGGTCAACCACCATATTATTTACTGCTACACTTTGGCAGAAAGCCAAAATACTTTAATAATACCAGCTGAGTGGAACACACCCTTTTCCAGAAAACTAATTACAAAGTAAATGCACAGAAGAAAGACAGAGTGATAATTTCTTCTGACCCTCTATTGTTTTTTACAGCACTCTTTCTTAAAGCAGAGGCACCAAAACACAGCCTTCTGGCATCAGTCTCACCAAAGTCAGACTCACAACCAAAGCAACAAACCCTGTTCTATGTTATCAGTTTTTTCAATGAAGTTGCTTATCTGCTGTGGTTCCTGAAATATTTCCCTCGAAGATTAGGACCCCTTAGAGCACAATTCCTCTTTCTCTCGATGAAGCTGGTATTCTTCAGCCCTAAATTCAGTATGTTGCTATACACAGATGGGCTGAGGTTACCAAGCAACCCAGGTTGCTTGATAGAGCAAGTGGTCCGGACTGTTGGTATCATTTGCAAATTTCATTGACAATGATATTCTGTTGGCCTCCAGGTTGTCTGCAAAATACTGAAAACATCTCATTGTGAACCTTGCTGAAATCTTTTGCAAAGACTCTCCCTCAATTATGACTCCTCTTGCCAAGTATTTTCTGTGATATTTTCATTTAGCACGTGTTCTGTTGACATTGTGTAGGGTTAATGTTTTATTGAGAACATAGAATAGTTTGAAGTAAACTCGAATAAATACTTTTCTGGAAATACTGTAGAGCCAAGGAAGCTGATAGGTACTGTGACCAGAGGTGAGGATCCGTGTTCCAATATTACTTAGTAGAGAAGGGGATTTACCCTGTGACTATTACAATGCTGTACTACAAAATAAAAGGAGATACGACCACCACTACCTCACCTCTGGGTATATGCCTATCCTTCTACTTTGCTTTTGTAGCATTTGCCTCAAAACACAATGTTGTTCATGAAATGAATTAATTTGTCTAAGCAGAAATGGAGCCTCTTCCTTGGAACTTGCCCCCCCACTTCATCTCAAAATGAAACCCTCTGTTTTCTCCATTTAGATTGACTCAAAATTTATTATTTATTTCCTGGGTTGATGAATGGATAAATCAGTTTCTTGCACAGTCCTGACATGCTTAATGCCACAGAGATTCAGTAATTCAATTATTAAGCTTGGATTCATTGTGTCAAAGAGCCTCATCTTCTTTACACTCTGCTTTTCGTGGTAAAAAGGACAGAGCATCAGAACTGCATCTCACAGAAAAATCCAAGAAGAATGGAAGCTGTTGGCTCTAGCCTGTCTGTCCTCTTAGCAAAATACAACTGAGTGGTCACTTAAGTAGTTATGGAAGCTTGTGTTGTTATCCACACCTCTGACATGTTCTGGCCCAAATAGGAAAGTGAACCACACAGAAGTGCAGACAGGTGGATCACTAGAAAAAAAAAAGAAAAAACGGTACTTCTGCTTTCTGGGAAGGGAGAAATCAAAGTCATGACCCTGTGATCCTTTAAGACCCCAAATAAGACTTAAAAGTCTGGCTGTTTGCTTACAGCCAAAATGACTGAAAAGCAACCAAACAAACAATAAGAAAGAAGGAAGCTGTTTTTATAAATATAAACCCAAAGATTTTTATTCCTATGAGCAGTTATTAAATAGTGCATATGCTTCATAGCACTTCTTCTTTTGTAAAAATAATACATCAGAAGTCTTTTGCTTTGGAGACTGCTGGTAGCTAAACATGCTTAATTATGATATAGAAGGTCATGAAATATTTTATACTGTATGAACTAAATTCAATGCATTCTCTTCTTTATCTCAGAAATATGCAGTGGCAAAAAAAAAAAAAGAAAAAAAAAAGAAAAAAAAATCCCAAAATTTCAATACCAGTCATCCACAGAACAATAAAACAAGATTGTCAAAGCTGAACCAACCTGCAACCAGGCACTGCATTTTATAAAATCTACTGGATACACTGAAGTGAAATAAGTGAAATATATTCCAAGAAGTAGCAAATAACATAGTATTTGCACTATTTTTATGAAACTAGAAAGAAAGATGACGTTTAGTAGTGCTATGAGAATCTTCACTGATATTTTGGAGTAGCAGTCTCTGGATATATAAGATCTCTCACTTAAGAAGTTAGGGTAAATGAACATCATTGTTTAGAATAACTTTGTGTTTTAAAGTGCAGTCTCTCATGAAAGTTAAACTTTATGCACAGGAAAACTAAAATTTTAGTAAGTTCTGAAGCTCTCCTTCAACAAGTCCTGAACAGCAAGGAACTTTCTTTTCTGTTCCTCTTTGCAAGGATCTTCTTCCTCCTCCTTCCAATGCAGAGTTTTTTCCCTCTACACTTTTCCCAATCCTTACCAGTTCTTCTAACAGTCTTTCCTCTAACTGTAGAGGCTATCCTCAGACACCATTATTTTCAGCAGTTTCCAAATTCTTCTAGCTTCCTTTTCTTAAGTCCAGCAAGAACATGCAAATATTTAAATAATTTAATTTTTCTGTCCAAAAAACATTTTACCAGAAAAAAGGTTACCCAAAACATCCAGAGATATGACCACAGTTCCATTGGCTCTACAAGTTGGAATAATTATGTGAGTCAGTGCTTTCTCTCCACTCTATCTGTAATGTTGATAAATTTCATTTTAGCTGGGAAATTTAAGAGCAGTTCCATACTATTCGATTTGCACTCACATTTACTTGGACCAGAAAATTAGTGGGGTAATCCATATAATAAATGCAAGAATAAAGTAAAAGTTAGGAATACCAGAGAGAAAAAAAGAAATCTGAGAATGGAGAACTTACTTGTCAGAAGAGCAGTGATATTTAAAAACTTGCAGTCCTTGGTCAGCTTTTGCAGTCTCAAGATATCTATAAGTGTTGAGTGTGCTCTGAAAAGGAGAAGAACCAAGGATTAGTAATTTTATCACCTATCAAATACTAAACTGAAACTTGTCCAACATATAGATTGCTTTGCCATTTTGTGGGGTTATTAATTCATTAAATATGTTTTTATTTACCCACTGGGTTTGTAGCAATTTTGTGGGCTTCCAGAAGTTGAACTGCTCAGTTCAAACTTTCTGGAGTGCACAGGGAGTCAGAGCAATGAGAAGAGTAATTATATACCTTATTCTATTGCATACCTACATTTCCAAGCTATAATACTTGACAGAGAACAGTGAAAATGAAAGAAGCCTGACTCCTTTCTTGTTTAAAAAACCAATACACTGGATTAAATGACTTTCCAAAACAAGCACGGAAAATCATGTCCCTAAATGTCTTCCAAACAAATGACTGAGAGTTCATTTGCTGTCTTTGGGACTAGTTAATGTATTTGGCCTCCTAATTTGTGGTTTAGTAGCCGAGAATATCCCTTTGTACTCAAACATTTTTTTACATTAAAGTCTAGCTTTCTAATTTCCAATTGTCCTTAACAGAGAGGGGAGCTGACTGTGTCAAGGAGCACTCTTAACTCTCCAAATCAAAATTAAATTAAAAGACTGGGAGATAACCAGTGCTTCCATCTATTTAGGCTGTGGGGGAACAGGGTAGAGGAGTTGGGAATTAAAGAGTGGAGTTGAGCCTGTGAAAAAGAAGTGTTAGAGGGAAAGTGGGTTTAGTGTTGTCTTTGTTTCTCACTTTCCTATGCTATTTTTAATTGGCAAAAAAATTAAATTATTTTCCCCAAGTCGTGCCTGGTTTTTTTTTTTTTTTTTCCCATGATGGCAATCAGTGAGTTATCTTCTTGTCTTTATTCCAATTTGTAAGATTTTGTATCATATTTTCTCCCCATGTTCTGCTGAGAAGAGGAAGTGAGAGACTAGATGGGTGGGTACCTGGCTGCTGGCCAAAGTCAGCCCACCACAGCTATAAAATAATGTTTCCATTGCCAATCTTTCCAAGATCCCCAGGAATTAGACTGGAATGGAGATAAAAATCCATACTAATAAAACTCTGCCTATAACACATAGGAATAAATAGAATTAGAAAGGAGAAGAAATGTTCATCAGAGAAAACTGCATTAACAGGAAAACTTCATGGGTCTCTAGCTTCTGTACTGTAGTGCAGCCACAAATTTGAAAACAAGAGCTTATGGTAACAAGGACAAAATCAAATTGCTCCCACTCCATGAAAGGAGACTGCTGAAAAGATCTCTGCCTGTGATATGATACTGAGGTGTCTTTGGCCCATTAAGGAATTTTTGACAGCAATCATTGAAATATAACATAGCAAGTGTTTTAAAGTCAGACATGAGACTGATTGACTTGCAGCAGTATATTTATTCTGTCAGCATTCTTTTAGAAACAACTATTTAAAGTTCTTTCACAGCTAGGTTTTTACAGACCTGAAGTGATTTGTTTAATTCCAGGTTTCATTATGCTCCAGAACTCCATTTTAGCAATCATTATGATACTAATAGCACATTTCAGCTATGAAAAAGATTGAAGTGCTGTGCATCTCTTCCTGATACTGAAGGCTATGGGAAGAAATCTCCATTGAGTTGGTACTGCAGAGGATTATGCATTTATTTGGATTCCCTTGGTTTTGGTCAGGATATGCCTTACAGCGGCAAAATTAGCAAAACCCTCTCTAAAAGTCATTGAATGAACTCTTTCCTGAATGAGTTTTCAGTTAGAATTAATGTTCTGCTAAAATAATCAACAACCCACTAAAAGGGTGAGATCCATGGCAAACATTCATATTGCCTTACATACATGTGAGAAACCTCTGGTATAATAAGACCTACAAGAATAAAAGTTGCCAGTAAAACTGAGCAAGTGTAAAATTCTATCAACAATCTCATGTTTACAGCCCAACCACTCTTGTAATTTAGCTGTGTTTGCAAGGCTAAATGACTAAGGGCTCCTACCTGTACCATGGGAAATCTATAAACACACAGTGAAATTAACTACTAGTTGGGAAAGAGAGCTTGGAGACAGCCTTATGAAAATGTCACCTAAATCCTCATCAGCTGTCAAAAAAACTCCCCCAACAGTATATTAGGAAATACGAGGAATAGAACAGAAAACAGCAGAAGAAACATGATAATGCTGACATAGAAATCCATTGCCCACCTAGCATTTTGAATATTGAATATGGTTCCAGTCATCTCACCTCAAAAATGACAGGATAGCAATAGAAGGATAAAGAAAAGGGTGACAGGATGATCAAAGGTATTTAATGGTTTCTGTGCTAGGAAAGGAAAAAGAAAGGCTTTAGGATTTTCATATGGAAGAGGGACAAATGAGGGAAAGGACTGTGACAGAGCCCCAGGAAAATCATGAACAGGACTGACAAAGTGAATAAAGAATGGTTTTCACTTTATTTCATAGCAAAGGAAGCAGTCACAATAAAATGAGCAGTTAGCAAGTTTAAAACACGAAACCCAAGAAAGAATGTTTTCCACAAGGATCATAATTAAAGGGTGGAACTCATTGCCCCAGGATGTGGTGGGAAGCCACAAACATGTGTGGGCTTCAAAAAGCAAGTCACTGTAGTGGTAAAAGAAACATTGACCAGTACCAGTCTGTGTTTTACACAAAGATGCACGGTATAAACATTTGGGTTAAGAAGCATTATGGAGTGCTGTAGGGTGATACCAAGGGAGGTTGTCCTTTGGTCTGATTTAAATACAGCTGTTGCAATTGTTCTCATTAATTTTGCTCTCTTACTGAATTCTTAGTCATGTCTTGCAACATGCAGATGTTAGAGAGCATTAGTGCAAATATGTGATTTTAGATTTATATAAATGCATCTACAGAGGGGCTTATGTACCATTTTAAGTTCAAATAGTGCAGCCTACTCAGGCAGGCAGGCAGGCTTTAGGCTAAGGTTTTCTGAGGATCCTCAGGTCTGGCATCCAAGCATTCAACTGCTACTGAAGACTAAAGGGATTGATAAACAAAACTCTCATTTTATGGAAATAAGAAACGATACTGAATTTTCTCCCCTCAAAAAAGAAGAAAATTTTCTTTCTTGTGTAGTGATATTTATCTCAGCTGTTTCATGTGTCTCATGATGGCAGGAATAGAGACTTTTCCAGACAAGCAGATAGACATAGGATGTATGGAATTGGCACTTTCTGTTTATTGCGGTGATAAAATACCATAGTTCTAGTGAATAAGCAAGGTTGCTTGAACTCTGTATGCATCTTCTGTTCATCTGACACAGATCTATTAAAGCCTTTGCCCTGAAACTGTCATGCTACAAGTGATGGGCTTGGGACTTCCACCACGGGATGTCCGATGCTTCCGATGAGATAAAAGGCCATGGTCAGGAAATGCTTTCAGAAGACTGTGACGGAAATGTTCTGACTGACTTTGGCTGACTAGATCTCTGGTTGTGTAGGTGGCAACTAAGTTGTGGGGCATGTCTGGCCCCACAGCTCTTGGTTGCCCAGATCACTAACCTTGATTGCTATCACTATTCCCTCCTGCTACCTACCCATGTTATTTTTCATTGGAAACCAGCATGTGGGAGGAGGGATGGGGCATAGCCTGGTGTGATCCCAGTCACTGGGAAGTGAACCAGAAACCTGAGGATTTTCTTCCAGTACATTCATAATGGCTACTCAATGTCTGTTCATGACAAAAAATGTTTGCATGGCTTCTTAAAGTGTTAAATATCCTGAAATCTGAATATGTCATGCTAGTCTAAGCTAACTTGGTATTTCAGCTACTGTTGTAGGTGGGATACTGGCTTAGGTAGACAGACCTGTCTGATCTAGTGTAGACATTTTTAGCTACTCATTTATGCAAAATAACAAAACACTAAAAGATTGTCATAGGTCTGCATAGAGAATTATTATAATTATCATTGTATTAATTTTTTATTTCCTAAACTATGGATGGTCTTGTAAAGAACTCTGAAAATAAAACCCTTCATTTATTCCAATTACCCTAGAATGTGAAGTTGTACAGAGGTACCAGTGAAACTCAGAATTTTCTACCTTCAAAATTTTTTTTGCATAAAAGCTGGAGCAATTCCTAAGAGCCTTGCCCAAAAAAGAAAAATCAGACTCAAGAGATATTGCAGAAAAAGCTACTTCTAACTACCCCCATTGGAACAGTGACTTCTCTTGAAATTCATACTCTATACAGAGAAATGGTAGCTGTTCAAAACCGACAGGAAACAAATGAGGTTTACACACGAATCAGTGTGTCTGCATAAGTTCCTTCAAAGTTTACCTCAATGAACATGAAATCATTATTCTGTCCAAGCAAAAAGACTTTCCTGTGCAGGCATGTACTTACTCCAACATCTGTCCACTCCGTAAAGGTTACCCCTCATGTTAACTGCTATTTCAGCTTGGAGAGCTGAGTTGGTCTAGGGCAAGGTATTCAAGTCCCCAAGCTGAGTTTGTTTTCTCTGTGACAGTAAAATGATCTAATTCATTTTGAGTCATGAGCTTTTTGAGCTCCTCTTCTGAGGAGAGGGATTGAGAGAGCAGCCAGGTTGGTGCCTAGCCACTGGCCAAGACCAGCCCACCTTGGATCAGGCAACATATTTATGCGGCTTTGCTTTCAGTGAAAATGTCCAGACTGGGTTTGTTGCACCTCAGTTATACACACCAGTTCCATACCTTCAGTTAACCTAAACTGAACTGCTCTGAGCAATCCTTATATTGACAAAGAATGATTCTGTTCTCAGGGAGCATGAGGATGCAGCCCTGCTGCCCTGCTACATCCAGTATAGATAGTCAGTAAATGCATTATCTAGCCCTATTTTCCACTTGGAAATTGTTAATGGGCAGATTTCTGCAGACGCATTTGTTAATTATGCATTGAATTATTTGGACAAAGCACTTTTAGCCTGTGGGTGGTTTGTCAGCTGTTTGCTATTGGCTATGCATTGTGAGCAATTGTTTCCACTTCTGCCTTATATGCCTTGTGGTGGAGGAAGAATGACACTGTTCCTGAATGGCCACCTTATAGTAACCAGAATGTTTCTACTTGCTGAACAGATAAAAACAACTTTCAGCAAGATTCAGGTGACTAAGAAATGACTGAATAACAAACAGAAAATAGCAACTGGGCTAGTTTGCACCTGGATTTGTTGCTTGTGTATGAGTACAAAACAATCAGCATGGCAAAGTGCTTCCTCACACAGGTAAGCGTTTGACAAGTAGCTGTTTGGATCTAACAAACATTTCTGTCAAATGTTACAGCAGAAGTGAATCAGTTTTTAAGAAAACAAGTTTACTGGGACCATCATGTAATCTGTAATGCAAAGGTTGCCATATTCCTCAAGGAGTTTTGATTACATGCTATGGGGGCCATCAATTAAAAGAATTATATTTGCTCAAAGTTCAGACAATCATCTGGAATGATTTCATTTTCTTTAAACTTGGTCAACCCAAGTGCATACATGCCACCTGAAAAGATCACATCTGGTAGGGTCAATGCTTTTTCTTTGCCCTTCCAATACCACACACACAACATTTTTTGAGTCCCAAAGGCCTTTGACATTGCATTACAATGGATCAGCCCCCTCTAATATGCTGAGCAAAATAAAGCATACTCCCCAAGAGAGGGGAAGCAGACAATCTGCCCTGAGGCTTCCCTATTGTTATTTCATTTAGAGAGACTGGCAATATCACAGTATCTGTGACAAGAGAGGAAAAATTTTCAAGTTCTCCCAGCTGTCTCCTCCTTAATTCGATACTGATTGTTCAGTTGGTCCCAACTGTCCATAATGCACTGAGATTTCTTGTGGGTACTGTGCAAGAGAAATCTCCCACCTGCTTGTGATGTGCTCTTCATCTAGTCTGAGCAATACTCCAGCTGGAAAGTACATGAGTGATCCTAGGCAGCAGACACTGTGCTACCTCATCCAGAAGCAAGCTGGTGTTTTATTGAAGATTGCCATAGTGTGTCAGGAAGCAATACTTAAAAGCTTAAACTTTTCTAATTGCCTCAGCTTAGTTTCATAAGGACATGCACAACACAAAGATGCATGTGAGGAGCATTCCACAGCTGAGTAAGCATTGCCTTGGGAAGGATGGACAAAAAAGAGTGTGGTGGTCAGTACAGTATCCTCGTTTGACAAGCTTGGACTGAGAGTTAGGGAAAACTGTGCAGATAGCAAAGAACAAGGGTTGTTTCCCTGACACACTTTGTAGGAGATAACCTCTTCTCTGTGCAGTAGACACTGATCAGAAATGGTTAAGAACAGGGAATCTCTGAGAGACTGTCTAGTTCATGCACCATCTCAATTTGGCATGCTTATTGTGCCTTACTGCTCAGCAGGAGTATTAAACACTTACAGAGTCATCATTCTTCTCCACAGTAGGTATCGAAATCCTTTACTGTTTGAGATGCAGTATTATGCAAGTGCAAAGAGGCTGTGCCACCACCTCAGGTCTTGCAATGAAAGGGGTAGAACTAGAAGTAAAATTTATGTCAGCTGTCCTAGGCATTATGCAAGTGCCATCCCTGCAGCCTGCCTTACACAGATGACACATCTAACAGGTAAGGGCAGAGGGATGACATAACCTGCCACATGTCACATAGGCGAGGCTTACTCATCCTTCATTATCAGATAAACTGCTCTGCCTCTGGAATAAGCTAAGGCTAATGAAATGGTGGTGCCATCAGAAGGCAACTGAAAATAAAAGTCTCAGTGTGAATTGCTGAAAGTCATTGCTAGCATGACAAAAATGACACTCATTAAAGTACCACTCTCCAGCAAAGAGAAGCAGGACAATCATAATACAGACTTAAAATTTGCACAGAGAACTCACTGTACAGGAGATATAGGTATATTAGGAAGAAAAAATTGTTAGCATAGTATCAATTTAATCAGCAATTTTTATTGCAGGACTAGAATAAATGAATCCACACCTTGTTAAAAGAATCTGTGGGCACAATCCCATTTCATTTATATATTAAAACAATGGTCTTGCTTTATAAAATAAGCTCATTCATTGGCATCCTTGAAATCATTCACACGATTAAGATGAGCAAGATTTCACTTAATATGGTCAGCTGACATCCCTGATGCATACTACATATCACCAATTATACTGTTATGCTATCCTTACTCAGCACTGCAATACTTAAAATGATATTTCATCCATTCAAGCATCAATATCAATCTCTGGCTACATTAAGTATTTCCAGTTAAACAGTGTGAAAAATCCCACCTTTTCAGCTATGGTTTCAGTTAAATAACTCAGCTGAAAATGACAAGAATAATGCTTATTCAATTTCCTCATTTCACATATGAGAATGATTGGCAGTAATCTACCTCATTCAAACAGTGATCCCCCATTGCTTTCCAACAAGATATAAATGGAAACAAATAATCTTGATAAACCTACACCTTATACACACAATAAATAGCATGTTGCAATCAGTAAGCAAATCTGTAAGGGTACAGTTTATAGCAGCAGGTCATTTGCTTGTACTGCAATTTAGATTTCAGTTTTCTCCTATCCGCTTAGCAATTTTACCTGCTGGGTTTCCCAGAACACTGTGGTGATCCCGTTGTTGAAGGCAATTTGGCCATGCAGAAGCACAGGGATGTTTCTCTAATTTAACTTGCATGCAGAAGTCCACCTTACCCTTCCTTGTGCCAAAAGGAAAGGCATGGTTGTTTCCATTGCTTACAGGTTAGGACCTTCTCATGGGTCCTCTTTGATCACTAAGTGTGACCTCCCACAGAATATGTGATGCAGAATCCCACTAAGTTTGCAAGGCCCTGACTATGAGCCTAAACTACTCCCCACTTGTATCCTGCTTTTCAACAGCAAAGCTGTTTGGTTTTAGTGTACGAAAATAGGATTCCTCTTATAAATTATGCTTTCCCTTCTTTTCTAAAGAGAAAACAGACAAGAAAAAGAAAAGCTGATAGAGAAAAAATGGCTCTACAGACTGAAAGAAGGTCAGAGAAAGTGCACCGTGGAATTAATACTGGCCAATTCCTCCCATCCAGCTCCAGGGCAGGTTTGTCTATAAAATAAGGAAGCAGAATCTATTCTATCTACAGTTACATAATTACCAAAAGCACTAAGTAGTTGGGGGAATTGAAAGGTTGCATACTGAATAGGGCTCAGCTGATGATTTCACATCCAGGCACCCCTGGGAAAATCTGCAAGATTAGCAGGGGTTCAGCAAATTTGAGAAAGTCTAAAAAATTGTCGTGCAGATACTGGCAAGTGGTTTGCAGTACAGTCAGTTGGTGGGCCGAGGGTGGAATCATGACCCATCCCCCCGTGCAGATACTGGACAGTGGCTTTCATAAAGCCCAGGAGGCAGGAAACACCGTGCCTTGGTGTGGCAAAGCCCCCTCCACTCCCTGCTGCTGTCCTTCGGGAGAGCAGCGTGCTGCTCTGGCACCACGAATGCTGAGGCAGGCAGCAGGTCAAGCAATAGACCCAACACTTCTTTGTTCCCTCAGCTGTGCAGTTGGCATGAACTGAAGTTAATAGGACCTTGCTTATGTCTAGCAGGCACAGTAATAGTTTACCTGCACTGTTTTCCACTTTTCAGTGAGGGAGAATGAGGCCTAAGGGAAACCTGACCCTTTCTGTACCAATCTGCCACCATTAAACCTCACATCTTTGTGCCTACAGCTGCTATAACATCACAGTCTCACAGATTGAGACGGGTGCTGAATTTTTTTTATGAGTAGCCACTGCAGTTAAAGTGAAAACTCTTCAGAAACATGAAAGTTCTTTGAAGCACTACAGTGTTTATAATGAAAAAAAAAGTAAGTCACTATAAATATTTAATGCTCTTAAACAAAGATTAATTAAGGACTAGGCAGGAAACTGCCTTTGCTTTTAAAGCAATAAATTTTTAATTGCAAAGTATGCATTAGTAACAAACCGGTGTTTAATGGTGTTATAAAAAGAGAAATCTGAAGGTCAAGGATAAGGATCAGGTACCTGTATATGCATCTGTGTGTAGAACACTGTACTGTACTTGAGCAAATATTGCAAAAATATATTAATTTGAGTCAAATGATAAGTTTTGTTGAAGTATTTACTATCTTTTTTTGCTTGCATGACTTTATGCTCATATGGAAGAGCATCCCTTAAAAGAATACAAACTGCAAATACCTACTGAAAAGTTTCATGTGGCTGACATACCACTGATTAGGAAAGTACAGAATGAACAGAAAGATGACAATTAAAAGTGATGAAAACATCTACTTTTAACTACATGGAAGAAGCCATATCTATGGAGCATGAACAGAAGCAAAGAGCTTCAGTTTCTAAGTAATCAGGTATTAAAGAGCATTGTTAGCCATCTGAAAATAGATGCAAATATTCCATTTGCAATGTCATGGCTTATTTTAAGGTATTCTCAACCTAGTTGAAAATACAGGTAATTAATTACTCTCTGGTCTTTAAAAATAAATAGAAGCCAGAAAGGCACTGTGAGTTCCATTATTCTCAGCTACTCAGAGAACCTGGAAAACTTGGCTTTGGAATGCAATGGGCAAGGCATACTTTGGTTCTGTTTTAGCATAGTGCCTTGGTTTGTTTTGTTGACTCACACTCCCCCTGTTGAATGAGCTTATTTTATTTATTTGTGCAACTGCACATGTTGAATTTTACACATAAGTGAGGACATTGCTGTCCATCCAGGTTCACAATACTCCATTTTGAATATTGGGTACTAAGCTGAAGAAGTAGCACAGCATGTTCACCAGGCACCAAACGAAAGTTGATTCCTGCAGTAGCAGTTGCATAAACCTAATTCTGAAATGCAGTTTTATAATTGGATGAACAATCATGAGGGGTTGCCAGAATTTTACAAGCTGCCCTGTTAGAGAACCTGAGGAACTCAGCTGGTGTTAGCCTTGGAGCTGCTCTGCCTCCCCAGAGCACAGCCCATGCACACTGGCAGGACAATCTGGGATAGCCTCCACAGCCTCTCCCCAGCTGTACATACACTGCATCAAGGGATCAAGTGATGCCTTCAGCCTTCCCAGTATTTGCCAAGGCAGCTTTTTGAGAACCAAGGAACATCTTCCCTGAGGACAGTATAAAATCTTCTAAGCATTAAAAACAAATGTGTGTGTGTGGGGGGAAATAAGAATATTTTTTCAACAATTTTGAGGACTGATATTCCTGGGAGGTGTATTGAGGTATAGACTACATTCTCAAATGCTTATTCAGCTCTGATGGTCTTTCCATTAACCCTTGTCAATTTATAATGTTCATGTTGTAGGGATAGGGATGTTTTTCACTGCCTATAAATTGACTTATATCCAGCATAAGCCATAGCCTTGGCTGCACTAATGGGAAACAAAGCCAAGTGAATTTGACATAATCTGTAAGAACAGGCTCTATTTTACTGTAATAGACTTCCTCCATTCACTCCAATATACTTTCTCTCTCATAACATTTCAAGAAGCCACAATGCTCCTTGCTTTCCCCAATTGTAGGTGTAAGATTTTGACAGAAGTTAAATTTAATATAAATATAAAGAGAAATAATAATATATTAATATAAAGAGAAATTAATGGCAAGGGTAAAACGATCAAGATATATATTGATTATAGTAAGAGCTTTATCTGTCAAGTTCAAGAAAGAATGATCAGAAATGCATCTATATTAAGTTAGATTTGGAAATAAGCACCACTGCTGGCAAATTAAAAAACAGAGCCTTTCAATATTATTCAAAAAGATTTTTTTGGTTGCCTAGTATAATGGTTTCATACCAATATAACTCCATTTCAAAAGAGATAGAGATGCTGGGCTTACCACTCCACCAAGGAACACATTTTCTACTGAGGATTCCCCCCCTTGAAGCCACAAGCTGCCCCACACCAGCCCAGCTGAGGGCAGAATCAGGACCCACACGTTTTGACCTCCAGAGCCATGGTCCACCCCTTGCCCACACAACTCCTGGTCACTAGCTGACGTTTCCTGGGATTTCAGCTAGTGGTCAAATCTAGCTAACAGAAATAAAGATACAGTCTTTTCTAAAAACTCATAATTTGTCTACAGCATAAATGAAACCAGCATGTCCCTTATCATTGATCTCTTCCTATAATTTGAGCAAAGAATGTGTTGAAGCACTGCTGTAAACAAGGTGGGAAGACTACTCCTGTGCATCAGGAGTAAAACAAAGAAGAAAAGATTGTTAAAAAAAAAGATGTTTTCTTGCTGAAACAGACCAAATCACAGCATGGAACTTTATTTCAGAATCTGACAGCAAAGCACTAATTTGCTTCTTTGAATGATGCAGATTCAATCAATAAATCCCCAGCTAGCAGAGCAAATCCTTCAGGAGAGACCAGAAAATCAGAGTTCACTCTTCTTTCCATAGAACATTTGAAACATTTAACCTTTTTCCGCAGTACCTTATTTCTAAGGTGTTGAATCCATACCTTAGCCATGTTTTATTTTCATCATATTCCTGAAAAATTCCTTAAAAAAATAATGTAGCAAATAAAAAGATAATCCAGCTTCAGTGAACCAGTGAACTGTTTCTGCACAGCAGAGATTCTACCAGGTACTTCAAGGTATGTAACTTGCTCACTAAGGTCAGCTTGATGCCAGTGCCAGCAAGAGATGCCCAGAACCTCAAAAGGAATCACAAGTCAGGTCATTCTTTGTTGATTCTGTGATTTTTTTAAACTGTACCTCAGTTCCTGGAGTGTCAAGACTCCAAGATAAATACAAGAAGAAAACGTTTTGTAACTATGAACTCTTCTGGATGCAAAACTCTTACTCTGGTTAGAATGTTTACTTGCTAGAGAAAAGATTCAAATTGAGGAGCACCAAGGCGTGCACCCAGATGACCCTCTTTGGATCAGAAGTTAAGAGAAGGTGCCACTGCACCATTAAACCTCCTACTCTCCTCTTCTGCCCAGAGAAAGAATAAGGGATTGGGTGGGGGAGCAAGGGAGGCAATTACAGCTTCTGCAAAGGAATATCAAGGGAAAATGAACTGTCATCATACCTCTGTTCAAACAGAAAGAAATGGATTTATGTAATACACCTGAAAAGTTAGAAATTAAATAATATGTATCAGTTTAAAAAGAAAAAAAAAATTTAGATGGCATTACCTTAACCAAAAAAATACATGAAATAATAAACAATAATTTTCCAAAGAAAAATATTTTAAAGACTTCCCATTCTGTTAGTCACAGGAGTTCCAGGAGGCCTCCTGGTGAGAATTTACACTTCTGGAAATTACTCCTTCCTCCCAGGTCATGCTGTCTGTAGTCCAGTTTGTATAGCTGGTTGTGTAAACACCTGTGTCCCAAAGACTGCTCTTGCCGGTTGCTGCTGCAGAATTTTGTGTAAGACATTTTTAAGTAACCAATACAAATTGTTGCTGCAAAAATGGCCAGGTAGGACAGTATTTTGTGTGCAGTTAAGATATTTCAGAGGAATTTTTTTATGTAGTTAAGGTATATAAGTAGCAATGAATTAAACAAGTGCTGGGTGGTGCCTGGATTATAAGAAGTGAGCAGAGCAGAGGTTGAAGGGCTCACCCCATACAGCTGAAAATGCTGCTGCAAGTGCCCTTACAGTTGAGAGTCCTGTCACCTCCAGACAAGCACCAACTATTTTGCTGAGGAGATTTGATCCTCCAGTATAGTAAGATCCTCACAAATATTTTTCTTTATCAATCACTCTCCTTGAGTGTCTATGCAACAGTGGGATGGAAAAACAAATGTCTGTGCAAGAAAAGAATGAAAAAGGGATATAAGACTCATAATAAATTCCCATTGAGTTTCACTCTGCTGTAAGAAAGGCAAATTCTGTCTGGAGACATATAACAGAACAACAGACTGCAAGAGAAATGAAAGGATCCTTCTGCTTCTCCCAACACAGGAAGACTCAGGTGAGGGCATAAAACTAAATCAGTTCTTCATGTCCACAACAGGCAGGACAGGAAAAAATGAACATAGGCCGCAAAAAGGAAGATTCTGGTTAGAAATAAGAAAAAACTTTCTTTCAAGAAAAGATCCAGAATGGTGGAGTACTCCATTAGAAATATTATCAAATAATCTGGAACTAACATGGGCTTCCTGATCATTTGAGTGCCTTTACCTTTACAACCTGTGAAAACCTCTGTTCAGTTCTATCCCCTGTGAATCCCATGACATGAAAAAGGAGAACTGAAACCTATTTCTGTTACCAGTAGAGCTTATAAGACCATTAAGTTCATTGTAACTGAAATATGCTGTTACAGGAGCTTTAATACCTTGAGACACCATCTAAGTAAATAGGCATTTGCACTCCTAGATGCATTAGCAGATGAATAACCAATCTCATAAATGTGTAATGAATGAATAACTTGTTCCAGTCCCTGGAGGTAACACACAGACTTGATACCATAATTTTCTCCTTTAGAAGTGTACGTTTCAAGGACAAGCCTGTGCATTTCCTGTGATATGAATTGGTACCATCATGATGTGCTTATCTTTATGTGGGTCTATTTGCAGCAGGAAGCCCCCTTTTGCTTAAATTGAGGCAGCTGCCAAGTATCATGTCCCTTGTGCAAGACCCAGACACTTGTCAGCAGCAGTGGTGGCTCCTGCAGCCTGCCTGCAGTGAGGGGGCTGTAAGAAATGCCTTGCAGGGAGTCTGACATCAGGAACCTGTCTGTCCTCTTGCCCCCAGCTCATGTGAGTAGCCAACAAGGGGAGGTACAGAGTACCAGCCGAGAGCTGTGGGTGAAGGCTGACTCCCTTAGCTCCTTTCCCAAAGGGAGCAGGAGCAGGGAAAACAACGCTGCCGAGGGGAGAGTAATTTGTCAGCAGAGAAGATGACAGACAGGTGCATTGTTCCCTGTTCCCAGGAAGGCTACAGCAAAAGTGATGGTGAAATCATACCTTTAAACATACCCTTTAATCAAGCCAGCCTGCTTGCCCGTGACATAGGATTTGCTGTCATTTATGAAGACAGAGGAACACAAGCCTCTGTATGGGACACTCCGTGAAGGTGAAAATCCGGAGAAGGTCTCTGAAGTATATGCTGGTGCCTGTGGAGCCATGGGCTTACTGAAAGCACTGACTGCACAACCTGAGCCTTAGAAAACATCTCACAACACTGAAAGCTCTCTCCTTTTGAAAGTCAGTCCCTCCTGAGCTCTTTGTTACCCATCAGTTTACTGTAAGAAAATTCAGCACCATCTCTG
This sequence comes from Daphoenositta chrysoptera, assembly GCA_013397915.1. Taxonomy (NCBI): domain Eukaryota; kingdom Metazoa; phylum Chordata; class Aves; order Passeriformes; genus Daphoenositta; species Daphoenositta chrysoptera. Next base: position 1,294,232 of record VZRO01006629.1, read on the forward strand.
GCAACACATTCCCTTCCACCTGCACCACAGATTTCACTATGTCCAGTATCTCCCTCCTTCAGAGTTCTCTAGGCTCATGTGAACCCACATGAACACCATTTAAATTCCTTCCCAGAGATAAGCATCAGCCTTTCCCACTCTGGAGGAAGATAGCAAGTAGCTTACCTTTTTAAATACAGATTCAGCTGCTGAATTATTCTTGAATAATTATAACCAAAATTATATATTTGACTTGCAGAAAGCCATGTGAGAAAAATCAAGTGAATCTTGTGAGAGTCCAAAAATTCTGAGTGCTCTCAAGAAGTTATTTTTATTAGCAAGTGCGCATACAACCTCCCACTCATTAAAATAAAAAAAATATAAATCCCTAAAGACTCATAAATAAACTATGTATTAAGGTTCAACACATGTAACTGTCAGGTTTCAGGAAAAATGACAGCATTCAATACAGAAAAAGACAACTACAGCTTCAGCAACTATAATCACAAATTAATTAGTTCTGATATAACTTCAGAAACATTTTAATAACAGGCATTCTAATTTCTGACTTAAATGCTTTTGCTGATGAGAAACATTACACCTAAGACAGCACAATATAAAATAGCACCTATCAGCTGCTGTGTTTTCTGTGGTGGTGTCCACCCACTTCATTGAGGAAAATTACCAATGAACCTCTGAGAGAAGGAAGATGCTGCATGTGGGTATTGGTGCAGAGCCTGACGGCATCAGAGCCCAATGCTCTCATGGCACGTGAGAGACTGAACAGTCAGAAGCAGAAATTGTGTTGGGGAAGGCAGGTTTGTTTCCTTGGTTTTGTGGGTTCAGTTTTTTACCTCCTGATCCTTTTGTATTTTTCTCTAAGTCAAAGGAAATAAGTTTTCTGATGCAGGATATTGGGGGG
>VZRO01006629.1:1295139-1352952 GCA_013397915.1 Daphoenositta chrysoptera
GGGTGGTGTGGGGGGGGGGCGGGGGTGGGAGAAATCTGTGTTATTTTGTCTGTTCCTTCACTGACCTATGTCACTCACTATTCCTTGTTTTTCAGAGCTCAGCATCAACATTAGACTCCAATTCAGTATGGCTACATTCCTATCAATCACTCTTCCCTCCTTAGGAGAAAAATACGTTTCTCGAGTGTAACTGCTACCTATGTTGGTTCTTCTTATTACAGGGAGATGACAAAACACAGCAGCTGAGGCTGAATGGTGTAATCTGACTGACTTACATTTCACTAAGTATCAACCTCTACAGGCTTTAAACACATTATTTCCTGCTTTCAACCCATTTCAGCATTTAAACTAAAGTTTTCCAAAAGTCTCCCTACAAATGAGGAAGATTTCCTTTAACAGTCTCTGCAATCAGACAGGGGCATGACTTTCTGTGTTTATTTATAAAGTATGCTGTATGTTTGAGTTAAATGTCACCTAACAGCTGCACCAAATCCCATTTTTTACTCTTACATCTCATCCTCAAAAGACTAAAGCAAAGTGCAGTTTTTTTCTGAGTGGATCATGTTGAAAGGGTTGAAGGTACTAAGGTTTAGTATTTTACAGCTCTGAGGGAATTAAATGGATCATATGGAATAGAAATACATTTTTTCTGATCAGTGTTTTAATAAAACATTACTGTACCATCTTTGAACTGTTGAAGTGTATTCAGAAATATTCACTGATATCTCAACCAGAATGAAATTCCATTCATCTTACATTACAGCATCTTCGTGCCAAATAAATAATCATAACAGAACACTGAGTTTAGAGGATAGATAGATAAATAGATATTTATGTACATGTATGTATATGTACAAGACAACATACTAATAGCTCTAAGCTATTCAAGTAGACTCTCCTAGTACAATGATTTTTGTTAAGAACATCATAGAAAGGCAACAGTGTACAAGCTAAAGGGACACTGGTCAATCAATATTTCTATTTATTGATCTTCCTTTAAAATATTCTGCTGTTAACATATTGTTAAAGCACCTTCTTCCTCTATGAAAAGGACAGTCAAGTGAAGGGAGACAAAACCACTTTGGAGACTGGTGTTGATATTACAATAATTATTCTTAGGAACAGAGGTTTTTAGGTATTTCCATTGTGCTTGCTGGTTTCCAAGTGCCCTGGAAAGCATGAAAGCAGTGGTGACAGAGCGTACATGCCTGGGCTGCAAACCAAGGCAAAGCTGGCTTATCTGACTTGAAGCCTGAGGGGTCTGACGGCAGCTTGTCCGCAGGAGCACGGAGCGGGCCCTGGGGACGGTGGCACTGTGGGTCTGCTGGGCGCCCGCCCTGGACTGCCAGCCTGCAGCCATAACCTACAGCAGAGACTGGTGCTTGCCACGCTCGTGACAGGCAGAACCACACATTTGCATTTAAATTATCTCAGGGACACTGCAAATGCTAAAAGTTAGAGAAACCAAGGCCAGTAGTTTACATCTCTTACACTCTTCTGCAGACTCTCATAATTGCTTCACCACTGTTCTCCACTGCTGTTCATTTTTTCTTTAAATTGCTGTACGTTTATAGCTTCTTAAAAGAGATTATTTTCTTGAACTCCTCTATAGCACACATTGATCTTCTTTCTTCTGCATGCAAGTAATAATTATGTAACTTTCCAATAATCTTAATTTAAAAAGTCCCAAATCATACTTCACGGTGCTGATACATTCATTCTAACCTGTATCTGCTGTAATTTTCACTGACAACATTTACTACTGTTGTGAAGAGTTGCAGTTCTGTATCTGAAGCATCTTGATCTGTAAAATAGTTCTGTATATCCCTGATAATAAATTTTAAAGTTTCTAACTTCTCAAAACTATTTATTACTTCTCAGACTCTGAGAGCCCAAAATATTTCTCCGGAGCACCTTCTGTGGGCATGCATCAAGATGAGAAAGCAAAATCAGAAGACACCATTACTACCCTGACAATTCCATTTACCAGGCAAGGCTGAGGAGAAGTGCATTCCCTGGAGAGACAGAATTACATACTAAAACTACTCAAAGGGATCACCAATCACTCGATCCAAATAGGTGCTGAGAACTCATTCTATCAGCATTAACTGATCACAGCAAAAGACTGCTGGTTAAAATTATCCTTCTGGTTACAACTCCGTACACCAATGTAATTCAGGCAGGCTCTCATTAGCCCATTAATTCACGTGCTGGAAGAAAAAGCTCATGGTTTTGGTTCAACTCTCTTTTCAGTCACTGCTTGTCACTTTTACAGGTATTATTTAAATACCTCTCCTTTTGAACATTGTCCTGTGGTGACCAGCACAACATCCAGAATCTGACTTCTGGAATATTTTTGTTAATGAAAGCCTCAGGCCCACATGACATGAAAATAAACGTGCTCGTGTCTCTTTAATGACTTAGAAAGAAAATAAAATAGAAAATATAAACTCTGGTCTGCTTCTGTGTGCCACTCCAGGTGTTGCTTTATCCACTCCTCTCTTTTGGGGTGTGAGGCTGATGGAGGTCCAACATGCAGCAATTGTGTTTTCCACTGTCCCCATCCGTGAACACATTGGGTGCATGAACAAAGCTGCAAACATCTTGGGGTGCTCTCTTCTCTTAGCTCTCGTCTTTTTGAAGGTACTGTCAGCTGGGGACCCTCACGCTACGCTTGTACATCCTTGCCTTACACAGACCAAGCTCCACTATTCACTAAGCCTTGTTTTTCACCCTGCCTTTGACAAGCTGCATGGCAATATTCATCCAGTCTGCCCTACCATCACAGGCTGATTTGTAACCTGACTGCTCAGCTGTCAGCTCCACTGCAGGTTGTGTTTTATTTCAATAAAACTGTGGGAGTGAAACAACTTTGTATGAGCATGGCAGAGGCCTGGAGCTTGCCTGACTCAATCCATGAAGGATTTATATATGAGCTGGTCCTCAATATCTATTTAAATATGAAGTGTTAGTGAACTGACACAATGCTCAGATTAAATTTAATTGAGTTTTGTTATTTTTTCCTTCTTGGGGTCAGAAGAACTGAGTGGTGTTAACACTGCTACTAGAAAGGCTCCTCTACCCATTAGTGACTGCAGACGAGAGTACAAACCTACCAAACATACCAACACACAGGACTGCACCCCAGCCAGCTGAGGATACTTACACTTCATATTAAAACCTAAACATTGTGAAGTATTCAATTCAAACAGGTGAAGTTTAATGAGGAACAAGAGGTTAACTCAGCTAATATTGATGGACTAATTATTTTTTCTCAAATTTCTAAACAATTAATATAAAACACCCAAATGCTTTAAAGTAGTTTGCACATCCTCAAAAATTAAGACACCTGGATTTGTCACTCCTAGAACTACAATAAACTCACAGCACTTGCATTTCTCAAAAGGAAAATGTAAGCTCATGGGTTAAAAAAAGATAAGGCTCGCTTAAATGGGAATTGAGGAATGCAGAATCTTTGGAAAATTTAATTCATAAAGTAAAATAAAGTAAAAGAAGTATAACTAAATATATAGGAGACAACTAGAATTAGATTCCCAGGGCAGCACCATTACTGATTCTGACAAGGTGAATTTATCCAAGCTTTCACAAACAGGATGTCAGATTTACCTCAGAACATGCTTGTATTTTTCTGTTCCATCTTTTCAATCTGATGACATTTCACAGACTGCTATCCCATTAGCAAATAGGTTGCTACCTTTAAAAAATGGCTTTGTCAAGCTCAGAATTTAACAGAGAAATACAGTTCTGATTCTGACACCTGTGTTTCAATTCACTATCAATCATCAGGTTAATTACTGCTCAGAAGGTAAATGTAAACCAAGGTGCAAAATAACCTGGAACAACTTGCATTCTCTAATGCCCTTTTTTGCCTCACTGATGTAATCAACAGTAGAATAAGAAAAAAGGCTGAAATTCTTTCCATTATAGAAAATAACTTTGTTCAATAAAAACTTCTTTGCAGATCTTGTTTAAGTCCATAAATGACAGTTTGGTCTGATTGATGTTTTCTGTTGACTTGCATAAAGCTGCAAATCATTGCCTGTCTTCTGCTTGTAACAGGATATATATACAGGGTATACATATATGGGTATTTTATGACTTTTATCTATCTGGAAGAAGAGCTGTTTTTTAAAATGCAAGAAGTATATAGGTATATAACTATAGTATACTATATAACTATAGTATATAGAAGTATATAGACCTATATATAGGTCTGATTCTGCAGCCCTGACCTTGTGTTGCATTGTCTTAGACTTAATATAGATAAAAATTCCAAGGAATGACATGCAGTCATTAATTGTCTTCAAGAAAGATTTTTGCCTTTCTAACATCATTTCAGAAATTATACGTAGACCAATGACAAGAGTGCTTGCTCAACTTAAAACTATTTTAATTTGCTTGAACTTCTATGACAAATAAAACCAAGAAAATAACTGAAATAAATATGTTTCAAAACTCACTAGGGAGGAGTTGATTTACTGTCAAGAACTGCTTTCGGTGTCCTGCACTGCCCCTTGCTGGAGTACCTTACAAATGTGACAGTGTAAACTCTAACAGCAATACTAATTAAAATGTTTCATTAGCATCTGAACTCTGACATAATTTTAAGATCCAATGATTATATAGTTTATGACATTGCTTAATCAACAGTTCATTGTCACATGTGGACTTTTTTTCTGTAAAAGTATTGACCATTCCCACTTGCAAAGACTAATTTTGATCCATACAGAGCTGATGAACCTTGTTAGCTTTTTGGTTTTTTTTCTCGTAAACAGTTACTATTGAAAAGAAAATAGTAAAATAAAACACACAGAAATATTGCTGCTTTACTGCTAGTAAAAAATGGCTAGGAGACCAAATCAGGCAGATGCTTTCCTAAAAAACATAACGTCTAAGATGTACAGTAAATGTGAACATGACCTATATATAGAAATGAGAATAAGAAAAAAAAATAGCAATATCTCTTACCTGTGAAACTCCCTTAGCATTTCCTGTTATCCATCAAAAAAAAAAAAATCTGAAAATCTGGTGTCTCTTCCCTTTGTGTGTGTTACTCATCATAGATCCACTCATTCATTCTCACAATTCCAAGCTTGACAAAATAAATACACTTGAGTACCTGTGTCTGCAACTGCATTTTCCAGCTTTATTGTTCTGGTCATTATTTGATTTCTTTTAAGTTTTCCATCATGGATAATATTCAGCCTCAAAACAATAACATGTTTTCACAAAACTTTAAAGGTCATTTGTACAACTGTATATGTAGAAAAACTGGATTATATGTTAGAAGCTCAATGAATGCTTTCCTGCATTAATGTAAATCCTACCACAACACACTTCTAACAAAATGATTTGTAATATTCCTCATCTACTCATAATTTATTCAATTGTGCTCATATTTTTAATTGGATCCTAACTGCATATATTAGGTTTGAAGAAAGCTCTTCTATGATGCCAGATTTATGTAAGCCTGATGCAAGTTACTCTATCCTTGCCTTTCAATGGGAACAATCCTTTGTTGGTGAATAAAGTGAAGGACTGACCTTCCTTGAGCTCTCTTTCTGGAACGAGGCATTCTTATTTGTCAACAAATAGTAAAGCTCTCCACTGGACTCTTGGTCTTTGCACTGGAATGAGTGACATCACTCCCCTGAAAGATGGGGGCAGTGTAAGGGTCAAAACAACTCGACTACATTTGAAATATTGCCTCTAATTTTAAAATGCACAGGAAAAAAAAAAAAAAAAGAGCCAAAGGCAGCTAGTTACTGAAAAGCCTTTAAGAACTTGCAGAGAAAGCCTAAAGGAAGAGCCCAGCCCCGGCCTTACTGACAGCAGAGTACCTTCTGACTTTCTCAAAGCTTTGATTGCACCCTCAGACTTATAAAACAACCTGTGAATTTGGCCCAAAATATAAAGGGGCCAAGTGGCAAGAACAGGAATGAAACTGTACCTCTTCAGTATTCTCCATGCTGACAGAACTATGGGTGGTAAGAACATTATGGGAACAGAATTTACTAAAAAATACGAGGCAATATTGGAAAAGAGCACCACCAAGCACCTGCATCTCTTTAGGAACTTAGAAAGAAAATTAAATATAAAATATTAACTTTGGTCTGTTTCTGTGTGCCAATCTAGTGTTGATTTAGTCGCTCTTCTCTGTAGGGGTGTGAGGCTGAAAGAGGTCCAACATGCAGCAATTGTGTTTTCCTACTGTTTCCCCATCCAGGAACCCACTGAAATACATGAATAAAGCTGCAAGCAGATAAGGGTGCTCTCTTCTCTTAGCTCACACACTTCCTGCTACTCGAGGGAAGCTCGGGGTGGCTATTTAAAATGTCAACTCGCTGCCACAGCTGATTACACATCTTCTCTAGAATGGAGCGTCATCAAAGAAAAAAAATCTGTGTGTTTTTCAGAGTGGAGAGCTCTATGTGGAAGCTAAATTTAAGCCTGCCAAACACACCAAGCCCCTTTCCAGGAAGCCTGCAGAAGAGCAGCACTGTGAATAAGAATCTGGATGCTACCACAGACACAGCATGACAAAAAGGATGACAGTAAGTCTCAAGGGTAAGACGGTGTCGCTGTGCTTCATCTGTATAAAATGAGGCAGCCCAACTCCCAATTTACTCGTAAGACTTGATTGAGGGGGACAGAAGGACAATATATTACTTCTGTATTTGGCACCAGTGTCACTGTGGCTGGAACACTGTGCCTATTTCAAGCATCCAGATTTCAAGAAGGATGCTGAGAAATCGGACAAGGTTCATAACGGAGCCTAGGGAATGATTAAAGAATTAGAAGACATGCCTTCTAGTGAAAGACTCCGGAAGGTTAATCTACTTAGCTCATCAAAGGGAAGGTTAAGGGTTGGGTCTTAATCATAGTCTCACATCTAATATGAGAAGTAGAAGTTTGACAGTAAAAGAGTTTATCTTCTGCCTAATTATCAGAGGTCCAGTGGTTGAAAGCTGAATATAAGATTCAGAAAAGACAGAAGGCACATTTGTTTGTAGTGTATTTAATTTTAACCAGGAATGGTAATTAGCTACTGGGAAAAAATGAAAGTGTGCTACATTTTACCAGTAATGTCAAATCAGATTGATGCTTTTCTAAAAAACTCTATTGCAGTTCAAGTACAGATATTGGATACAGGTTGTGCTTTTTACTGAAAGATTTAAATAACACAGAATGAATTTACAGAAACAATGTCATGAACATATTGTACTAAAGAGAATTGCCATGATTTCTGAATATAAGTCCTTTAACTCAAAACTAGTTCTGCCTAAACCTGAATTTAAAAAGATGCCTACTGAACATTGTATCACTAAAAGGACATAATTAGCAGCAACTTGTAGGTAGAATTGAACATGTGAATTTAGCCAACCGCAAAACACACACACACAATATCCACTTCATTAAGGGCTATCTTCTGAGAGACTGTTTTGCCACAATGGTCCCCAAATCATTCCCAGTTATTGATTTGCAATGTCCAAGTGGATGAATGTGACTCTGATAAGGATGATGATAAGGATGAATGCTTCAAAGTTGAATGATTGTCCATAGCTGTCTGACAGATAAGCTTCTGAACACGTCTGACATTACTGGGAAACACAACATAAAAATCGGACAGGTATTGCTCCAATCCTAAACTAAAACTCCTTTGTATATGCCTTCACCTTCACCAATTTCCTGCAAGCCTAAATGTCACAAATAAAAAGGTGTATTGTTTACATCATAATAGCTAGTAGACAACTTTTTGATAGACCAAAGAAAACATTACGTGTCCTGACAGGCCTTAATATTAACCTGGAGGTATGCCAAAATCTGCCTATTTCTTATTCAGATTGACTTTTATTATTTGCTTATCAGAACCTGAAAGTGTTGACTGCAGAACTGTCCATTCCTTTTGTGTGAAAAGCTTGGAAAAATGGTTGTCAGTCAGTAGTCAGATTCATACTGTTGCCTTGACACACAAAAAATGAATTTCATTAGAGACAGCCTAGCACTTTCTTAATTCACTGAGTGATTTGGCTTCACAATTTGTTGCCCTGGGAAAATAATTTAAAAATACATTATCTCTCATTTTAGCATGCATATGTTCTTGAATGCTTACAGTATGTTCAGCATTCTCTTTCAGTTAAAGGTGAGAGCAAGACTCTTTGGTCCTGTCTGCCAGGATCACAGGATTACCCGGCAGAAAGGTGCCATGAGTGGCAGGACAATAACACCACAACCCAGCACTGCCTAGGGCTGATGGCCCACTTGAGTCTCCGGAGATTTTCCAAAAGGAAAGGGAAGGGACATGTTGCTCTAGGGCGCAGAAGAGGTTCATGGTGCAGGTCTGTGCCTCAGGCAAACTTGCAGAGATGGGCATGACTGCATGCAGTGTAAACGAGCTCAGCACTAGCCCATGTTGTCCAAAGCATTCAGAGGCATCTAAAGCAGCTGCACATCTAAAACATGTCTGTGTCCTGAAGGACAGTTCTTTTTTTTATCTTCAGCATATTGTGTTTCTTTTTATGCTATTGCTGTCTATTAATTTTACCTTTTTAGAGAAGTTTAGGACTAAATCCCTTTGTTTTTCCACATACTAATAGTATAGTCTTATCAAGAGAGACATTAAAGCAGCTGGTACTTTCTGAGCAATCTGCATCAATCCAGGTTAGTAAAAAAATATACAGGTTACTACAGAGCTTAGGAAATGAAACACTGATCCTAGGCAGTAGCTCTAAGAGCTTTACAGGTTTAATGTTTTACAGCTGTGGAGGTGTATGTTTGTATATTTCTAAACTGCTTAAATCAGTGGGATGCAATACTGTAAGCCTTGAGGATCAAGCTTATTATTGAAAGTTCAGGGGACAATAACAAATGCTGACACAGATTCTCTGTATTATTCTGAGCCATATTTTTGAAAGTGTAAGGTGAATTCAGAATATTTTTACATTAGATAGACTCTCACAGACTTTTTTCTTCCCGATAGGCTTGGGAAAAATGGTAACATTTTCCTGTTTTGCCATATTGTGCAAATCAATTGCACAATCCCATCAATTATTGTGGGCACAACACAGCATCATGGCAAGGTGAAAAAGGCAACTTACCAAAACTCAGTAGCCCTCTTCTGATGTTTTGTTCACAGAGGGATGCATACTGTGCAAAAGTGAGGTTGCAAGGTCTGTCTAAGCAGATTTTACCAAGTTATTTTTGTGCCATTTCAGTGACCTCAACTGGTTTGCTGCAGATGGCACTCAAGTTGGCAGAAGGTGGGTGGTGTGAGCAAGACATTAGGCTTTGAGGGGCAAGAATTTAAGTTCTGCATCTGGGCATTAACAAACCAGATCAAGTCATATCCTGAAACTCAGTCTAGAGGAGTTTTTTTCCTGCTGTTTAAGGGAGCTGAGTCATGGAGGAATCCTCCTGAAGAGTTTAAGGAACACTAGAGCCAAAGCAAGGGAATACAGTCAGCTCAGAGGTACAATGTGGCCAAGCCATAGCATAAGAATATGTTCTGGCAGATGGACATTTAAAGAGAAATGAGCATTTCATGGCAAGATTTTTTTTAGAGGTTTCTCTCTAGCCCTACCTAGCAATAGCAACCAGAAAATCCTGTTAAGGAAAAGCAGCAGTAATGCACACAGGGACATCCTTCTGTAGAAGGAAAAATGTGAGGTCAGTATGAGTTGGGGCCTAGGGATGAAAATGTGTAACTGGATGACACTGCATACATTGCTGCACAGCAAAGACACATGCTCATCCAAGTTGCATAAGAAGCAACAACAACATAGGTCTTACATTCTTTCCCCTCCAAGTTACCCAAACATGCAAATTTAACATCAAGGTATTGATTTTTATTCATTTTTAGTGGAGATATTACAACTAGTACCCTCGAACTAATGCTTTGAAAACTATGATTACTAGATAATAGTCAATAAAAAGCCCACATACAAATTTTTGTGCCAAGAGGGGCAAGCTCAGTATATGTATGCCAGCATACCATATTACTTGTTAAAACCAAGCTGTCATGAACAGCATGCTCACAGGAAACCTCATTACAGAGACTACTCTAGCTACTACCTAGCAAAAAATGTATCTGAAAATACACTGTGAAGAAGCTGAATATTGATATACTGCATATAAATCTAATGGGGAAAACTGTCAAAGGTTCCAAACTTCAATAATACCTGTGTTAGCAGAGTTAATTGGAAGTCTTACCTATAACCTTTCCTGAATATTTCCTCTTCTTGCAATGATCTGTTATTTCCTTGCTTTTTAATGGAACAACAGGTAGAAATTTCCGAAGTGACTGGCTGCTCCGCAGGCTGGCTTATAAACACAAAGAAGCACATTATAGCTATCCTCTGTTAAAGCTATTGTTCTGGGGATACAATTTGCAATCTTCCTAACCAACTTGAAATAACCTCAAATATTTTGTTTTGCTATTAGAAGGGCAGAAAAACAGCACATCAATTTGTTGATTTTTTTTCTTTGAAGGAATTCTTGGATACTAAAAAGACCTGTTTCAATTTTTCTAAAACTTCAATAATATAAAAAATTAACACTTGGAGATACTGTGCCGTAATAGCTGTAACTGAAGATAGTACAATGATATAGTGGTAGAGGGAAAATACACTGGTAGAGAGTAAAAAATATTTAATTGTGAGATTTTCTCTTTAAGGTTTCCATTCATCCCTACACAGCAATAAAAAGTAGAAAAGATTGTAAAGGAAGAGTATACAGTAATATATATAAAGGCTAGACAGCTGCAGTACTTTTTTTTTTTTAATTAAATTGAGTAGAGTATAAATATGCACATATATTAGCTTCCAATATATTAGTGTTTGTTTTCTCAACTTTTTTGGCATAGAAGTTAATTTTAAAACTAAGAAACATGTCAGGCTGTTTTTCTTTAATTTAAAAGAAGATCTTATGTCCTTCTCAGAAATCTTACTCTGTTTGGGTCTTTAAGTCACAGTAGGAGTTTTTTTAGCTCCTCATTACACGATTCAACAGAGGATCTCTGCTTCACAAGAGGAGAGGGAACACGACACAGGAATATTCTACAAGCTCAGAGCAGCATTATAATCCTAGTGGAGCAGGCAGATCAAGTTTCTTTGTTGGAAGTCAATTCTGCTCCCAATTGTCTTATGTTTAAGGTGGAACTTCTAAAACAAATTAAAACTGAAGCATTCCCATCTAAACTATAAATCTTGTGATTTATCATTAGACCTAAAACTACTAATGTATAGATCTCCAATGGCCAGGAATGATGGAAAACCTACATTACCTGTTGTGCATACCCATTTGCTATTTAAACTTTTCCTATGTTTTCCTTCCTAGCCCTAATCCTAACCCTTTCACTTTCTTAGTTTACAATATTAATATTCCTTCAATGAAACTTGTCTATGTGAATTAAATTGTACTTGAGTTCTGAAGGATTCAGATGCTCTATTATTTTATCTTTTTTTTTTATCCTCTCCAGATTACTTATTTTTCCTGAGAAAAAAAGTCTTCAGCAAGAAGGTGTTGCCACTAGCTCTCAGCTGCATGAAGAAAAGATGTCAGAGCAGCACTTGGAGCATCCAATTTAGATAACGGTAAGTTCTATTTGGAAAATTTTAGAGAATGCTAGGATAAGAAGGTTATCTGCTGACCAGCTGAATGACAGTCAAGAAAATGTAAGCATCCTTCACAAAGGATGGTTGTATCATAGAGAGTACATTAACAAAATGAATAAGAACCTCCTACTCAGAATCATTCACAAAGTTATTGTACCAGATAGGAAACAGCTAGAGTTCAGGAGTCTATCTCTTATAAAACATGATTAGATTCCTTAATCTTAGGAGTGATGAATATTTACTCTTGAGCTCTTGAATGTATCTGAAGATTTACATACATTTATTCCAATAATTTAAGATTTGACAAAATACTGATACAGCTTGTAAGCCTTGCCTCGTGGAGGCACAGCTGAACTGGCAAAGCAGCCTTCTACCAGTAGAGCTGACAGTCAATACTTCAAGTCATATAAAAGAAATCATGGAATAATTTCTTTTTCTGCTAGAATCACTGCTGCATACCAGGGCTCCTGCTCCTGGGGAAATTACCAGCCAGAGGCCTCCTCCTCTGCTCCTTGTGTTCTTGCTGGGTGGCCCTAGTAAAACCCCGACACAGATATGAGGTCTCAGCACAGCTTAAAAAGCTCCATGAGCAATGACACCAGGACAATGTGGTCTCTGGGCCTGAGGCACGGGACTGACTCACTAAATGTGAGTTCCCATGGGATTTTCTCCCAGGGTGCAAGCACCAAAGGGACTGCACTCATCGAGGGGTATCTCTGCAGCTTGGTAAGTTGTCAGGAATCTATCAAGTCTCCCATTTACAAAATAAGGATAAAAGAAAAAGGTAACTGTAAATGATTAAAAGGATGGAAAAGTAACTGGCTATACCAAAACCAGAGAGCAAAGAAACTGAACTCAGTGACACTCCTACTGCCCTCCCCAAGGAGGGATGTAGTATTACTTGCAAATTCCTGGTACTAAGGCTATCCTTTCTTACTTCTTTGATTATGATGATTGTATATATATTGTATATATATGATAAAAACCCCCAAACTCAGTATATGATATGTAATCTACAGAGAAAAGAAAGTTGAAGAAATTCCTTAACTAAAAGTTATATTCTTAGCTCTTATTCCAAACTGGGCCACTCTACCAGATAATGTGATTTATTCTTAGCTCCTCTTTGAGAAGGAAATATGTGTCCAACTATGCTCTAGAGATAGTGCATTTCTTCTAGACCTCTATGGCCAAAAACGATCAGTAGCTTGGAAGTTTTATGCAGTAAGGTCTATGCAATAAGAAAAGTGCAAGCTTGCTTTGCAAACCAGAGGCTTACTTGGAGCCTTCCTCATCTGTGTTACCACTTCTGAAGAGCTCAATTCCTTGCAAGCAGAGGAGCTGCTTCTTTCTTCTCTAAATACTATTTCCTTTTCTTCTGTATTTTATAGCATTGGGGTTTTCTGCCTCCTGATTACTGATTTTGCTGTAACACTTCACGGAGTGTGAATTTACATCTGTGGGCATAAGAAGTGCTAACACTGCAGTATCTACATTTTAGCAAATGTTACCTTCAATAAGCATGCTTCATTGGAGACAGCAAGAGTGTGTTTGTGTGGAACTAATCTTCTGGAAAAAAGAAACTGAGCCATCTTGATAAGATAATTTGCACCTATTATTTTAGATCTGCAATGAAGATGTCTAGAGTCAAGCTAATACCCTGTACTTTCTTTAGAGTCAATGAAGAGAAATAAAAATTTGGACGATATGATTTATATGACCATTTTTGAACACATAATTTAGAATGGACTCAAGCACATCCTACAAGTGCTTATTACTTTCTATGAACTAAAAAGGTCCTCACTGAGAAGCTTGGCTACATCAACATTTACACTGTAAACATTTATTTTGGCATTTTGAGTCCCACCTTCTCTAAAGCAGAACAGAAAAACAGGAAAAAATAAATTAAAAAAGGAATTCATGAAGCAAATCTGTTTGTCAGAACTGTGTCTTGAAGAGCTGGGGAGTTGTTAAATTCCTTGCAGTTCTCTAGCTGTGCTGCACACCTTCATAATTTGAATCTTCCTTCCATCTACAACTGGATGCTGTTGATTTAATTTCACACTCTTACTAATTCATTAACAAATCAATTTAATCAACTAAGTACAATCAATGCAACCCCAACTACAAATTTGATTTGTTGATTGTACTAGTCTCTTGTAATCAGTTTTGTAAAAGAAAAAAGTATACAGGTTAATTGATTTTTATCCTACTGGCTTGTTAAACTTCCATAAAATGCTAAAAAGAACATTGAGACCTTCTGCCCCCAAAAAGAAACACAACTTGTAGCTCTGCAAGAATAGATACAAAGCAACTGAACCTTTTGCCATTTGGCCATGCTTCTGACTTACAACAGTCACCCGCAGAAGATCAATAAGTTAAAGCGCTCTGAAATGATAATGAGATAATTCTCTCACCAACCACTAGGAACTCTTAGAGGATAGGTGAAATGTGATACAGAATTATTTGTCTCACAAAGAGAAGAGAAACACCTGTCTGAAAGACCTAGCACAGAAATCCATCTTGTGTTTCAACTGACAAATACATTTGAAAATTCAGAGCTTATAGCAGAGCACTGGAGCCCTTCCTTCTTCCAGACCAGAAAATGGTACTGGGAAATAATTTGTCCTAGAGTTTCATGCTCTCAATTTACACTGTTCCAGCTTAAAGGAGTTGTTTTCCTTCATAGACAACAATTCAAGAGAAGGGGAAGATCTTAAAGGGACAACAGACAACAGTGTAAGGAGGTCTTTTGTCTATGACTGCCAGATTAAGGTAATCTAGTTTTATGTATCCTGAAGAACAGAAACAAGAAAAGCCCCCACAACCAACAAACCACCAAACTTGATTCCTAAAAAATGGGGAGAAAATTGAGCCTTCAGAGGAGCAAGAACTGGTACCAAAGGATACTGAGAATAAGGGAGATGAGATCTTACATTTCTGTGTTTATGGTCCCTCAGCATCAAGATATTCAAGGTGAGAGATGTAAAAATGCACTTGTGGGCAGTGGTTGTAGTACCAGTTTATTGATACACAATGTATCCTTTCTGTGTGTTTTAGTGCACAGCTATCAATAGCGGTTTGTCAGCCGTGCATGAAAAACTTCAAAATGTATTGAGGTTGTCATATGATCCAAACTGGGTGTTCAGCTGCAATTTGAACATTATTTTCTCTGCAATGGGGATAGAAATCTGTGAAATTGGTTACTTTATGTAGTGAATTAACCCTTGCTAGATGCCAGACACCCACCAAAAGCTGCTCTATCACTCCCCTCTACAAGTGGACAATGGAGAAAAAATATAACGAAGGTTTCATGGGTTGAATAAGGACAGGGAAAGATCACTCACCAAATAGTGTCATGGGCAAAATAGGCTTGAATTTGGGATGGTAACTGAATTTATTCTGAACAGAATCAGAGTAGGATAGTAAGAAGTAAAATAAATCTTAAAGACACCTTCCACCTCTCCTCCCTCCCAGCTCTACCTCCTCCCCTGCCATGGCACAGGAAGACAGGGAATGGGAGTTCTGGCTAATTCATCACACATTGTTTCTCCTGCTGCTCGGGGACAGGAGTCCTTCCCCTGCTCCAATGTGGGATCCCTTCCATGGGAGACAGTTCTCCATGAACTTCTCCAAAGTGAGTTCATCCCACAGGCAACAGCTCACAAACTGCTCCAATGCTGGTCATTTTTTCATGGGGTGCAGTCCTTCGGGTACAGCCTGCTCCAGGGTGGGACCCCCACAGGGTCACACGTCCTACCAGGAAACCTGCTCCAGCTTGGGCTCCTCTGTTCGTGGGTCTGCAGGTGCCTGCCAGGAGCCTGCTCCAACAGGGGCCTCCCATGGGGTCACAGCCTCCTCTCAGGCATCCACTGGTGTGCGGCTCCTCCATGGGCTGCAGCTGGATCTCTGCATCCCCACGGTCCTCCATGGGCTGCAGGGGCACAGCTGCTTCACCATGCTCTGCACCATGGATTTCAGGGACTCTTTGCTCTGGCACCTGAAGCATATCCTCCTCCTCCTCCTTCTCCACTCACCTTGGTGTCTGCAGGGCTGTTCCTCTCACATGTTCTCACCCCACTCTTCTCTGGCTGCAATTACTTCTGCACAGTAACTTTTTTTTCCTTCTTAAATCTGTCATCACAGAGGCATTACCACCATTTCTATTTGGCCCAGCCTTGACCAGCAGCATGTCCAGCTTTGGGTCTACCAGGGATTGGCTCTGCTGGACATGGAGGAAGCTTCTGGCAGCTTCGCACAGAAGCCATGGCTGTAGTCCCCCACTACCAAAACCTGGCCACAAAAACCTGATACACTATATCACTGCCAAAAGGTAGCAGATGTTTTTGTATAACCCATCAACCAAAATAGTAATTTTATTCTCCAAAACAAGGTTCTGATACTGATAGAACCACTCCAATACCTAATGGAGCGTTAGCTAGAGGAATTAAATCACAAAGTGGCCAACAATAAAGTTTTTGCCAGTGTGCTAGCCCCATAGCTATAAGCAGTAAGACAGAACTGTAGGGAAATTGTAATTTTTCCAGTTTTCATTCTTGTGAGTAAGGACATCAAAGGTAATGCAAAGTAGAAAGGTAACCTCACACACTGGAAGTGATATATAAATATGACATCACCCAAAGATCCAGCAACACTTAATAGGCTCAAATACCGCTTCCAGCAAAGCAAGGTGGAAGTGGAAATATTTCTCTTGTGCTTACTGGTGCTATGTCTGATCTGCACATGCATGGCTGACCAAGGCTCAGCTCTGAATATTTATGATATATGATGAGCATGTAAGGTATTTGTACACATAATTGATGGTTGTGCCTATTAAAGCAGTTTGATCAGTGGGGGAGAATATATCAATATGACTTTGCTGAAATGACCACCACTGGACCTTAATGGGGTGGGGAACACATTGTGTTGGCATTAGAGTGTTTTATATCAATATAATGTTAGAGTTTTCCAAGAAAAAAATATTTTGATCCAAAAAGAAAATAAATTTCCCCCTCCCCCAAAAAAGCCCTTGTGCTCAACTTAAGTAGCAACAGTAGGAAAAACCACCAGATCTTAGTGATTAGATTTGTCTGTATTTTCTTTCTCCTAGATTTTCTACACTCACGCAGGCCTGTCCCAGGTCTTTTAAAGGGTATAAAATACAACTGTGGTTACTTAATTTCTGAAGGCAATACAAAAGAAAAGAGAGAACAAGGAAATGAAAGGCTAAATCACTAGCTGGATTAAAGCAAGCAGTGGTCCCTGTGTTGTCCCAAGCACACACACAGATCGTCAGTATTTCAGAAAGAAGGAAATTACTTCTGACCTTGCATACGAGATAGTCTGACTATCTGGTCATTACAAAAAGAAGCTTATGATCCTCTCTGATTTGAACTGATGTAGAAACTTGGCCTGCCTTGAATTAAGTTGAACATGGAAATTCAACAAGGGAGATTCCTTCTGTCCTTTTTACAGTTTATTTTAAATCTAATTTATAAAGCAGTGCCCTTAATCTGCTTATAAACTTGTTTTTAACTGTCAGAGTTGTACAGCTATTGAGGGAAATTGTACACATTTTAAACAACTGCCTAACTGAGTATTTACCCTAGAGATACAGCTGCATCCAAAAAAGGTATTTCATCTTCACAGGGAAATATTTTCAATTTTTATTATTTCATGAATGATTTTTAAAGATAATTTAAATCTTCAACTACTACTCCTCAGCAGCCAGTGAGAGAAAGAAATGGAAAGTAACACTCTGTCCTTCACTGCCTCAGCAGTGCCCTTGTTTTGTATTTTTACAGCACTAGCTAATATCTCACTTGCTGGTTCCTCCTTTGTGTCATACACCTGTCTGTCTTTTGTCACTTCTGTGACAGCCATTCTGTTATTTAAACATATCTTTCCCTTGCATCTAATATAATCACAAGCCTATCTGCAAAGCTGAAGCTGTGCCTTCTTACTTGTACTTGAGCAAAATTCCTGTGAATTTCAGTGAGAGGATGGAATACTGTTTGCTAAATTTCCAAGTGTAAATGCCCTCAGCAAAAAGGAGAAACACGCAAATTTCAGTGGGAACATCCTTACCAAGATCTGCTTTTGGCCATAGACAGAGACAATTCCTCTCCCAGCCTTTGAAGAGGGCTGGGGAGTGCATGGAGTCATGACTTTTTTTCACTGCAGAGTTAGTTCAGTTAATATTTGTGCTGTTGATAACTCAGGTCACATTCATGAAAAAGATACCCACCAACAAACTAGTAACTCTCATTCAAGAACAGTTACACTTTCAACAGGAGTTGTCTTACCCAACGGTGGAAATCAGCTCAGGAAACTGCATTGCTGTAGTGTTAATTTACAGGGTGGCTTTCCTCATCAAAGCCACATTAACTTGAGGGGCATTAGCTTGAGTGTATGCAATTTAAATAAATTCTTTAGTAAGGACAAGTTCTATCAAGTAGCTTTTAGCATAACCTTATAACCTTTCTGCCAGTAGTTACTTATCAGGAATTAATTTTAAAAGAAGAGCTTTATCCATACTCCTAATGGAGTGTTGCACTGGGAAAATCAACCAACCATTTGCCAGGTATTTTAGCATGCCGAACTTGCTGCTCCCTCCTAGATCAGAACAGTCACAAGAGAGTAATTTTTATTTCACTTGTTGTTCTATGTGCTTTGACCTCCAGGTTTAGTCATTTTTACCAGGAGGACTTATTATCATGAGTGCTTTTTGCTAGCCAGTGTAAATCCTTGGCAGCCAGTCCCCTTCATCCTGACTGAAGCAATCAATCTGCCAGAAAATCACAACGGTATCATGTGCTATGAATATTTTATAGTTTACTTACTCTAATTGCCCAAGCACTAAGGTCATGCTGGTCACACCTGTTAAGATATTTTGTCCCCTATGAGGCTGAAAAGCAGGTCAAACCCCAGAATGTTCTCACAATTTGGTTAAAGAAATATGACTAGGACTAAGGAACAGATGAATTGATGAGCTTCTCCAGACCACAGAGCTGTCAAAGCACTTTCATGACACCTGACCTCTTTACACCCTGCCCACACATCTGTCAGGTGCTTTGTAGACATACTCTGGGTCTGGGGCCACACAGTCACCATTTCATTGCTTTGTGCAGTGGGTTCTGTGGCACATGCTGAAGTGGAAGGCTGATAATTAACCTCTGCTTCAATGTGGGATGCTTTTAGGTTCAAAATCAAGCTCCTCTCAGGAGAAATGCTAACCATAATAAAAATTTACTTTAGCAGCTTCTTTTAGGATTTTTGCATCACAGGACCTGATTTGCATACCAGCCTGTGGAACACCAGACAACTCCAATACACTTACTGAAAACGTAAATGTGAAGGTTGTCCTGCACTGGATTTTCCTGCATTCAGGTTATCTGAAGAAATACCTGCTCTATAGCACAGTTCCCGATTCAACATGTTCTATGCACCTGGCAAAGTTATGTTTCTCCCCCTTTCTGGTGAGGTCGAGATAGATGCCAAATGTATGTGGAGCATGGATGTATCATGTATGTATAAAGATTAGCAAGAAAACTTTAAAGAATTCTACTATAGTAGGGATTCCCCCTGAAAGCAAGCAGAAGCAGTGTATTAGGCACATTAGGGGCAAGAGCAATGCTCAGTGAAGAGACAAAAAAGTGTCTTGTCTACCACAACAGGGAAATTAACTTGGTTTGGGTCCTCTTTGCCTAAGACAGGCTATATAGAACTGGAAATGTAAATGGCTTTGTTTCAACACTGTATCTGGGCTTGCTGTTTAAAGACAAGAACACCTTCACAGGTACACTCGAGTTATACCAAAGTTCCAGCAAGAAGCACATGATGCCTGCAGCATGTACTGCTGTGGTAATGCAGCAGGTGCTTAGAGATTCAAACAAACCCATCTTTCCATGCAGGCCACTCTGGTGTTCCACAGGCCATGGTAAGAGCTGCTGGGTGGAGGCCAGCTTTGGATGTATAGCACTGCTCCAAGCACTAAAAACAGTTGGGAGTCCTGTTACGAACCTTTGGAATTTGGCATTGTGGTAAAATAAGATTATGGCCCGCAGATTCAGAACAGACATGATATTCCTGCCAGAAACAGGAAACAATGACTGCGGTAGCGTTCGTGTTCAAGAACAGGCAGTTCTCAGCTGTCATGCATATTGAAAATTGGCAGGAATCCCTAAAAAAGAACGTCTGCTAATCGCTTCTGTCCAGGTCTAACCATATTTAGCACAGAAAGCAGTTTACCAGATTCATTAGCATATTACATCATATGCTATCTGTCTCTCTGCACCTCAGTTTCTGTTGGGATTCATCATTAGGAATTAGAAAAAGCAGAACAGAATAAAAAAGCCATCACAATTAAATAAATCCCATGAAACTATCACTAGGGAATTAGCCTAAAGCAGGAATGCCATGTATTAGGTCTACTACACATGGTGGTTTATGTTTTTCATGGATTTCCTGTAAATATTTTGACTTGGCAAATTAGTGATGAAAATAAAACTGCATATAAGGTTTCTCATTTTTTGCTGGTTCTTCTCCTGGTGGAGGACTTTTGATATGTAATGCAATAATACACCAAGGCTATGTCTTAGATAGGTTAGTTACAGTCAGCTGCTTTTCTAGAATAAAGATGTCATCAGAAAGTTCTCTACCTGATTCCCCTATGACAAGGATTCTTGTACGCACACATAAGGTGAAAATATGATCTTTTTCCAAAATAAATTCATTAACATGCTTTAGCAGCTGTTGAAGTGATTTCAAAAGTTTAATGCAAATCGAAATTGGCACTCATATATACCCAGAATGATCTGTAGAGACACTAAGGTTACGTGTCTATCACATGTTCCACACTGTACTGAAATAGATTTGAGATTGTTTAAGCACATTTGCCTTAAAGTGATGTGAAAGCCCTTGGCCACATCTAGAATGTAGGTCATACACTTTTTCTAGGAAAATCTTTTATATATTTTTCTTTTCAGGAGGAAAAATGCCTTTGTATCACGGGATAAAGCATTGTAAGCTTGTTTTTCCTTTCAGCAACAGGAAGCCCAGTGATAGTTTTGTCTCAGTGAAGGAAGCTGCAGGCCCCATAAGCCTCACATGATTGCATGCATAATGTTCTGCTGAGATAAGACCAAGGAGGAACCGTTATCAGTCAAAATCTGTGAGAAAAACTGTTACTGATAAGAACCGTTCATGTAACTTCATTGCCCTGGAACTTCCAGGTCAATCTCTTGACCTGGAAATACTGGACCTGGATAAGCTGCCCCTTCTCCAGACATACATGAGAAATGAACACCATTTCAGGGCCTTGACTATCCAAACAGACTAGCAGGCTGTCTCTGCAGAGAGAGTAAGTCACACCACCCAGCACAAGCCTCCATGATGTCACTCATGCTATTTTTCCAGTTTTCATTAATAATAATACCTGAAAAATGCCAGGCAATCATCATTTCCAGTTAAATCTTTTCAGCAGCAGTAATACAAACATTTTATAGCACAGCACATCTTACTGAGAGTCTCTGTCCTGAAAAACATTTATGTCAAAACGTTCTGCTATGTGCACCATCAGCTGAAGAGTCAGAGCAGTGTCACCATCATGGATACTGCCTACGTTCCTGTAAATCAAGACAGAACTTCTTCAGCTTAAGCAGCTTGCCTTAGAGATAGCAAATTAAACAAATATGTTGAAGATGCTACTTTAGTGACAGTGTCTGTGCTTACTAGCTGAGCTACAAATATAAGAGAGCAGTGGTGTAAGATTTTCAAGTGTGGCCAATGGGGACATCTGCCTACAAGCAACACAAATCACAACACATTTTTATTCATTTTATTACTGTACTAACCTTCTACATTACAATACTCAGCTTCTACACATGGGACATATCTGATAACAAAGAGATTTTGCTTTTGAGATGTGCTTCATGTTTACTAAAATGCTCCATCATCCTGTTGTTCTTCCATAAACAAATCCACGTCTTATTGCTTCAAACCAAATTTCTTACTTTTAAGTCAATCTTACCGTGAGCAACCATTCTATTCTCCCTCTGATTTTGCTCTGAATGGGCAAACAAACCTGAGTGTGAAAAGACCACTGCTGTGCTTATGGCAAATGGATAGATGTACAGACAATGACTGAGCTCTCTCATCTAATTCAATAGAGTAAATAAAGTAGATTAAGGGAGTAGTGGACTAAAACTTTTGCATATTTGGTATACAGGACTTGATTTTCTCTAAACGACAGTAAATTACATGTGGTTTCTGAGAGTTAGTACTGTACATCAAACTAAACATGACATGATAGTTATCATTCAGATTAGACAGTGTCTGCTGTGGGCCCTGAACATCTGGAAGGGATATGGGATAAAATGCTGAGGGACATGAAGAATATAAAGGCTGAAGCAACCTCAGGTTTCCAGGGCTGTTCTTTCTTCCACTAGCTCTGAATACTGGGCATTGTTCAGTGGTATGGAAAGCTAGATGCTCAAGGACAGCTACTCTCTCACCTATGATTAAAAAGACCACGTAGTACTTTCTGCTTCTGACAGCTGATTTCAGACTGAAGGCTATATATTGTCCCCTTGATGAAGTACGCCCTTGAGTAAGATTTGAAACTTGATTTTGTGTTTGTTTAAGTGGAAGCAGTGGACCACAAACACATCTGTCCTTTCCTTCAGCAAAGGAACAGCAAAACCTTCATTAATCAAATACAATAAATGTTAAACACAGACTCTATTAACTCAGAGTAAATAAGCTACATGATTGCATTCAACTTGGAGGTCAAGACCAAGGGGATTTCTCAGAGTCCACTTCATAACAGGCTACTCTTCTGCCCTGCCACACCCTCTTCCCTCTCCAAATACAGCACAGAAATAAATGGGCACTGACCAAAGCAGAAGCAGGACATGAAGTCCTCGAGTAATTCATCCTGATTTTGATGAACTACCTTCTATCTGGAGGCTTGAGGGAGTAGCAGAATTTACCCGCATATGAATATATAATTTATTCTGCACATGTGTAATGCATCCACATATTTACAGAAAAAGAAACACAAGAACATAGTAAAAACAACTGTAAGTTTTTCAAAACATGATTACTTACAGAAATTACATACTTACTTACAGAAATTCCTTTAATACATTTGCAAGCAAACTTGTATGTAATGATATGCACATTCACAAAGGCAATGAGTACATTTCTCACATTTAATTAGCATGGCAGAATTTCTGCACCGATAATTTATCTGTGAAAATTATGTTAAAGATTTTGCAGATGATATGAAGACATTACAGTAAAAAACACCCAGCAAAAAATATGAACTAATTACATAATGAACCTTGAAAAATCAAGTTCTCACTTGGTACGTCACTGGTGGTAGATCAGATATCTGCATCAGTGGCACCCAAAAGCAGTAATCTGTTCTATAAACATTGGTGATTATACCTAATAACTAGGTCTTAATTTTGCTGAACTGACTCTCTAGGATTGGGTGTCTGCAGATGCCTCCAGTGCTTGGAATGATTCATTTATGTCAAACCAGGACAGGTAGCTCCCTACAGCACATATTTTTCAGAAGTGTACCTCAAACAATCCATACTGTAAATCTTCCTTGCTCTTCCTTAGCCTATAGGCATCTTTTAATGCCAATATATGCCTGTAAGTGTCTGTATGCCCCTTATCCCAGCATATGTGGGAATAACTTATTTTCTAGTACTCAGTTGGAAACTGGGGGGATCTCTGCCCACATGAACATGCTGCACACCTGAGGTCACAAGGGCTGACCCTACCTCAGCCAGCTGTACACACCAGCAAAGGCAGCTCTGTGGAGCAAAACACTTGTAAAAGGAGATCCCACATCTGCATTTTTCCCAATTTGCAGCTTTTCACTTCAGACCAGCCTTGGTCTGATTCCACTGGCTGAATACTTGTTTTCAGCTGGAACATACTATGAAAACCTCTGGAGAAAATCTTAAAGCTTTGTCGCCTCCCAAAGGAAAGCCTCTCCCATGTTCTGAGACAGCTCTGCACTGCAAACCAAAGCACAGTATGTAGGGAAGAGTTGCATTGAAAAGTGCCCTCCTAATTTGAACTGAAAGGTTAATTAATGTAGACATACCCCATCTCACCAAACCATGCTTATGCTACAGGGTGAAATTCTCTTTCCTCCATCTCACCTTTCAGGAAAGCTGAGGAGTTACAGTGCCAGGGAAATTTAAATGCAATCACTAAACTTCAGCAAATGGTAATTTATGTGAATATAGCTTCAGTGTGAAGCTGCCTCTCCTGGAAAAGCTTGGGCAGAAAGTTATGGGCTTTTGCTGAGTGGCCTTCCACAGAGCCAAAAACCTACACTAATCCAAGATGACGTGAGACCAGGTTTCCAAAAATGTGTGCTCTGCAAAACTGTTTACTTGTGATATACGCTCAGTGGTAAAGATTATTTTTTTCTATTAGTCATGACTAATTTGTGTGTCAAGGTCAAACAAATGTAGAACAGATCTCTGCTTACGCTTCTGCCTCCTTACACTAATTGCAAGCCAGCTTACAACAGGGCAAAACTTGGAGGGCCTGCTGGAAGCTTCAGCAGATACTTGGGTCTGTGAAGCAGACATGCTTCATAGGTGCAGTTAGCTTGTAGCCAGTGTGAAAAATATTCAGTGCTCTCCCTGATTGTGTATGTTTTAATTTGATTTAATAGATTTATAAATAGATAATTTAATTGATTTATATCTAGGAATAATTTTTAAAATTATATATTCACACAAGTGTTCACAAATACAATAATGAGACCTTCTCCATGGGAGAACAAGGAAAACTATGAAAAAAAAATCAATGAAAAATTTGAAGCCCCTTCGTGGAATTAGCACTGACAGAGGTAAAGCAGTCTGTGATCAATTTAATGTGGCTTAAGGTGTACTGAGTAGAGCTTCGGAATGAGAATCTATGTGAATTTAAGGTGTTTTAAGTTACATAAACTGATAATTGTAAATACTTTGTAAAGTATGGGGATGGGAAGGACTCAATGATCTCATTCACCTTGTATCAGTGTTCCCAAATATAATGTGCTCATTATTCAATATATTTTCTTCAAAGAAAATATGTGTGCAAAAATAAACTATCTCTGCACATCGGAATGAATTCACATTGATAGAGGACAGCAACATCACACCACACACCATCACAGAGCTCCAGTTCTGGCTTAGCTCTGATCCTCTAGGAAGATGTAGGAAATAGGTCTAGGACCAAAATAACTGGGAATGAGTATGCCTCCCTAATCCTTATGCCTCCCTTATCTGTTCCAGGGCTGTAAAAATTTCTCCCTATCCAGATCTTGTTCTGTAAGTGACAAACACTTGTCTTTGTGTCCCTTCTAGAGAGAATAACCACTGTTACATCATCATTTTCCATCACAGGTGGCAGTGATTTTATGTCTTTTAAATTATCTTCATAAACAGTACAATTAATTTACATCAACATAAATTGTTCCTAATCTGCACTTGGTGCTGTTGTGTCTGTTTTCAGCCTGGAAAGAAGAGTTTTTCTTCAAGTTTGTATTTTGTTGGTCAGATAGAAGATGCTTACTTTCCTCTATCTTATTTTGCCTCCCTTGCACTTGTAAAGGACACTTCTCCATCTCTGTAACTGCTCCAGCCTTTAGCTGCTTCCTGAGCATTCACATGGTTATTGATTTCTGTCTATAGCTGCTTGCCCGTGTTGCACATAAAAACATACCAATAAAAGAGAACTATAAGACACTGAACAGAAAACCTGCATCAGAAGTAAATTAGGCAAAATTCAGAGGGCGATCCAAGGAATTTCAACATACTTAGATATATTTTTACTTCTTGCTTCTTCACTGTCTGCAATACTCCCTAACAAAATTCTTCATTCAGAGCCTAGAAAAATCCTATGTGTGGTTCTCAAGGAGATTTACTAAGTGCATGCCTGAAGTTTGGGAAGGCAGAGTCACAACAGGATGTTGCCTTTGAATGTTTTATCTCTTCCTGATATTGATAATAAATAGATTTGCATAAAATTTGATGCACAGGAGTCATGAACTGAAGGAAAAAAAGATTATAATAAATGCTTGTGACACAGAGCTATCACATTTTGACATCAAAAAGAAAAAGTCAAAATTAAGGTTAATAAGACCATGTTCCATCACATTTTCCCAGTAATTCTGGAAGAAAGTATTGCTTGTGAGACTATTTCAAGAACTGAGAAGACTAATGATATCTTTGATCTTAAGCTTATTTCTCTCTTTGGATGTTTTCTTTCTTTGAATGTGTTTTCTTTCACATTGATTATTGCTGTGTTAGTCAAGCTCTTTTTTGATTGTAGCCACCTGTGATAGTTTCTACTGAGATGAAATTCAAGTTTTAAAATGTGCTTTACTATTTTGAAGCGTTCTCTTTCTACTTTTCCTCTTTCTACTTTCTCAGTAAAATTAGGAGCTTTTTGGAAATGTTAAAACCTCCTTTAGGCATGCCTGTTATGCTCTTTAAAACAGCTTTATTTCCTATTTTAGAAAAGTACAGGGAAGAAACCACAAATGGAGTGCCGTGAGTGTAACCTCACCACTGTTCAAAGTCCTTATGCCATTAATATGATCTGTAGCATAGCTCATTCTTGAAGCATTTTTGCCATTGCTCATTCTATTTAATAAAGCAGAGGGGTATGTACATAAGTTAAGGTTATGCTGTGCAGCCAACATTTGTAGAAAAATTAGAGAATCTGCCAAGCTTTGATTTATTTTCCAGTATCATGGATTGACATAATCCAGGTCTCTAAACAGTCTACAGCAAGACATAAGCATTTATTTCAGAAATACAGCAATAACTCTCTAAAATTTACTCTCTTCTCTTCTTTCATCCCCATAAAGTTCAAAAGAGAATGCCAAACAGGAAAAAGAAAAACAAGATGAGAGTGTGTTATCTAGCTAGGATTCTTTATCTAAATGCAATTTCCCCATGGACTCTCTCAGACTTCAACCTGAGTGCTTGTGTTATTTTCAAAAATTATTATCTTTTAATGAAAAAGAGCCAAAGCACTACAGTCATGCAATGGGAAATCCCACTGTGCAGGTGTTTATAAACAAAAAGACCATTTTGGCACTGAAGGCTTTATGACTGTTCCCATTGTTCTAATTCATCGAACACTTAAACTTTATTATGCAGCTGGCTTTATAGAGATTCTGACTCACCACTGCTCTTCTTCCTTCTTGGCAACCATTTAAAGAGTAAAGTTTGACCCTTAATCACATGTGGGAAAACAAGGACCTGCAGAGAGTGTCTGAGAATTCTGTGTTACCAGAAGCTGAGACACAATCCATGAGGGCTCAGCACTGAGAAGCAGCAGGCACTGTTAGAGCTGCCCACAAAGATAAGCCCAGAGGCACAGTCTAGGGCTGGTGGGTAGCTGCAGGAACAGAAGACAAATTATGGCAAGAGATGGAACCAAAGATGGGAAGACGAACTAAAAAAAGAAAAAACGTGGTCAAGAAAAGGGCGGAAGACAATGAGAGCAGAAGCAGCTGTGAAGCTGCGTGACTGATTCAAGGAAGTGAAAAAATAAATTATGGAAAAGCAGATGCAACATGGTTGAGGCTGAAAGGAATCAAAATGAAGGCAAGCACAGTCCATCTCAAAGGATGCAAGGATCTTGGTGATAACTGGACTATACTGAAAAGCTGCATCAGATTGCTGAACCTAAAGTAATTCTGGAAAAGAATGAGGGAAAGAATGCAAAAGGACTTGTGATGTATCAAATCTATTCTATCTGTAGATCTAGCAGACCTGAGAAGTATTGAGCTGTGCCACCACAACCTCCAAAGCAACTATCATGACAAGAAAGGATGGAATGGAATGGAGGCCTTTGAACTCCGAATTTTTCAGAAAAAAATTGTCTATCTGATCAAACGTACCAAGAACTACCCCACTGCAGTCATGGCAAATCTCAATCCTGAGCTCAAAATGAGCCATTCTACCCCATTTTCATCATCTTCTTTCCAGAGTGTAGAATAGGATTTTAAAAGGATGAACAGTTCTGCCTCCTATTATAAGAAAGTAGTCTAAACTCTTTGTTTTCTGAAAAGCTGTTTCCTGCTTATCATTTCCACTGTGGTAGTGCCTCAGAGTGTTACTTTACTGTAACAAAGATTGGAAAATCATATGCTACTGATTCTTATGGGAGAGAAGAACACACCTGAAGTAAGTGTAACAAGGTCACCAAAACAATGTGCCATGAACTGGAGATTTAACAGCAGTATATTCAGAATTTTGTAAGACAGCAAGGCTTTTCATTCTCTAAGTCAGACTTAGTGTTGGATTCAAATCCATTTTACACCCACAGTTTCAGAAGCCCTATCAAGGTTTTATCTGCTACTTATAATTTGATTTACATAGCAAACATGTGCTAAAGATTACTGAAAAGGTTTCTCACATTGATAACCTTAGTGAAAATAATATCCGGGGAGCAAACCAGAATTTTACAATGCAGACTCACATGGATGATAGAATTTCTTTTAATGTACTTAACCAAAGTAAAGCTTGGCAGTACTCTCCTGCCAGAATAAAACTTTATTGCATGAAAGCTGCCCACGTAGCTGAATAGATGGAAATCTTTCATACTAGTTAAATAATATATGCAGCTTCATGCAGAGCAATAAAGTGACTATCATCAGAATTTCATATTGACACTGGAGAAAAAAAGAAGTAATGGGCCTCATTTATTCCTAGTATGATTTTATTATCTGCAGTAAGGTTATACCTTAAAATATAGTTTGGAGGCTTGGGTATGTCAGCTTTAGTGTGACTTTTCAGACTATCTGGGCTTTGATTTGATAACCCATTGTAATTTCATGTACTCAAAAGGACTGCCTTACAGGTCCTGAGGTCTAGGTGGTAAAGTAACATCAGGAACTATCCAGTCAGAGGGGTTTTTGTATTTGGCTTCAAGTTCACATTACAGCGTTAGCACTATGCTCTCTAATAGATCAGGCAGTTCAGCTTAAGTTTATTCACATACAGCCTTCACAAAAGTTGAGTGGGGAGACTCACAACTGACAGAGGCTCTGAATAAAATACTCTGTGAAAAAAAATGCACCCTCCTACCATATTAAGCTAAGTGCCATACACAGAGTAACAAAATTGTAACAATATAAGCCTTAGTGTACTAAGAGCGTACAAAAATGAAACTAGATATTTCAGCTGGTACCTGACAGACTATCAGCCATTCATGTCTTCCCAAGAAACACTAAAAGATCTCTGAAAGGAAGAATTTCCTACATGAAAAGTTTGTCGTCCTTTCTTATTGAGTGGTGTTTTGGTTTGATTCTTATTTTATTTTATTGCCACAAGCCTCTCCAGCTTCATAGAGTGTCTGTTATCCTAGGCAAGAATTCAGACAAAAGGAGCATGCCAAGATTAATGTTGTAAGGCTCATGAATGCTGGCAAAATGTTCATCTCAGAATTTACCCGTTTTCATCATGGGGAAAATGGAAAATAATCTTTAATTCCTGCATGTGGTGAAGATAAAATTAGGGATGTCTGCTTCCAAGCAAGCAGTGAAGGAAAAACAATCACAGCATCTTGCATGCACATGGCTGGTGTCTAGCTGGCTCTAAAAGAATAGGATGTCCTGCAGCCAGGATTTGCAAACACATCAGCATAAATCCCCCTTCTGATTTTTCTACAAATCAGAGACGATACAAAGTGGCATCACAAGCTCTTCTTCAGTGTCTGTTATGGTAATGCTTGAATACCCCTCAATCCTTCTCTCTAAACACTTGCCATCTGTACTAACCCCATCTCAGTGGCAGACATGTGGGATATTCCAGGAGCACACACAGTGCTGAAATAAGGTTTTTTTGGACAACAGCTGTGCTACACAGCTCCCTGTCTGAGTCTGATCACAGCTGTAAATGCATTCAAGTGGAGAAGGATGTCTCAGTTCAAGATTTAGCTCCTCTGATGTAAACTTTGGTATAGATGTCCCTGTAGTTTCATGGTTTATCTTGCATTAATATGCAAGCCAGTAGCCATAAAAAGATACATAGCAATGGAACCAGTAACATAAAACTCATTGTCATTTGGCTTCATGAAACTAAATAAAGCGTGAACGGACAGTTATGAAAGAATCACAGTCAGAGACAGCAAAGCTGGGTATCATCAACTGAAACACATCTGAATAATTTCTAAATTGTGTTACATTGTAGCAGGTGAGGAGCCATTACACAGATTTATTGGTTCACATTTATCCCTGGTATAACTCAGTTAAAACAAATGGTGGAACAAAAGGAATGGATTTAGTATATTATGTACTAAACTTTTTTATAGCTTTCCTGAGTGAATAAATAATGATAGATAGGTTTTGTTGTCTACTCTGGCACTTATTTTCTGCATTGTACATTTGTATTCATAGCAAATACACTGCATGTGTTTTAAGAGAAAGCAATCATAGAGCTGCACACTAAATTTTATATCCAGTGTGAAAATTAGAACAACAACAAACATATCCCAAAGGATATAAACGTTTAGTCATGATCTTATAAGCAAAAGAAACAAATTGACCAATGTTTCTAAACAGAGAATCTGATCTCCTGCAGTGTTCCCACAGACTTATTCTGAGGGATTAAAGTGCTGGAGCTTAAGATATAACATTCTTGGACATCCACCCTCTTAGCAATTACTGTCTTCACAGCAAGGACAGCAGAAACAGCATGCAAAAAAAAGCAATGGCTCTCTGGACACTGGAGTTCACAAGTTCAGTGAATTAGTTTAAACTACACTCAGTCTGTTGGATTTAGCTGCAGCGTTTAACCAGTCCTCAGCAGGATGAGAAGAGATGAGGAGAACAGCATCCCCTTCTGCCTCTCCACCACATACCTGCCTGTCTCTCATGGCTCGGGCTGTGGACACCTGGAAGCAGCAATGTCCTTATTGCTGTAGCTTAATCCAGCACAGACCATCCCTCTGAAGCCTAAGCTCTCTGTAAACTTCCCCAGAGAAAGAATAAAGGGTTTTACAACACATTTATATTGTACATACAGCTGAATTTTGATGGTCTCCAACACAATAAAAGTGTGAGCATCCAAGCTTAGAAAGTTCATGGAACTTAGACAAGGTGTGAGACACTCTGAAGTACCCCTTAGGAAATAACATTTTGAGAGATTAGATAAGGAATCTTAATACTGCTCTGCTATTTTTACCAAGGAATAAATCTTGCTCCCAAGAAAGCAGTGGCAGAATTTTCTTTTACCCCATGCCACTGGGATCTTGCACCAATCCAACGCTCCATATGTTAGCAGAAACTATATATATTTTGATTTAAACCTAAATATTATACCAAAAGAAAGTAATCTGGCCCACTGCTTTGCTCCACCATAGAGGAACCCACTCCTTGTGGCTCCAGAAAGAGTGAGGGAAACAGTGAAAGAGTGTCTTTCACTTCTACAAGGGGAAATGTATGGACATAGCAATGGTATGTTCATTGATGTAGTTTACCATAGGGTGCCCTATAGTATTGCACAATCATGTGACTTTTATGGCACAGGGCAAACAAATACTAGCTGTTAAAATATTATTTGTAAAGTATTAGTAATTAGACAGGTAATTAAAAGTTACTCAGAGCAATTCTCCTTTGCCACAGCTAGGAATTCAACCCCCTCCTGGTTTCAATCCAACAGAGGGAGGGATGATAAATTTTTTTCTTAAAGAATTTAATAGTTCATTGCACTAGATTAAAACAAACTCAGACAATATCATCAGTAGCACTGCATTTTCCTATGTAAAGCTTTTGTGCTGAGATAACCACACACACCTCTAAAAGCACTACTCCTTAAAAATTCACATTGCACCCTGGGATAACTCAAACAAAATACGAGGTAAGGAAGGTGAAGGTGGGGTTACCAAGAGGGAGAGGGAGAGGGAGAAGGAGAGGGAACAGACATTGGAGGGACTCCCAGGAAAATTTTTCTTCCTTTTATTACTCACACACATATACACCCACTCTGCCACTGAATGACATTCTACTTTTCAAGCAGATAACCTGCAGGTTAGACACACACAAATACAGGTTATTATTCTTTGAACTGCAGTATACTCAGGAATGGACTTGCACCCTAGTGTGCTGACTGGATTACTAACAGATTTTTTTTTTTTTAATGTTTCTGTCCCAATAGACCTTCACAGTCCTGTAAAATTACAGAAAGGTCACAACTTGATGGTAAATTGAACCCAACTCTTTTCTGGTTTCAAGACACTCAGAGTGTTTTATATTACACCCTTGGGTTCTCTGTAGTTTCTTTCAGTCACAAAAGCATTTGGCAATCACATTATAAACAGTTCAGAAAAATTCAAAATGCAGGAGCATAAATTACTTTAGACACCTCAACCTTTAGAGAGAGAAGTAAAAAGAGGGGAAGAAAGAGGTAACATGAATGTGAAATGGGGGACAAAGAAAAAGGAGTAACAACATTTTACTGCCAAACTTTTTTCAGGCATTCAAGTCAGAAGGCAAGAATGACAGAGAATTTCTCAGGAAGTTCAGCCTACAAGAAGTCAAATGGCAGCCATTATAGGGAGGGAAATCATCTTAGGCAAAATTTGCCACCTTACTTATAGATGCAAGGAATAGGTGCAAGATAGGTTGGAGTGTCGCATATAAGCCGATTTTTCCCTTACTCCTGGTGAATTGAATGTGCTAAACTTGTCAGCCATGTGTGCTCTCCATGCAATACATCCCTGAGACTTGCACAGGGGGAGGCAGAGAAAGTTCTCAAATGTGAGACTGAGATGCAGAGGCAGAGATAATGATCTTTTTTTTCCAAGAAAACAAAAAAATGTCCAAAAGGCAGCAATAACAAATTCTGACACTTCCAGACCCCAGGATTACATTGATGTAGGGAAGTGATCTCTTCATTTTTTCAGTTATGAGCTTGAACATTCAGATTGTCTATATTTTTGATTCAGCAGAGATCAAGATGAGGAATGTCTACCAATATGTTTTGCACCTTTTGAACAATAGTAATAAGGTGACCTATCTTTACTATAAGCACAGTTACAAGTGACATTGTCCACCACTAATACAGAAGAAAGATGCATTAATGTTGCCCTATCTTGGCTACTTTTGCTATCCGAATATTGAAGATGCTGCCAGAGATGATCCAGTTCACATATGTTAGTGAAACAGAGATGGTAATAATATTTCAAAGCAAGCTCCAAACCCAGAGAAGCGAGGCAAACTAACATCTGTGACAATGGACTGCAGTCCCTCTCCTGTGGTTCTGGACGTGGCAGGAGCAGCAGTTAATTACCAGCACCTTTTTGCATCACAGGAAGAAAGCCTTCAGAAGAGGATCACAAATGAAGGATAAATATTTTTAACAACTGTAAACCAGAACATAAATACATGGCATAACAATGTGTTGCTAAACCACTCAAAATGCTTGGTTTGCACACAAACTGCAAATCTGAGATTAGCAGCCTCCCCTTGGATTTGTTACGGAGATCAAAGACTCAGAAATCCAAACACAGAGCTTTGAAAAACAGGTTGGTGGATGTGATGACAATGGCACACCGAATTCAGGCCAGAAGCCTCGACCTTGGCCCACCTCACCTGCAGGTATGGACACCTTCTCTTAAACTCTGCTGATGGTACCAGGTCCTTTGGATCCAAACAACAGAGGCAGAGTACACACACACGCACAACACACACACACACACACACACATAGTAGGTGTCTGGACAATAATTTACACGTGGCAGATGAGCAGCACTCGTGTAGTTAGACATCTACCTTGCGACTACTACACTTCCTGCTTTACGTGCTTCACCTGAGAGAGTGCTGGCTGAGTAAAGAGAAGCAGCAATTACTCAGCCAGCAGTGGGAAAAGTGGGAAGGAAAGGAAAGAGCAATGTAACTACTTTACTGAGGACATGAAGAGCTTGGACAGGGGACTTCTGGATTACACTGTGCTGGCCTTTTCAAGGATTAGTGACAATTCTTAGTGTCATTAGTTTTCCTAAGAGCAATAGGAAAACATCTCACCAATACTTGCACAGTTACAAAGTAGGTTAGGCTTGGCTGTGGTCTAACAGTCAAGTACCAATGTATACAGATGTTGAGCACCTGATTGCTTCAGCACTCAGATTAGGAGTTGTCAAATGGGACCCCAGAAGTGAGGTCAGTCTGGCAATAAGGATGCTCAAACCTCACTGCTGTCAAAAATGTAAGGTCTTGCTTCCTATCTCTCCTCCCCTGCTCCTTTTGTCTGCTATCCCACAGCCAGCCCCATGACTCTCCTCCTTTCCTTGGACTGTGTCTGTGTACCTTCCCTTTGCTGGGTGAGTTTCCTAATAGGTCAGATGAACAAAGCATTTCCAGGAGATGCTGACCAGGCAGTAGAGCGGGCCCAAGGTACTGAACAGAAGGGTGCTACCAGGACAGCCAGGGAAGATGATGGAAAGAAGTACAATAACATCCCTTCTCAGTGGGTGTGGGAAGTTGTTAGATCAGTTCAAGGCTTATTTCTTTTCACACCTTCAAATACATACTCCCATTACAATGTAAAGGTTTGACTTGCCTCACTGAGTTGACCTCGTTTGAGGGCTCCCGAGCAGGCAATGCCCATGCACAGGTGACAGGGTTTTAAGCAGGTGGAGAAAGGTCAGGAGAGGCCTGGTGATCCTTGTGTCTGGGCATGAATTTAACATGCAGTATAAAGAAAGGTACCCTAACTCTACATGCAGAGCTAATGGGATAAATTCACACTACAGATAAACAGATCTGACTTCATCTGACTGATCAAGAAGTGCAGGAAAGAGATGAAAGTGGAAATAGCAAAGAGAAAAGCATTACAAAAGCATACATAAATACATCCAAAGGGGAAAGTGAAAAGAACATCTGAAAACTAACCTTTGTGTACCATGAAACTTTTGCCACCAATGTAAACTTTCAGGTGTTTATGCCCTGCCCTCTTTCTTCTCCTGATACCAGCACCAGCAGTGTGATGAGCCTGAACAATGACTGATCCAGCTGAAAATTGAGGCCATCCCTGCTTACTTTTCAGCTGGATCCCTCTTTGAATCTAACAGACCACATTCACAGCACCAGACTCTGCCATTGCCCTGGAGTCCCTAAGGCAGGTGTACAAGTCCAGAAGAGCTGTTCAGTTATGGAGCAGTAGCTCTTTGCCTTGTTACCAGTTGCCACTCTCATTAGGAGATAAGGAGGAAGTTGCATTGAATCCTTTGCTTTTCATTTTCGTTCTGAGCAAACTGTTCTAATTAGGAAACTGAAGCCAAAGGATGAAATGGAAAGCAGTACATAGGCACAGTGTGCTTTCACAGCTGTCTACTCTAGGAAATAAGAAAACTGATGTCCTCCAGAACCTTATCATCTTCTACTTACCTACATGTCAATAAGTGAATCCCTTTAAGGCCGCAGAGACTTGGAATAAGCAAGGCTAGAGAAAAAAAAGAAAAAAGTATGCAAATATAAAAGGCTAACAATTTCACCGGTTTTGTGAAACAGGTCTTAAATAAGTACCTTTTACAAGACTTACTGGAGTCTTTGATGACAACAATTAAGGGAGGTACTGTTCTTGCAAGGGGTATTTTGAGAAACAGGTAGTTACAGTGCACAAGAGGTGTCTGAACCACTGGTCCAGAACCACGGACTGAAGGACACCATCTCCCTTCAATGTAAAACACAACCTCAGCATCTGGTTTCTGATGGCAGCTCATTTACAGAGCAGTAGCTCTGATGTCGTAATTACAAAATTAACAGGTAGCAAGCTGTTAAAATGTGGAATTAAAATAAATGTGCCTGATACCTAAGGATTATTTCTCAGATGAAATACAAGGGAAAAATATTCATGTTTCAGTAATTACAGTGACATTGTATGAATAGCTTTCCTCAATTAATTACATACATTCTCAACCAAATAAAGGCTTAATGTGGCTGATGACAGCAAAGCTGAACATGGTCTTTTTTGCCTAAGGAATAATGGTTCTGTTCACATACTTGGCACTTCTGAAAGGAAGATGAATTCTGGCAACCAGATCTGTTTTCCTTAACAGATGTTTCAAAATATGGTAATGAGGTGTGGGTTTCCTAGGCTGTCAGCTGGAATTCAGCAAGCAGGAAACAGGACAAAATGGATCTGACGCAATTAGTCTTTTCATTTTAAACCTTTAAAGACTATATTAGATTTTATATTAATTTTACAAAACACTGCTTGCAATGAATTATGTAATAGTACATGCACCTCTGCTAATATAATTTACTCTGAACCTTTCCTTCAGTAATCCGTAACTGTGTGTGACAGACATCATGTCTATTTGAAGAGTTTCACAGTGGCTCTGGCATCCAGAATGCTACCCTCAAAGAAAAAATATAAAACTAAAAAAACAGAAGAAACACATTTTCTGTGACATATTCAGTAAAACTCCAGTATGAAAAATGCAACACATTTTTAGATAGCAAACAAAATTCATACTGAACTCTAATCTTAAGTAATTTCTTAAATACAGCTTTATCTTCATACTGATGAAAGCTGTACTAATGAAGGACCAGCTAGAATTACATGTCTAGCAGAGAGATGAAAGAGAATGACTCTCTTCATTAAAAGCTGAATCATGTTTAAATTTTCCACTTACAGTAGTTGCCAAACTCTGCTTTCCCACATTTTTCTAGAATAACTCTCATGTACATCCCAGTACAAAGAAGCAAACTATATCATGACAGTTGATATATTAAATGTTCACATACCTACAAAATAAACAGTTGAGAAATGCATCAAAACCTTCAACTTCCAGCATTATTACTAATGTGAATGATAAATTTGTGTGCCAGATGTTATATGTTGGGCATCATTAAGACTGCTCTTTGTTTAGGAGTTAAAATACCCTACACTGAATCCTGTCAACACAGAAAGAAGAGCACTAGTCATTTTTAGCCAGTGTGCCTTGTTAGAAATCCAACAACATTGGTAGCTCTATCAATAACATTATCACTGGCAGAACTCATAGCTTTGCCAGTCACTAGGGCTACCTGCCAGTTCTTCTTACAAAGCTCTGAGGAAAAGGGAAAATAAACAACTGGGTTGTTGTTTTCTGGCAGTCTGGATTTCCCATACGCAATCACACCACCCAATTTCAGACACAACTGTTCAGGCATTTCCATGAAAGAAGTTTAAGAGCCCAATGTTCTGCAATTTCAGACAATTCAGGTGATTGTTCCCTGAGAAACTGCAGCATCTCATGCACTGAAAGAGTAACTTGCAATTTGGAAGATTGGTGGGTAAGATTTTATGTCAGAAATATGCTCCTTATTCTTATGCAAATCCTCCCAAAGTTGGCCAAGCTATGAAAACAGGAACTACTGCTATGAAAATGGTTATGCATTTACGGGAGGTTTCTCAGAGCTGGATAAAATGCCTGGAGCTCTTGTTCTTACTAAGAAAGCTCCGTTCTTTCCCTGTCCCTGTCTGTGACTGAACTTACCACCAGACTATCACATGCCCTGCAGGACTCAGAGTCCTCCACCAGGGAGAGAGAGAGGGATAAACCTTCATCCCCTTGTCTGGCAAGAGTGCAGGACACAGCAGTGGAAGACACCAGCTCTACCTCTTCACTACCCCTCAGCACACTGAAGCTGCCGGACTTAAATATGGGGAAAGAATAAAATTTAACTTTGTTGGACGTTTATTTGAGTCTCATTATAAAGCTTACTTGTGCTCTTCATCACAATCTCTCAGGCACCCTTTTCTATGTTCTTACGAGAGCCTGGAGGGTGTAACTGCTCTTTTATTGCAAATAAACTACTGAAGATTAGAGATTCAAAGCAGCACCTCCTCAAATGCCAGTTGTGTTGCAGAGCAGAAAGTGAACCCAAGTTTCTGATTTTTTCTACTTTTCTGCTAGCCTGATGAGAGGTTGGGGTAGAAGGAGAACAGTGACGGGGGCTTAGAAAAAGACTAGGACTAATATCTCTGATAGTCTTTGTCTAGTCAATTCCCACCTGTAAAGTGAAAATATTTGTTCTTCATTACCTTTAGGATGTATTGTGAAGATAAATCCATTGAAGAATTTGAAGTCACCAGATGAAAACTATATAAATAAGTGAAACATGTTCTAATAGACATGCTAGTTTTACGGTGAATGTGACTTCAGTAAAGTAGGGTTTATTTATATGCTAAAGAGAAATAATTTCCTTTCATTTTGCTTTTCTACGGACTATATAAAAGCAAGTGTATGTGCGCATGTATACCTAAAGACAGATGGGGATAACATATATTGTAAATCTAATTATAATAAAAATCAAAACTTTGATATCAAGCTGGTTGTTTCCCTCAGTCTGCCATTAAATAATTCCTTCCACTCCCCACAGAGTTAGACTTGCCCTTATAAAGGAGAATTTGAAAGACAGTGGCAAAATAGGTTTGTTTTTCCCCTCTGCTGCCTGTATAAAAACCAGTAAAATGCAGTTTCATTATCATAAGCAATACAGCATAGCCATTTTCTGCTGAGGCATTCCTGTACTGACTTGGAACAAGCAAGTAGTCAAGCTTATGTCTTAAGTTTGATGTGTGCAATAAATAATGGATAACTGTAAAATACACTGATATATGCCTCATAACTAGGTCTTTATTTTCTCTGAGTGCTTTAAAAACTATTATGTTAGTCCTATTGCTAATGGCGGAGCTTATCTATAGTAAGCTGTTTTTGCATCAGTCTTTGCCAGATGTTCATACCTCACAGCCACTCTCTTTTTCAGACCACGTTAAGTTGTTAATCCTGTCCCAGTTTTGGATGGATAATTTTCTATGCACAAGACCTCAAGCAAGCACAAGACATTCACTACAATGACATCAAAACAGAGCATTGGGAGGCTGAACCAGCACACATTTCAATTCCATCATGTATGCAGGGGTCCTTCTCAAGCAAGAAAGTTCTTAGAAAAAGTGTCTCATATTTAAGTGGGAGTAAAAATACTATTTATATACCTCATAGTCCACCATCTCTTACCATCATTGCAACACTTAGGCTGAGCAGAACTCCAAAGCCTTCCTGAAGAAACCAGAAACAAACTGTGTTTTCATCACCTTCTTAAACAACAGTCCATTCGCTAACAAAACCTGTTCACATTCCACTGTTATGTAGCATTAAAAAACCCAGCAAAATAAAAGTAAAGCCCCTGGACATGAGCAATTCCAATAGTTACCATTACAAGACAAACCACAGCAGGACTTGCTTAAGCTCTCAAATCAAGGAAGGCTGAAGGCATTAATAATTTACACTGGTGTCACCTTTCGTTTGCTATCCCCATCTATATTTTACACATTCATCAACACTGTTTTGCCTCAGTGGCAGCTACAAGTTCATGAAAACACTGGAACGAGCTGACCCTGTTGTTCAAATACATTCTTTTTTACAGGTATTTTACTACCATTTGGGTGTTTCACTTACACTGCTGTGCTCTCCTCTTCAGTATCGTGAGGCTTGCAGCCCAAACACTTACTTTCACATCCACTCACCTCAGTCTTTCCCAACCACACTCTTTCCTTGACCATTTTACCAATATGTCATTCAAAAACGCTCAGAAGTTTCTTGCACTTGATGATCTGTGATATTTGAAAGACTACTGCCAGCTTGCTCCATGCTGCTGTAGCTATCACAGAGCACCTTCTGGTGCCTGGCTCAGCGCAGAGTGGGAATTAAATTCGGATTATTTAGAAAAAGCATTTGATTTTCATTACTAGTGGCACATCACAAGCATCCTAAATTCAGTTTTGTTGATTAATGCACAAGGAGTCATAAAAGTATCACTACCTTGCACCTGGTTTTAGACAAAAGATCTGTTGGCCTCTGCCTGTCTTTAGCCTTTCTGCACATCATCACTGGTCCCTGCCGTGTAAATCAGCACTCTTCAGTTCTCTGTGTCCCAAGGGCTGTCAAAGAGATGTATTCTTGTCATTCTTTCTTCAGCTGAAAGTGAGATATGATCCCTGCATTACCACACTATCCTTGTAGACAGGCACCCTCCACCCCTAAAAGTACTGATTTGTGCTCTGACAACACCCGCCAGAGGCAGTGCCATGCCATTGCAAATTTCCACTTAACTGCCCGTGGCCTTTCTGGTGCCAGAATTTCCATGCTATCACACAAATTTGGTAACAGCCATAGCAGTCAGCATCTGGTCTGCAGGGCTGCCTGCTCAGTGCCTTTATGTTATAATACAGCACTACCACTTCTATTTTCCTAGAGAAGGATGAACCTCCTGACTCCATGCTCTCTTCTAAAAATTCACTGCCTTCTCCCAGGTGAATTTTGATTTGCTGGCAGTTCTCAGGGACAT
Source organism: Daphoenositta chrysoptera (assembly GCA_013397915.1). Classification (NCBI taxonomy): domain Eukaryota; kingdom Metazoa; phylum Chordata; class Aves; order Passeriformes; genus Daphoenositta; species Daphoenositta chrysoptera. The sequence continues at coordinate 1,335,139 of VZRO01006629.1, forward strand.
GTCTCACACCTGTTCTAACTTCATTTCGTTCAGTGGCAAGTATGACCTATTATTGCTTGTTTTATATACAGTGCCACACAAATGCACACAACCCAGACTTTAATATCACAAGGCAAACAAACATAATTCTCAGATTCACATACTCATTGTTTCCTATAGCAAACAGACACCATCCACATTTCACAGCTGAATTTGGCAAAAGATTTAACCATGGCACGACGGTAGATGTGGAGACATCTCCTGCCATTCTGAAATCTAAAGTTTAAAACACAATCTAAAATTAACTATTCTGTTGTTCTGTTAAAGACTTTCTTGCATGTGACTGTAAATATTAAATGGAGTTCAGTCAGAATATTAATTTCTGATTTCATCTGTGGATTGTAACAACCAGATTTTCATAGAGAAAAAATAGGGTTCACAGGCACACATTTTATTTAAATTGCTACTTTATTCTTCACACCTGTATGCAGAACAGAAAGAAAAAATTGGAAGCTTGGTTTCCAAGTTTGGCACTGCAGGCCAAGAGGGAACTCAGATGCAAAGAGAAATGAGAGCAAATTTACAGTCTTTAAGGTTATGATTCTTGCTGTTTACAATAAGATCTGACAGAGGTATGATCCACTAGTGATTTTCACTTTTAAGCTGCTTTGTAATTTTTTTTTTTAATCAAGTAAATATTTAGTTTGTAGTAACTTGACTTAGAAATAAATTAAAAACCTTTACAAAATATGCTGCCAACACTTTCCAACAGTGCATTAAATAACATAATTAACATCTGACACATGCTTTTCATTAACTTCTCATCTTCCCAGTGTAAAGGGGTGCCCAGTTCAGAAACAGGTTTTCTTGCTTTAGATAATAATAATACAATAGGCATAGAATTCAATATTTATTCATTAGAAAAAGTGGTGCCGAAGACACATGTCTCTATCAGGTAGTGAGAAAGATAAGACTGTGATCATTCTCACTTCCTAAGAAAGATCAATCAAGAACGGTTTTCTCACAAATTTTGTTTCATCCAGCTACACTTCACCCATATTGCCAAGCAATGTTACTCAACCAGTGACTAAGGAGACATTGGAAAATGGTCCAATAAGTAATCAAAAAAACCTTTTGGTTTTAATCAAAGATTTAAAAACATGGAATGCACATTCTCATTCATTACAAGTAAAAAAAATAGAAACAGGGAAACAAAAATAATGTAAAGCAACTTAAATAACCTTTTTTGTTGTTGTTTAATTGCAAATTTAAATAAATACGGCAACTAACACACTGTCCATCTGTTGTTTTCAAAAAAGTTTGTGTGGCTCTTGGATTTGTTCATGATAGGGCAAGTTATGTACTTTGATTTAAAAGGACTGAGAAATTGCATCACGGTATGTGAAACAGTATGTTTGAGGCAGGTTCTTGTCCTAAGATGGAGCATCCCAAATGCCCCCAGGGGATCACTGCAAGAGAAAAATCACTGTAGCTCTGAATTTGATTTCAAATTCTCAGCAAAGTCAATAGAAAGTACAGTTTTAATTTGCACTTGGCATACCTTGTACCATTGAAGAATCACATTGAAGCACTGTGTCGCATTTATTGATTTTCAAGAATTCAGAGTTTTCTTCCAGTCTGAATTGCAATGCTGAATTAGATACTGAATTGCTACAAACTAATCAAAAGAGGAATCACCTAATCAGATTACATTCTAGCTATATATGCTAAATGAAAAGAACAAGGGAAAAAACATGTTGGTTGGGTTTTTTTTTGGTGATACTACACAAAAGAGAAACTAACTCCTAAAGAGAATTTTCCTAACTAGATTTATTCTGCAGATTAATTTTTTTTAAGATGAAGTGACAGAAAAATGGGTAGCAAAAATTAAAACTGAATTTTTTAGATATGAATAATTCAGTATTAAGCTTATGGTTGCCCACCACCAATTTAAGCCCCCTCAGTTCACAAGCTGCCTGATTCAGTATCCTCAGCCTTTTATTGATTAAAAGGGCCCAGAAAACTTCTCATTGCTTAGTCATTCTTCTACTGTCTCCTACTGTGATTCTTAGTAGAGATGCTTCCCTGAACCCAGCAGGATGGAAAGTAACCATGAGAAAAGCAAATTTTAAGGAATATTGCTCCCTGTCATTACTGGTATGGTAGTAGGATTGTTCAGAAATTGAGAAGTTCTTATCAGGACTTGAACTGAAAGGCAAGAAAAGGATGGGTGTGTTTGATCAGCGCAGCAGAGGAGCTGCAAGTCCTCCCTGGGTTCTTCCAGTGGTAGAACTGCCTGTCAGCTGAATGACATGTTACATGTTCATTCAGTCGTGCCCACCAGGCTGCTGGTGCTGCACTAGGAAAGAGCTTTCATTGTCCTTTTTCAAGCCCAGGTCCACGAACACTGTGCCAATCAGAGCATATAAATCACTGCTTTGAGTAAAACTGACCCAATTCCACAATCCTTGTTCTCTGAAGTACTCTCATTGACCTTGCTATTGCATTGAGACCTTAACTTTTCCATCATACACAAAAAATGAAAACACTATGAATTTAGCTGAGATGAAAGGGGAAAATCCTGTTAGATAAAGTGGCTGGACTTATGACCAGCACAGGAATTCATTAATAAGCAATAAGCTGAATGCATGATTTCCCTGTCTTTGAAAGATACATAAACACACACATGCTGATGAAATATAAGAGCCTTACTCTGTAATCTTAATTCGGATTTCAGCCTATAACAACCTGTATTCCTCAATACCTTATTTTTTGTAACATCTCCATGTGTAGACTCAAATACAAGAAAATAATACATTTTCAATACTTACATTCCGGAAGAAAGTCAGCAGTGACAATGCTTTCAGCAAGAAGGAGCTACAGTCATTACACCGTGAATGCATCTGTCATCCTGACATCTAGCTATGCTTAATTACTTATATCTTTATGGGACTGTCCAGAAATATCCCTTTTCTTCCAAACTACTGACATTTTCTCAGAGTGAGCCTGTATGATTATTATACGAAAAATATAACAAAAGGACAGCATGACAAGCATTGCTGTTATAGGATGTTACTTGTGGTATAGTTTCATTATATCTCATGGTCTGTTAATTCAAATGACTCTTCATATATTTAAATGTAAGAAGAGACTTACTCTGAAGCTATATTCAAATAGCTCTATTTTGATTTGAACTGACCAGTAAGCGGAATTTCTGTTCAGCAACAACATGCAGTTTTGAGATAAAAGCCAATCCCACACCATTTTTATTGAAAGAAGAGCTGCAATACCTTGCTTCAGAAACACCGAGGTATTGCGAGACTTGGAGGCAAAGATGCAAATGGCAATGATCAAGGAAAATAACAACATTAAAATACTTTGAGGTTTCAAAACTGTCTAAGCTGGAATGCATATGAAGTTTCATGAATGCAGGCATGACAGGGTAGTCTAAACCATTTTAGCTGATTTATCCCTAATAGAAAACTGAGACTTAAGGATTAGTACTTTCTGAATATGAAGTTAAAATACTCTATAAACTTATCTGGAATGTGAGTTTCAAAACTGAGTAAGAAATGTTTGACCTCACGTCTTTCCCAATAATGTATTTACAGGCTGTTTTATCTTGCAAACCTGAATGCATAGCTTACGAGAAGAAAAAAATTACAGTTTTAGAGCAAAGGCAAATTATTCTATATTTATTTCTTTTAGTTACATGAGACTAAACCAGACTTAACTCCTGGGCTTTGATGGAATTATTTACACAGATCCTCTTACAAGCAGAATTTGTAAGACTATTCCCAGACACAGATATATGAGAATGTTCATTAAGACAAAATCCATTATCAGATATATTAGACATAATTTTTCTAAGAGTAGGGGAAAACAGTGATATCTCAAGTACTAAGCACTTTAAATTAGATACATTTACATTTATTCAGTTGCTTTAAAAAGGTAAACATCAGAAAATACTTAGGAAGTGCTGTAGTCATATAGGCCAAACCATTTGAGCCAGGTGAGCAGTCCTGTTCCCTCAACAGTGCTGATCAGACAAGTCACTGCCTTAGAATCATGATTCCCAAAGGGATTACAGTATTGATGATGACAAAAACCTCTGCAAGCAGCCATGTTCCAATGACTTCAGAGTGTTATGATATTTTATATGGATCCATGTTTGGAATTTTCACACTGCAGCTGTGCAAAGCCCACGGGCCTTGGAGAACCAGTCCAGCTTCCAGATGAGAGCCATGGGGAGACCTGCACTTGAGCCCTGCCAAAGGCTTCAGCCAGAGGGAGGCTCATCCCAGAGCTCAATTCTCAAGGTCTGCCTCCAGTTTATTTATGGTTAAGAGAGTCACCAGACAATCCCCCCTGGGACACTGTTCTTGCATTTGTCTCATTTACCATACACTTCTGGAAGTCCCCAGGGTTCTGATTTAAACCACCTCTTTAAATATACCCCCTGTGTTTTTCTCCTTCCATTTTGCCCACTCTTCACTAGGTTACAATCAGATTTTAGCCCAAATCCTTAGAGGAGACTCTTCATCAATCCACTCATTTATACCTTCCACTCATCTAGGAACCACAAAATAATTGCTCCTGCATGTAAGAAAACCAGAAACTTTTGAGGTTTACACTGCACCTCACAATCTCTGTGCAATGAATCCCAAGGGAAAAGCTGGGAGCGGTTTGCAAAATCCTCAGCAGCAAAGACCCCTCTGCTGGATCTTGCCGTGCTCCTAGCATAAGCCCACAACAGTCTACAAATACCTCCTCTGTGATGAGAATTTCACCACACCTTCTGCCATATAACTTAGAAGAACTCCAGGAGGCCAATTCTGTCAGCCCATTCCTCTGAATGGGAATAGCTTTAGTAAAAATGGGTGGGAAACTTCGTGTTGGACTCTACAAATATCCATCAATATTAAGCTTTGCAATCAGTGGCATGGTGCATTGGAGAGAAATACTGGTGAGGAGCAAGGGAGAGAAAGCAGGTGACATTTACTTTATGCTTTCTCTAAAAATAACCATAAACCCTGGAGCTATTAAACTCCACAGAGAGATAAACAGATTTATGAAGTATGAGTAACAGTTGAGTCTTTAAGGCAGGAAGGATGTTAAATGACCTCCTGGGTAATATTTCTGGCATTACTTTTGCTCATTCTAGAGGTCCAGCGAATCTCAAGAAAACCTTTATAGCTCCCTGATTTTCTTCCAGTCTTACATGTCCCTTTTATTTCATAAAGTTATCAGCTACCACCATGCAGAGCTTGAAGGAGGACTCTCAAGAGGCTGTCAACACCATCTTATAACTATCCAGAAAATCAGTTATATGGGGTATCACAGGGTGCTTCTGAAGAAACTGGAACTGGACTAGGAGTTAAGTATGCTAAAGACATTATTTTCCAATGATGATGCAATTATTTGCCTCAAAAATTAAGACTTTGGTTAACAAAAGGTAATTACCATAGATAAAATACAAGAACAGATGTTAAATTATCTGTGATACATACCAAGATCCTACTATTTTCTATTTAAAGCTATAGTCTCCACTTTTAAGTCTGTCACCGTGGAATTTGATTTGGCCGATTCAGCAAGAGGACGTTAGTGAAAACAGTAGCAGTTAATAATGGGGAACTGCCAAACGACTGGAAGCAAAGCCTGAAAGCCCATGCTTGCTAAATGTTAATCAAAGTCTGCTAGAGCATGCTCTGAAACTGAGCTGCCATCTGCCATGCTTAAGGACAAGAGTCAGAAAGCAGAAGCTACTTTTTGATTCCAAATATTTCTGACCACACACACAGGTAGGAGAGACAGGAAGGAAATGAAACATGATGAAGTGCTGACACAACACAAAGCCCTGGCCCTGTGATGAATGCCTTCGTGCCTGCAGGACAACAGAATGTGACCTTCCAGCTTTGTTTCCCATCCAGCTCTTGGAGGAAGCGACAGGGCAGAACACGTGTGTAGAGGGAGTGCAGTGTCTGCACAGCACCTCAGAGAATTCCTGATTCCCTGGTTCATAGATCTTCAGGAATCCAGCACTGTAATATTGATTTCTCATTGCTGTTTTAATTCCACTGCTTGTCTTCTTTCTACTGAACGCTGAGAAATCCTAAGCATGTTTAGCTGTGACTACTCCAAAGACCTTTGTTAGAAGGTGAAGGTAAATGATAAAGTCATTGAAAAGATCAGACATGAAAAATATCTTCTGCAAAACCAGCTGACAGCTTAAGACAGTGAACATCATTTAAGAAAAAAAGATGCAGGATCAGATAGAGTATAATTTAAAAGTCTTTCTGTGACAACTGTTCTAATATTACAAGAATATGAAGAATAATAAAGATGATCTTGCCCAATGACACCTTTGAGAGAAAGGAATGACTAGAATGAAGATAATTGTTATTTCTGTTCTGTATACCTCTTACTTCCTCTTTGCCTTGGTCTGGATCATAGATTGACACTGACCACTGAAGAATATCAGGGTATAAAATGTCTTAACTGCCAGGGCCTTTCTGATGATGCTACATATCCCATCCAAATCAACACTTGAGCCTAAGTCTGTTTTTTTCAACTATATGTGTTTAAGAAAATAGTTACAGGCTTCATTTTTTTTCATTCTGTTTAAGTTTCTGGTTCTGCACATCTAAGACACAGATAAAATTATACCTTTCCTGCAAACAGGCTAAAAAATGTAGGCATGCTTTCATAACTATCAGAATTCTGTAAAATTGCACTCTGATGGTGTTACCATGCACAGGTAACACAATCCTGTTACGAGTAAAATCATAAACATGTAGGGGCCATATATGTGCAAGAGGGTATTGCAAAAATGAAGCTATTAGAGGATATGGTTCTGTCAGACAGAACTAGGACTGTCTTCTGCTTTCACTTAAATGTTAGCCTACTAAAATGATAGGAAAAAAAAGATAAAACTAAAGCATAACACATCTTGCTAAATGCCCTCCTTATTTCATACTCATTTGTGTATTTGACATAGATAAAGAACCATGCTGCCAAGAGCCTGTCCATCTTTCTGACTTTATTAGTGATTTAATGGAAGATACTGACCCTGCTTGGACACCTTGCATTACTCATCTGTGCCACAAAGTACACTGCTTACTTGATTGAAAAAAACCACAAAATGCCTAACACCCAATGTAACAGCCACCCCAAATTTACATATTTATGTATTTGGAATAGTTTCAAATATTTTGTTGCCTAGTTTCTGAGCTTACTTCAGACTTGGGGACTAAAATAAGAATAGATAGAGATCATGAGCATGCTCATCCACTGAGAAAGGCCACACACATCGTGGTCAGAGCAGAAAACATCTCTCTTGTCACTGCCCAGGCAGCACAAGGAGAAGAGCACCTGGTGACAAGGAGTATTATGAAGTCCTGTAACAGCAGAGCAGTTCAGAGAGATCAGAAGAACATGCAGAACTAATGAAGATAAATTTTACACCTAGCACTCTCTTTTGCTATCTCACTTTAATCTAGTTGGGCTTTGCTGCAAAAACACCTGAGAGACAGCAAGCCTCAGGCTGCTGCCCAGATGGGAATCCACTGGAGGGACAGTCCCCGCTGATGAAGTGCTACACCACACACAGCACATGCTCCCTTTTGTCTCATAGAGGTAGCAGAAAGGAAATTTGAGCTAATGAGGGTGGAGAAGGGGTACAGAACAGATATTAGCAGTTAAGTGCTTGCTTAACTGCTCCATATGGGTCTGGTTCTGAGGCCCAGGGAAGTGGAGGTGACAGCAGCTTTTCCCTCTCTCTAGATACGTATGGATACACATGGCATCTTCCAGCTGCCACTTCTTGTGTGAGCAACAAGCATCAGCATCTTTATTCTGCTTGTGTAATCTGTAAGCAGCTTTCAATCAAATGAAAAATAGCATCAATTACAGATATTAATGTAACAAAATTTATTTGAGAACCTCCAATGGTAGGAAGTGGTGAGGGATGAAGAAAAGGATGTGACACATCATCATTCTCACCCCTTCTATGTGCTTGCATTTCAGTACTTTTAAAATTAATTTAAAATTAAAAATTCCCAGTCATATCACAAGGGAGTTTCAGCCACATACTGTGTCTGAGAAACTAAAATTAATACAGACAGCAAGACCCATTCAAGTACATGTCTCTTAATACAGCAAGGATATTTGAAGATGCTTTTATCACTTATTTGTTTTATTATTTATGAGGCCATCTGCAGCCACTCAGTTCACCTAAGCCTGGTCACAGCTGAGAGCCCCTTTTTTGTTGTTGTTTGTGCTGTTTCTGACATGGAACCTGCCTCTTAAAAAAACATGATATGAAATGCACTACTCACTCACAGCTGCACCTTCTTTTCCCTAGTAGCCATATGATTGTTTGATGTTAATGTGACCAAGGCCTGCAGGAGGTTGCTTGTTACGACCCTAATAAAAAGCATCTTATGTACAGACAATTCATATTGATGGGTTGACAACAAAACTAGCTTACTTACACTGATTTTTTTTCAGTTGTTCGAATTTTTCTGGGCCTCTTATCATTTAAATATCTTTCAATAGCAGGAAGTCCTGCTGAATAAAATACCTGAGAAATGTATTTTAGAGACATATTAAAGTATACAGAGCACATTTTTCTGAAGCAAGATCTAAGTCAATCTTCTCCTATTTAGTCTCATATCTTTCACATACATCCAGGAATTCATAGTCTCTGTGAAGTCTGTCTTTCCCCACACCTCATTAGGTCAAGCCCGAATGTTCCATTAGTGGACAGAAAAGCTGCTACTCTCCAAAGGAGGAAGGATTCATGAGTATCTTTTTCCATCAGCTTTGTGAGAAATCACTCCTTGGAAAACATGGAAAGAAGGGTAAATATTGGACCAAGGTAGCCACCACAGGTAAGTCACTTCTGATGTTCTGAGGACAACACATCTCAGGTTACTGTAGCCATCATTGCTTATCTCAAAGTTACATTTGCAACCCGCATCTGCAGCTGAGGATCTCATTTCCAACATCAGCTCCAAACAGGACAACAATTAGTGGACAAAGACAACCTGTCTAATCACAAAATAGGAAGTTTTAAATGTGACTTTGAACCTCCAAAATGCAGCAAGGCCGTATTTTCACACTTTCCCTTGTGATCATGAAGACTATCGAGTTTCTTCTATTGGCTTCTCAAAAGAACTATAGATTTAAGGAAAAACTACAACTACATGTCTTGCAGTAAAAACTCCCAGAATTAACAGCACCATTTAACCACTAAAAGTTTGGGTATGAGGGATAAACAAGTCACGCTGTGTGACTGTGGCCATACAGATAGACAACATTGTGCAAAAAATTTGTCCAGTGTTCTAAATGGTGCATCAGATACATAGATATGGTAGATTGAAGAAAAAATAGCAGTAACCCTTTATCTATATAAGTGCCCAGCACTTCCAAGGTTATGGCTATTTTCTGAAGAGCCACAGCATTTCCACACCTTCTAGAGGGGATCTCATATCTGCTGGAGGCATTTCTCTGACTAGACACATCATTTTTTCAGGCTCAATAAAGCCAAATGTTAGGTTAGGTAAGGCTTTTCATTCAGATATTTCTTTTGTTATTGTTGGGGGTATTTTTTCTGATAGGCTTCTAGCAAGTAGCATCTTGTTATCTTTCCCTAACATCTAAAAGTTGAGATTTCAGGCTGGACATGGACAAATTAACTGTGCTACTGTCTAAAACATTATTTTGTCCTAAAGAAAATTACACTGGGCAAGAGATCAGAACATATGATGACATTTCTCTCCCAGAATCTTCTAGATGCATTTACAAAATTTAAGGCTGAAGAACTAATGTAAAATGTCAGATCTAATTTAGAAAGTTCAATATCTAAAATGTTATTTTTACCATTTCTCAGATGTTCTGTAGCTCAAGTGCATTCAGAGAGAATGGTCTTTGCTAATGTTATCTCCTAACTGAAGTTACCATGTCAATCCAAATTATCATCATTTTACATTTAAACTATTAATCACAAATAACGAAGCTGAACCTTCTGCTTGATTTACTAGATCAGCAACTTCAGATATGCCCTTGCAATAAAGTATGAGCAGAAGAAGCTTGTCTTTCCACAATTTATTCAGACACCTGGCTCTGTGTCAGCACTGGTGAAATAAGACATATGAGTAAAGGATTTATGCAGCCTATTATCTATTCTCTCCAGATGAAGTATACAGGTTCCTTTTCATGTCTTCTCTGGAATAAATGAACTTCTACCAATTCCATGTAAAATTATTCCACAATGTATTGGTTTTTGAAGTTCAGTTTCTTCCTGAGGTCCTTCCACCCACAACCCCAAACAAGTATATTTTAAATCTGAAGCCATATTCTTCCAAATTTGCACCAAGAGACAGCAGCAGATAAAATTCATGAATGTGTTTTATCCCCTTGTATTCCTTTGTTTTTTACTTCAAAAATTGCCTTCAGGTGAATCAGAAAGCATCTTGTGGGAAACTAAGATCTGAATCTCATAAATAAAAGAAGAATCTGGTTCCATGCCTGCATCCATGCAACTTTCCTCCTTATATAATCCAAATATTAATATAAAACATTATATAAGGCAGGCAATAAGCATGTGGAGGTGCTAATACACTTGCATCTTTCTTGCTAAGCAAGGCCCTGTGTACTCCAGAGGAAAGGGGTTTTGCATGTTGTTGGTCAATCATCATATTCTGAGCTTGACAGAAATTAAAGTTTGAGGTTAGTCAATGAATATTCCTGAATAGTACAGTCAGCATATATAGTGGTTGCTCTTTATCATCTCCATATTATCTTTTTTATTTTTACCTCATACTTTGCCCTCTGCTAGAACAACTGGTAGCCAAAAAAGTGAACAGCTACCCTCTAGGAGCCGAAGACTCAATATACTAAAGTGATGAACTGAGTCAGTTGTAATTTCAAGTGTTTCAGTCTGTTATATACCAAAGTATACATGAATATATGAAGCTGATACTTCACCCTACTTTTTTCTCTCAGTGGTCTCGCTGTCCCTTCAGTAATATCTCTTCTATAGTCAAGCAGGTCGCAGTACTTCTGTAGTGAATGAATTTCACTAGCCCTCTTCTTCAATTAGCAGCTAGTGCTTTAAAATACGCTACTTTAAAAAAAATGTTTGGTGTTGTTATCTTGCAGCTCTCCTTTTCAAAAACACCTCTCATCTGCAATTTCTACCTGCACCTGCAGGTGATAACTTTTCTTCATTACCAGAAAAACAAATTTAGGCATTAATCCCACAGGAAGTACCATAAAATTGGTTCCAGCCTGCCTTTAAATTTCCTTGCTATTTACTTCAGCTAAATCCATGAACCAATCTCCAGCTTTGCAGCTTTGCTTCCTCAACTCATGTATTAATGATATGTCAAAATCTAAAGCTCCCTGAAGAAAAGAGGTTGCCATGGGATACTGAGCGCTTAGGAGCAAAGTGTAGAAAGATGTATCCTGCTAAGAAAGGCTCCAAAGACCTTGCTCTGTCAGGAAGTATCGCTTTTTATCTCTTTAGATGAAACAAAATCACTGCTCTGGGAGGCACTGGGCATCTGTCAACCCTGATTGCACCATCACACTGACCATTTCAGCAGGACTATAGGAATCCATTAGTTGAATGGAAAGATCTCCAGTTCCTCAAAAGCTCTGACTTTGCTGCATGGTATTGGAGCTGCTCTCTGGCAACACAGACAAAGAATTTTTCCTCAACAGTACCTGTCCGTAGTTACCCTCTTCCCTCTTTTTGAGTATTATACTCTTTTAAAACAACTCCAAACCCATATGCAAAGAATTTGTGTGCTACAGATTAGTGATGCTTATGAGGGAGAAAAGGACAATAAAGTGTGAATGTCTTGGGTGGGGCTAGCTAGCCAGGTGAACATCAATAATTCAGAGGTAAAGATGACTTTTGAAAAAGACGAGAAAAAGAAGAGGTGAAGACTAGAAGATGTGATTGCTGAAGCATGATTTCCAAGAGAGAGCACAGCTTCTGCAAGAAACGTGTGCTTAGTGAGAAGAATAGAAGTCTGAGTTGTCTGAAGGGCTAACAACAGAGAAATTGGTGGCAAGTTCTCTGTGTGCATCAAAGACCTTGGCCACTGATGTACTTAGCAACATAGAATCAGAGTTGTCAATGTTGGAAGAGACCTTTAAGATCATCAAGTCCAACTTTCCCCCAGCACTATCACTGTACCCCCTAAACCACTAAACCACATCACCCAGCGCCAGATCCAAGCACCTCCTAAACACCTCCAGGGATGGTGACTCCACGTCCTCCCTGGGGAGCCTATTCCAATGCCTGACCACCCTAATGGTGAATTTATTTTTCTAATATCTAATCTGAATCTCCTCTGTCTCAGTTTAAGGCCATTTCCTCTTGTCCTCTCACTGCAGTCACGGCAGAAGGGAGCGGCCCCACCTCGCTACACCTTCCTCTCAGGGAGTTGTAGAGAGCAATGAGGTCTCCCCTGAGCCTCCTCTTCGGAGACTAAACAAACCCAGCTCCCTCAGCCATTCCACATAGAACATCCTCTAGTCCCTTCATGAGCCGCGTTGCCCTTTGCTGGACATGCTCCACATCCTCAATGTCCTTTGCAAAGTGAGGGGCCCAGAACTGAATGCAGTACTTGAGGTGTGGCCTCACCAGTGCTGAGTACAGGGGGTGGTCACTGCCCTGGTCCTGCTGGCCACGCTATTCCTGATACAGACCAGGATGCCACTGGTCTTTTGGCCATCTGGGCACACTGCTGGCTGATACTGAGCTGAATGTCAACCAGTATGCCCAGGTCTCTTTCTGCCAAACAGCTCTCAAGCCACTTTTTCCTCAGCCTGTAGAAACATTTATATATTCCCATGGCAATGTAGTCACCCTAACATCTTTAAAATTTCACTTTTTCTGAACACAAATTGCTGCCACAGAACTATAGTACATACCCAGAAGGGGCTTCTGACACAATCTTTAGTAACGAAAAAGTTGACAGAACTGCAGTTCTGCCTGAAAATTACTCACAGAAGAGAAGCAAGGCTGAATTTAAGTAAAAATTTGCACCCTTTTATTTTCCATCTCTTGTAGCAAAGTTACTCTTTGTGAAGGTAGCTATAAAGATTTGATTGCAAATGTTGTGCATGGTGTGTTCACTGTTCCAAAAACCTACTTAAGGAGACAATATTCAACCAGTAAAACCAATTGGGCATTTACGTGTCTCATGTTTCTAATTAATTTCTTTGAAAGAAAACGTAACAAAATTTTACGTCTGGATCATCAATGATGTTCAATTGACACACAGATGATATTGGAGGTTTCCATGCCCCACTATCTACAGAGTCTGCAGCTATCTACACGCTAAGCCAACATTACAGGCTCAGGTCTTCTTCTTTTGCAGTCATTTGTGCAGAGGGAAGTGAAGTGAAATGATGGTCAGGGTAGAGCAAGCTCTCTAAGAACAAGTGCAGTGTATCTGCTTCACCAGTCAGTGATGGTGGAGGTCAGAGAAGTTTCTCTAACACAATGGTTCACAGCTCAAGACCATGCTGGATTCCGTCAGCAGAATCTATTTTATATCATGAGCATCCAATGCCAACAAGAAAAGAAGCAACAAAATACTCATTTTAGTTGCACACTACAGATAACACTTTATAGTAGAACAAGGAATGTGGTATTATTTACGTCCAACAGAACAAAATCCCAATGAATATACGACTAAAATGTGCTTCAGCTCCCTTGCAGAGTGTAGAGAGCAAAGAGCAATGCAGCAGGGAGCTACCTAGATTACCACTTATTTACCCAAATACAGATCTCTTCAACCACTCAGCCCTTTCAGTTGGAGACTGGCCCTTGGAAATACAAAACCTACCCTTTGAGCCTGCACTGAAAGAGACACTGCCATTTATTTTAATATAACCTTGTTAAACACAGAAAGTCAGACCAGCTGCAGTTTTAGTTCCTTCTATAGGGTTGCTGTCAGCTTGCTGGTGTACAACATATTCAGGCTTGGTTTCACATGGGTATGGGGAAACATTTCCATCTTGCATTTAAATAAATAACCCTGGATGGCAACTAAAACTTGCTAAACCCCTAGCTTTAAACTATTACTGAGCCTCACCAAGGCCGTCTTTGTACCTCAGCTCAAGGATGACCTCAAATTGCCTATGAGAAAGCTAAAACTACTTTACTCTTGCCCCCACTGTCATAGTAAAGCAACATCTCCACCATCTAAATTTAATGCAGTGTAAAGACACGCCTTTTTTTCAGTGAAGACCTGGCCTGAGGCTGCTGTTTCTCCTTTCTCTGAGTGTGGGAGAATGGGTGTCTTTTGAACTTCCTGAAGTCAGCAAGATCCCCATGGTATTATCATGTTTATTTTAGAAAAGGCCTATTGTTCTGGAGACTAAGACCATTTCTGAGGCTATTTTGAAAGTGCTCTTTGAAACTGTTAATTGTTCTAACCTTCAATTATAGGGACATCAGAGGAGAAGTGATTAAAGATCCATTTCCCCAAACAGAGCCACTATTTTTATTCATTTCTTATGCCCTATTTGGCTATTTATCGCCCCTATTGTTTCTTTTGATTGTTGCTAGGGAGAAGGAGATTAAAACTCAATGTGCAGCACAGCTCATTCTAGGGTATAATTTTTTCTGGTATTTAAAATAATATATGCTAGATAATAGATATAAATTACTGTGTTGAGCTTAAAAGAGGATATTATTGTGCCATATTTAGTTTTATTTTTTCCTAGGCTTCAAAAAAAAATGTTTCCTGAGGGATGCACAGGAAGAAGACAGATATGATAAATGCAAACAGATTTCCTCTGTGAATGCAAGAGGAGAAACATAAGCCCCCAAACAACTGCCTGTTTTCCTCTACAGAACAAAGAAGTTCCTCTCTAGACACATTAATTATATTTTTTGTTACTGAAGTAACATGTGCTGTCATGCATTATTCGGATCATACAACACAATTCTATAAATAAAAATAATTTCCTAATATAGTTGTATTAGTGTTTCACCTGTAAAATATGGACAAATATCCCCTACTTGGTGGTGGTCAATTACATTGGGCAGGGCAAAACCCAGAGTCTCTCCTGGAAGAACCAGAAAGTTGGTTAACCATTGTGTTTTGCTTTTGGTCTCTAGTTTTTTTCTGAAGACATTGATTTCTTTGAGAAGGTTGGTTTTTCCAAACATGATCAGCAGGGAAGCAACAGATTCTGGGTAGACCACATGACCACCACCTTCACGGATAAAGGTTATTTCATGAAACTGAAGGAAGTGGTTGAGGAGAAGGACTTCCATGTGAGCACTGCTAATCTGGGGTCAGCCTCTCGAGAAGGAGGAATGATTTGCCCACTTCTGAGACTGTCTGGACCAGATTTGTGGAAACTCTGGAGGGAGAACTGTTGTGTGAATATATGCACAGCTCAAGCTAGGGCTGTAGGAATGACTGTGCCACCCATAATGCACCACTTGGCTTGTGATATTTTTCAATTTAAGTGAAAGAAGAGGGAACAAGTTTATCAAGCAGGAAGAAAAAATTCCTACAAGGTGACTAACAGATTTTTAAAGCTCCTGAAACCTGGGAATATGTAGAAACTTGTAAGTGAGTTTGGACAAAGTATTTACATTCTCTTAGAAACAATATCTGAAACAGGGTAGTTGATTCCTGATGCTGACATTTGTCCAGAAGAATTCAGAGAGGAATTTCTCTGCTGTATTAAAAGAGAAAACATGCCTGTGGTCACAACCTACTCTTACCTCCTCAGGCTCAGTTTCTACAACTGACTGCCTTTGGGCACATGCCTATGTGCTGCTCACATAGTTTTAACAGTGTCCCATGAGAAGGAGAACTTGGAAAGAGCAAGGTTTCATTCCCAGCACTACCAAAGGGTTTCTTGTGAGCCCTGGAGCATCCCATTTCATCTGCACTGTTCACTTCATTCAAAAATAAATACATAGCACTTACCTATTTTGCTGTAAACTATAAACATAAAAATGTTAATGTACATGTATCACTCATATGCTGCACTAATAAGCATCACACAGAAGCATCCCTAAATATTCACAGTGAGCAACAGAGAGGTCAGAGCGTTTGGCTATCTTACACCAACTTTGGGTCTTTCTCTCACAGGTATTACAGTATACCTCAATTGTATGACCAGAACCTGTAAAAGTTGAACATTAGTTACCAGTATCACTGATTTAGGGGAAAAAAAAGCCCAACAAAAACAAACTTGAAGGAGCTTTGAAAGACTTCAGTTTGGACTGCATGACTTAGCTCATGATAGTTTCAGTCTGTGACTGGTGCGTTGGGCATCTTCTGGCTACCCAGAACTCAGAAGTTATATTCAGAGTGGTCTAATTGGCAAACACTGAAAGTACCAGGAAAGCTCTTTTTATAATAGAGCCTTAATTCACCAATTTCTCTCAAAATCAATGACCTTAGGAATTACAGATATATTTTAAAAGAAATTACAAGACCCAGTGGTAATGGATGCAAGACAGAGTTATGTAAAACACTAACTCAGCTGCTTTTCTCATGGATCCTTTAAAATCTGTGATCCTTAAATGAAGTATTTCTAGATATTATGAAGTGTTTAATTTACTCGTGCAGTTTGTATCCTCTGTCAAACACAAAATAAAAGATTCCCAGAGTTCATAAACTTGTCAAATGCAAGACCTGGCATAGATGTACATGGGTTTCTTCTGACTATCAGGTTCTAGAAAACCTTCATTTCTGAGAACGTTTTTAACCCAGCTTTCTATCTGCTCTTGTATGTAGGTGCATTCTACTCTAACTACTTTTGTTGATATAAAGCCTAAAAGAAAATATAATATAGCAACACAAAGTTCAACCTCAGTATGTATCACAGGGTGGAAGATGCTTCCTTTGAAGTAAGTTTAGTTTTATAAACATAAACATTAGGAAGCCAAAAAATATGGGGAACCAAGTGAAAATAATGATTCTGCAGAGGTCAAGTGATAGAAAGCTGAAAACATGACTGACTCCACAGCTCCAAAAGAAAAGCAACTCAGGACACAAAAAAAAGAGGAAAAAGCTTGAGAGACAGTAGCTACTTGAGAGTCAAGATTTAAATTAAAACAAGATGCATTGTGGGAGGCAGGTGAACTGAACTGACATTTTAGGGAATTAAACAAAACCTTAAAAATGGAACTAGGGAATAAAAAGGTAAGGTAAAAGTATTGTTTAAAAACAGTTTTGAAAGAAAAAGAAGAAAGCACATAAGGTGAACTTTTAGTAGATTTGAAGATCAGCTATCAAGGGAAAAATGAAAATATTAACATTTAAGGAGATGATGAGGGCTACAAAAAATGACTCCCAAATAGTATGGACAATGTTAAAAGTCATTAGAAAAATGAAAAGGACTTTCCTGAAGATGTGAAATGAAAATATCACTATACTACAGTAGAACATTAAGTAAATAAATGGTTAGAGTCAATTATAACAACTGCATCAGCTACACCGTTTCACCATTTTCAGATGAACCATTTCTGTGTTCAAATATTACCCCAGGCTGGGACAAAACCAAAGTGTGCAGAACTCTGACTAGTGTACATGAGTGTTACTGCCACTTCCCAGAAGGAAGACTTTGGAAAATATTTGCAACTAAAATCTCCCCAAATCACAGAATCACAGAATATGCTGAATTAGAGGGGATCCACAAGGATCATCAAAGTCCAACTCCTGGCCCTGCGCATCCCAAGAGTCACACCATGTGCCCAAGAGCAGTGTCCAAACGCTTCTTGAACTCAGGTAGGTTGGTGCTGTGACCACTCCCATGGGGAGCCTGTTCCAGTGCCCAAAC